>JAWWET010000113.1:4453901-4477119 GCA_035583115.1 Anisognathus igniventris | reverse complement strand
AGGAAAGGAAAGGAAAGGAAAGGAAAGGAAAGGAAAGGAAAGGAAAGGAAAGGAAAGGAAAGGAAAGGAAAGGAGGGGGAAGGGAAAGGGGAAAGGGGAAAGGAAAAGGGGAAAGGAAAGAGGCATGGGGTGATGGGGGTGGCACATCCCTGTGGTGGGGGATCCTCTGGATTTTTAGGAGTGGGAATAAAGCACTGCTCAGCCACAATTTGGCATTTTCCAGGGTGTTTTTTTTTTTTTTTTGCTGAATTGCTGCAAAGAATTCCAGCTTTTAGCCAGCAGCTGGTGTTTGAATCCATGGGGTGCAGAGAGATGGGGTCACTGCAGGTTTGGGGTGCAGAGAATGGAGGGAAAGGATGGAAAAAGATCCTTGCAGACACAGCAGAGTTCCACATGGAGAACCCAAATCCGTGCAAACCTCGTGGAGCAGGGATGTCCTGGGACAAGCAAGGGGACAATCCCTGAGTGTGGCACCCCACAGGAGCTCCCTCCAGCTCTAAATCCATGGAAAAGGAGCCAGCCGGAAAATCCAGCTGCTCTGGCGTTGTTTGGGGTTGTTTTATGGTGCAAAAAATACCAAAAAAATTGTAGCTTGCTGCAGACAGACGTCAAAGAAACAGGGAGGAATAAACAAAAATAAGACTTGTTTTGGAGAAGGAGCAAACGGGACTTTTTTGGGAGTTGGGGAAGGGTGTGGAGGGGGAGGAGAGGCACTTTGCTGCCCTGGGAGAGATACCATTCCATAAAACATGTGATCACATCTCAAATATATTGTGTAATCCTCTATTATTAGGGTATTTAAGATAAAAACGAGGCCGGAGCACTTAAGTGAAACTCATCTCTCTCTTCACTTCCCTGATTCATATTTAATATTTCACTGAGGACAAATGCAGGAGCAGTTTTTCCTTTTCCCCTCCCTTTTTGCCCCCTATTTTCCCCCCTTTTTTTCCCTCCTTTTCCCCCTTTTTTCCTCCTTTTTTTCCTGCTTTTTCCCATTTTTCTCCTCTTTTTTCCCTTTCTTCCCCTTTTCCTCACCCTCACCCTTTTCCCTCATTTTTCCCCCTTTTTCCCCTTTTATTCCCCTTTTTTTCCATGGGGTGGGATTGTCAGGAGGGTGTTCCTTGTCCTCTTAATTACTGGGGCTGGGTTTAACCCCTTCCCTGTGAGGACTGAGGAGTCAGGAGCAGAGGAATAAAATCCAGGAGCACTGGAGCAGGGCAGAACAGCTGGGGCTGGGCCGCAGACACGGAGCTGGGTGTAAAAAGGGATTTTTTTTTTTCATTTTCCTGTGGGGAATTGTGTCATTTTTTTTGTTCATTTGGATCTCTTGGAGCCATTTGGTTCTGGTTAAGCGAGGCCAGGGCTGGGCTGGTGGAAGTGCTCCTCAATATGGCATCATTTACTGTTAATATCCAGCTAAAAATATCCCTGTGTGTTGTTTTAATGGCTCTAATTCTGGAATGTGACGATGTCATTTTTATGAGGTTAGTGTAAAAAATCTTCCTTTTTTTTTTTTTTTTTGCCATTTTTTTTTCAGCCTTTCCCAACCTCTCTCCACCCTCCAAAAGGATCAGAGGGAAAAGGGAAGATAAAAATTCCCTTCCTCCTTCTTTCCATGCAAAGTTCTTGCTTTAATGGAAAATTTCAGGTGTTTTTTCTCTTTTTGGGAGGTAAAACACCATATAAAGCTCAGATCCAGGTGGAAAATCCCTCAGCTGATTTTGGGCAGCTCTTCCCAGCTGGAATTAAAAACTCCATCCTCATAAAGTGAAATATCTGGTAAATGAGGCACTTTCAAATACCCCAAGCAAGATTTTCCTTTGTCCTGGGATTATTTTGTGTTGATTTTTTGTGGGGGGGAGGCTGTGGCTCCTCCTTTTCAGATGACCCATGGATGTCTCCAAGCTCTCCAAACTTTTTTTTTTTTTTTTGAGTTCTTGACCCATTTCTTCCCAATCAGGAGACCTCAGAGAGGCTCTGCTGGGGCAGGTTTTGATGAGGAAAAGGCAGGGATGAGGATTAATCCCACATTAATCCAAGGTGTGGTGTGAGGCAGCTCTCCGTGGGCTATTCCAGGGCTGGAGCCAGGTTTGGGTTTTTTTGGTTTTTTTTGGTTTGGTTTTTGGGATTTTTTTTGTTTTGTTGGGGTTTTTTTTGGTTTTTTGTTTTTGTTTTTGTTTTTTTTGTTTGGGGATTTTTTGGTTTTTTTGTGTGGGGTTTTTTTTTTGTTTTGTTTTGTTTTGTTTTTGTTGTCGTTGTTTGGTTTGGTTTGGTTTGGTTTTTTTGTTGTTTTTTTTGGTTTTTTTTGTTTTTGTTTTTTGGTTTGGTTTTTTTCTGGTGTTTCCCCATGGCAGAAAGGGGAATTTGTGGTGTTTACCATGGAAAAGGCAAAAATCAGCCAAAATCTGCCCTTGCTGGGATCTGGAGAAACATCCAGCACATCCAGGGATGGAGGGGAGAAAAATCAGAATAATCCTCAGGTAGGCTGGGTGGAAGTTGGAAAATGAGTCTGCTTCCCTGCTGGAGGATGTCTGGATTTGGGGATGGTTCAGAGAATTTGGGGATTTGGGGTCTGAGGGGAGGGATGAGCATCCCTGGGGGAATCCTGAGAGCAGGGAAACCTCCAGTGCTGTGGGAGCAGGTCCTGGCAGGGTGGGATTGACCCCACCATGGCTGGGATGGAAATTTTGGCTGTTCATTGACCCCTTCCCCATCCCAGCACACACTTTCCAGCATCTCCCACCTCTCCCTGCAATCCCAGGTGTGTTCCACATCCCAAGGAAGTTCTGGGCCTCCCCCAGCAACGTCCAAGTTCCCATCCTCTTCCTCATCCTGGAGTGTGCTGCTCTTGGGGAGGGCAGAGCCAAACCACAGCAGCCCTGGCTGTGTCTGAGATAAACTTTCTCTGGGATCATCTGCAGACTTTTTCTGGGATCATCTGCAGACTTTTTCTGGGATCATTTGCAAACTTTTTCTGGGATCATTTGGTGATCAGAGGGAGTTTGACACAAGGAATTCATTCCCAATTCTGGGTGATGTGCTGATGGATAACACCAGGATTACACTCCTGGATAACACCAGGCATTGGGATATGGGTTAATTTTTATTTATAAATCATTTTCCCTCTGGTTCACAGAGCTAAAATCCCATCTACTCTTACAGGGAAGCTCTTCCTTCTCCTTCCCACCTCCTCAGCCCCAAGGAGAGGCTCTGACTGATGGAAATCTTCATCCCCCCCACCACTGGGCTGCTCCTCCTGTCTTGTTTGGGCAACAAATGCAGCTGACAGGTGGCTCTGCCTCCTGAAATTCCATCCTGGATGCTCCACATGCTCTGTCCAGGTTTCCATCCCTGTCTGAGGGATCCTGCAGCAAGTTTTCATCCTTGTTTGAGGGACCTGCAGCAGGTTCCATCCCTGTGACCCTGCAGCAGTTTCTATCCCTGTCTGGGGGATCTGTAGCAGGTTCCATCCCTGTCTGAAGGACCCTGCAGCAGGTTCCATCCCTGAGGGGACCCTGCAGGAGGTTCCATCCCTGTCTGCAGCTGAGCCCAGCTCAGGATGGAAAGGGGACAGAGGCAATGGAGGGAGGGGGCAGCTCCGGGCGCTTGCCAGAGAGGCCCCTGAGTGCAATTGTGAGGCCAAGTCGGGTTTTTTTTTTCCTGTAAATCTTTGTAATTTCGTGCTTCAGAGCACACCAAAGTGAGGGAGCCAGCGGGGAGTGAATTAAATTCCCCCCTGAGAGGCGGCGCGGTGGGGCCGAGCTGCCACCCCGGGCCAGCCAGGCCTTGGGAAGACAAATTTGAACTTTGGGAAGAGAAATTCTGGGAGAAATCCTTTGCAGCACTTTTTGTGTGCTGGAGAAGTTTTGTGCAGCACTTTTTGTGTGCTGGAATTCTGTTCCTGAGGCTTTTCCCCCTGTGTTTTCCATCCCTTGCTGTGCTGATTTTTGCCAGGCCGGGGCAGGGCCCTGCGCTCGCTGGGTCTCCTCTGTGAGGTGGTGCTTGCAAAAATGGCAGGAATTGCACATGGAGAAGCCAAATCCATGGAAAACTCTGCTAAAAGACACTTGGAAAAGCAGCTAAAGCTCAGGGATTTGCTGTGGGGATGTGGGATGCAGGTCTAGCACCCATCGTGGTGGGAGCCTCGGGCCTGAGCTGCCATCAAGTGGATTCCTCCACCTTGGCTTTTAACTGGAATTACTGTTTTCATTTCTAAAAGTAATTAAAATATCAGACCTTGAGCTGTCATAACTGTCACAGGGTTTTTGTGCTCACATTACCGATGCACATCTATCCCTGGTAATAACAGGGAAAATAAAATGCCCTGAAGAAAAAGGAAAACATTGGGGCTGAGGCAGCTTCGGGATCAGGACCATGGGATTTTTCCATCAGTGATTCCCAGTGGTGAATTGTGATGTTTGTCCTCGAGGATCTGAGTTTTGAGTTGTTTGGATATAGGAAGTTTGGGAGTTACTGGTTGGGGGTGCTCAGTGGTCATGGGGCAGCTCTGGGTGCACAATCCTGGGATGCAGCTCTGGTAATTCACCACGGGAATAGGAAATTAGGATCCATTTACCTATAAAATTCCTCAGGTTTTGATTTTCTTGGGGCTCTCTGGTTCGTGTGACGGTGACAAACACAGCCAAGGGTGCCCAGTGCTGTGTCTGGGGTGTTTGGTTTGGGCCTCCTGCTATGAAATTACAATTTTTTTATAAAGTAAGGCTGAGTGTGTTAAATTCTCTGCTCTCAGCCTCCAACTGGAAATTCCCTCTCATTTTCCACGTGCCCTTGTAGTGCCTGTCCAGCTGCACAGAGTGGGTCAGGTGGATTTTCCACCCAAAGATGTGGCACAGCTGGGGCATCCTGTGCTCTTCCCAAGAGTTCCCTTGTGCAGAGGAGCACAGGGAGGGCCTGAAATGGGACCTAAAATGCTGGGAATGACTTTTCATGGGTGCTCCATTTGAGGAGGGGCTCTGGGTTAGGGTTCTGTGCATGCTCCTTGGTTTGGATCAACAGGTGAGGCGTGTGCTGAGCTGTGAGTGGATTTGGGGGGGGAAGGAGGGTGGAGATTTTTCAGAAATGTGCCCAAAAAACCCCAGAAGGAAGGAAAAAAATCCTTGTAAAGCAGAAATAAGGAGCAAACAGGTCTGGGAGCACTGGGTTGTTTTCCTCAGAGCTTTACTCCTTTTCCTGGCTCCCAAGTTCTTTTTCTCAGCTCATGCTTGCTCCTCTCTCCTCATCTCTTCACAGGATTTTCCTTAATTTCCCTTTTTCTCCAGCTGCCCACAGTGCTGGGCATGGCTCTCTTGTACCTGTATTTTTCACAAGTGCATTTTTTCCATTTCTGTTGTTTTCTCCCTATTTTTGTGGGATTCCCAGTGGGATTTTTGTGGGATTCCCTGTAAAAAAACTTGTAGAAATCATCACTTTTTCTAGGCAAACCCCCCTAAAAACAATCAGGTTTCATGGTGGTCACTTGTGTGTGTTGCTGAGCACCTCCTGGTTCACCATCAAATCCACTCAGACACATTCCTGGATTGATTCAGGCTGGAATCCTGCACTTGGCTTCACCCAAACCCGGCTGGTGACTGGAACTTTCTGCCACAATCCAGTTAATAAAATTAAATACCCACGGTGGCTTTGGGCACAAGGGACAGCTGCAGGAAGGTGCTGGTGGTGGCTCTGGAATAAATCAACCAGGGGACAGATCTCTGAGTGGCTGTGCCAGGGCTGGGGTTTGGGAGTGACCCTTGTGAGGTGGGAATGCTGGAGCTGGTGGGGATTTTTGGAAGAGGACAGGATTGTCCCCATGGGGACTGGGAGAGTGCTGGTCTCTAATGGGATGTACTGGTGGGGATTTTTGGGAGAGGACAGGATTGTTTGTCCCCATGGGGGCTGGGAGAGTGCTGGTCTTTAATGGGATGTACTGGTGTGGCAGGAGGGAGCATCAGGGAGCGCTGCCCTCTCTGTGCATCAAACCCAACCTGTGAGGGAAATCCATGGAGAAGGAGCCAGAGCTGGAGGAGGAGGAGGAGGAGGAGGGAGCCTTGCTCATGCCCACCCCTGTGTCTCTCTTGCAGGCTCTGCAGGTGGCTCGGCAGTTCCTGCTGCAGCAGGCCACGGGGCTCAGCTCCCCCAGCAGCAACGAGGGCAAGCAGCCAGCAGTGCAGGTGAGCCCTGTGTCCCGTGTCACCCCCTCCTGGGGACAACACAAACCCCTGTCACCACCATGGCTGGAGCACTCCAGGAGTTCAATCCTCTGGAAACCTCCAGAAGTTTCTTGGGAGGTTTTTTTTTGGGTGTGGGAATGGTTGGGGAGGGGAGGTCACTGTGTGTCACCACTTTTTGGGAGAGAGTTTTGGAGACAGAGTTTCCCAGGGTTGGAGCATCCCAGGATTGATGGTGGGTGCTGTGAGGGTGGCACAGGGCTGGAAAAGGGAACAATCTTTTGGGCTGGAGCCAGGGCAGGTCCTCCAGGATGGGACAGAGGCCCAGCTGGGATGGGGATTTCTGACACTGGCAGGAAAACGGGCTTTGGGTTGGCACATCCTGCTTCTGTAGGGATGGGGAACCTCCCTTTGCTCCCCTTCTCTGCCACAGAAAAAGGGAGAAAATGGGCAGGAGAGGGGTGAAATCTGGAGAGAGGGGAAGGCAGGGAGAAGCAAAGCCCAAGCGATGGGAAGTGACAATTTAAATAGCTGTGCGGAGGGGCTCTCCCTTCAGGCTAATTAAATTTATCGGAGAACAGCAGGTTACCTTATTAGAGCCACGTGGGTTTAATTAACAAAGGAAAGTAATTAGCACAAGCGCTCTCGGAGCTGGAGGTCCTGCCTGTGCCAGGCTGAGCCGGGTGGCAGCAGGAGCCAGGCTGGGATAGGCAATCCCAGGATCCTCTCCTGGCTCGGAGTGCCAGGGCATGGCTGAGCCATCCAGCAGCAAATCCCAGAGCTGCCAGGGGGTCAGGAGAGCCCAGAACCCCCCGGGCTGGGAAACAGCAGCTGGGTGGGAGCAGTGGGAATTAGTCAGGGCTCCTATGGCACAAACAGGCGGCTTTTTCCAGCGGTGCCGGCAGGAAGGAAATGCAGTCACTGCATGGAAAATGTCTGCAGAGGACAAAGGCGGCGAGGGTGAAGTCAGATTCCGGTAACCGGCGCCTCGCTCCCCTCCGTGGGTGTGTGTCCCTGCACTCCTCCTCCTCCTCCTCCTCCTCCTGCTGCTGCTTATCCCTCCTTGCTCTCCCTGGTATTCCCGGCTGGATGCAGCCGAACATCCCGTGCTGCTCCCCAGCCTCCCCTCCCTGCCTGCCCATCTGGCCAGCGGCTTTTGCCGGAGCAAACTGGATCTCCTTCCTCTCTCTCTCTCCCTCTCCCTCCCTCCCCTCCTCCCTTTTTTCTCTCTCTCCGTGTTGCAAAAAGGACTTGTGAAAGTTGTAGACGTGAGTCAGAAATAGCTCATAACTCAGCAGCCTCCCCCCGCAGCCCCGCCGGCAGCTGGAGCGGGATCTGACCGAGGGGAGATAGGGGATTAAGCAGACTCCTTTGAAAGGAAGTTTATCTAAGGCACCGTGGTGTGGATGAGACTGGCCAGGACGGCTGCAAGAGGAGGAGGAGGAGGAAGGCTGGGTCCCAGCACAGCCCTCCTTGGCTTGGAGGCAGCAGGAAGCGCAGCAGGGTGGGAATGTTTGGGAACTGGGGTGTCCTTGGGGTGCAGCCCCCCCAGGTTTGGGAATGGATTTCCACATCCATGGGGAATTTTGTCTCCCCCCAGCTCTGTGCCAGATGGTTCCTGGCCCCAATCCTGGGGGAATGAGCAGGAGGGTCCCAGTGCTGGCAGGGAGACCCCCGTGCTTGCCCACACTATGTACTCTCCTTGTCGCCCCACTGATGGGGATGGGACATTTTTGGGGCACCAAGCCAGCAGGATTAATGACATTCCCAACAGCCTGAGCTTAAAAACAAGCAGGGAGCTGCTGGGCTCAGCAACATCTTGGATTGGGATTTATTTTGGAGTAGGGACCCTCTTCCCACAGATGCCTGGAGGTGTGTGTGGACAGTCTCATGTTGTCGCTCCAGTTACAACTGCAGGAAAGGAAAAAAACCCCAAACCCCCATCTTTGGGTGTTCTAAAACATTTAAAAATAAGTTTATTTCTTTACAACTTTAAAACTCTTGAAAATTTGGTGGGCACTGACAAAATGCTGCTTTTGGGGGCTTTTGGTGTTGCGGGGTGTTGTCATCCTGGGATGGTGGGAGCAGCAGATCCCCCTGGGATCCAAGAAATCCCTGGGGAGGAGGTGCTGGAAAAGCAGCACCCCAGTGCTGCCTTGGAGGCACCTGGAATGATGGGGTGCCCTCTTTGGGTGCCCTCAGAGCTGCCTTTGCTGGGATCAAGTGGCTGCAAGAGTAGAGGGGCTGGAGGGCACCCGGGGAAGGGAGGAGAGAGGAGTTTGGAGCAAACTGCGGGAAATTGCTTTTCTTTTGTCTGCTGCAGCGGGGAGGGCAGCAGAGCGGAAAAGTGTATTTTGTTGATTTGAAACTTGAGTGAAATGGGTAATGAAGACAGATCAATACCAGCCCTTCTGCGTTCCCTCTCCGGGAAAAAAAAAAAATCCAGCAGCAGCAGCAGCCTGTCCGTCCGTCTGGGCTCACACCGAGGTTTTTCCATTTGAACTTGGAGCATCCCTGTCTGTCCCTGCTCCATCTCAAAGCCCCCAGCTCTGCCAGCCCGGTGCCACTGCCACCATCCCACTCTGGGATTGGTGTTTTGGGTTCACAGAGGAGCGAAGTCACTTTAATCCCTGTAGAATCATCGGTGACAGAGCTGTGCCAGCACCCTGGGCTCATGGAGGGGACGTAGGGACCCTGCCCAGGTGGTGCTGGGGGAAGGGACTGGCTGAGAAGGGGGCTCAGTGCTGTCACCTCTGCTACCACTGTCCCCAAGCAGCAACTGGAGCCCAACCAGGTGTGACTGGGGCCTCCCCAGCAGGAAGGCTTCGCTAACGAGGATGTGCTAATGAGGATGCTCTAACGAGGATACACATTGGGCTGAACATGCCGGGGATTGATTCCTCCTTTTCTTCACAGGAAGCTGAACATCAGGGCTTGGTGTCCTCCTGGCTGGTGTCCCCTCACCTGCTCACCCTGCTGCCACCCCACCCACGGCACTCACTTGGTGCTGGGGCTGTTCAGAGTGTTCCTAAAATTGTTCCTAAAACCACCCACAGCCTCAAAACCCAGCCTGGCACATGGGGCTGAGCTTCATTTCTCCTCTGACCCTGGGCAGATTTCAGTGCATTGTCTCATCCCAGCCTGGTGAGGTCTAGAGGCGGTACAGCAGCGTTTGGGTGGCCCTGTGCCACCCCTCAGGGTTTATAAGCCATGGCTGGGGTCACCTCGGTGTCAGTGGCATCACTGCCTGGCCCCGGGCACTGGGAGCACTCCCAGACTGTCTGAGCCAGCTGGATCTTGGAGCTCACCCAGGGATGCTGAGTGCAGGAAGGGAGGCCAGGATGTGCCAGGAGGGTTGGGGTTGCTCTTGTCCTGTGAGAATTGGGTGCTCTGGGGTGGGATTTGCTCATCCCCTGCCCTTAAAACAGCACAACTTGAAGCTGCTTTTGGTGGTTGTTCCCTCCCTTCTGTTCCCAGTCTCCTCAATTTGTTTCTGTTTAGTTTGGATTTGAAAAGAGTGGTTAAAATTAGAAAAAACAGCACAAACATGTTTCCTGCTGTTTCTAACTGGGAGTTAAACCCCAAGATTGGATCAGAGCAGGGACCTGCATCCCTGAGCTCTGCAGGAAACCAGGAGCACCCTCTGGAGAGAGAGAGGGGTGCTCATCCCTGTGATCTCAGAGCCAGCAGGGATTGGGGGGACGAGGTCTGGGCTGTGTGGTTGAGGCGTGGAGCAGGAGCTGCCCCTTCCCGTCCTGGCAGTGACGTGCAGCCTTTGGGGACACGGTGGCTCCTGCGGTGACCTCCCAGCCCGGGTGACAGCAGAGCAGGGATGTTTGGATGCTGGTGGAGGATGTCCCCAGGCTGTGCCAAGCCAGCTGTCCCCAGGGTCAGGAGGGCACTGTCCCTCTGATGACAACACTGTGGCACTGCAAGCCAAGGCTGCCGGGCCGTGGCTTCCCCCGCTCTGCCTTGTGCCTGGGAGTTCAACCCGATTCCCGTAAAAACAACCCAAAAAAATCCAGGAAAAATTTCTCAAGAGCCTCTCTCCCCATCCTGCCTCGTTCCACATGGCCAAGTCCTGCTTCCCTCAGCTGGCTTTGGCTCAGAGAGGGAATATTCCCTGGAATACCTGCCTGCTTTTCCACCCACTGCCTCTGGCGCGGGGATTACAGCCGGGCTCGCCTGGAAAAGCAGCCCCTGGAGATGCTGCTGGCCGGCCCGAGCAGCGCCGGCTGTTTCTGGGAGCAGCCAGAGCTGTTAGTAAGCACTTTCTGCGGGGTGGCAGCCGGCCAAGGCGTGAGTCAAACCCTTCCTGACTCGGTGTCTGGCAGATGCCAGCTCGTGACGCGTTGGGCTGGTCCCCAGCCACTGCTGCTGCTGCTGCTGCCGGGACCTGCTTCCCCAGGGATGTGCTGGCTGCAGGGACATTTCCTGGCTGCTCCCCTGCCTGGGGGTGGCGGCAGCTGGGTGACACTCACCCCTCAGCTGGGTGGCACTCACCCCTCACAGCCCCTGTGCTGCTCTGGTGTCCAGGGCTGGTGGCAGCTGGGTGGCACTCACCCCTCAACTGGGTGGCACTCACCCCTCACAGCCCCTGTGCTGCTCTGCCTGGCACCCTTCAGCTCTCATGTTGACCACCTGCATCCCAGATTTTGAGGCAGTTGCTGCCCAGATCCCGCTGTTATCCAGGGATGCCAGGCTGGCCTCATATCCTGCCATAGGGAATCTTGTCACTGAGGGCCATGGCTGCAGGTGAAGGGGTGTCCCAGGGCCATCCCTATGGGGCTTTTGGCCAGGTTGGGACATTTCCATCCCCATTTCCATTCCCATCTCATTTAGCCAGAGCAGCAGCTTTCCCTGTCCCCACCAGAGGCAGCTGGCAGTGTCACCAGAGCTGGGGACAGAAACCCCCCCAGCACTGGGGTTTGCTGGCCCACACTGGGGTCAAGGCAGTGCTGGAACATTCCCAGCACTGGGGCGTGGGATGAATGGGAGCAAAACCGCCTGTAAGTGGGAATTTCCTCTTTTACTGAAAGTTGCTGCTTTCCCTGGAAACCTTAACTGGGAGAGGAACGTTTTCCACGCTGTGGGGAAATTCTTCACAGGAACCAAGGAAGCAGCAGAGCTCAGATGCCCCTCTCAAGTTCACCCCATTCCCACCTCACCCCCACACGGATCCGCCACCATTTCTCCATGTCAGCTCCGCATCCGAGCGGGGGGGGAAGAAAAAAAAAAAAGCCATTTAATGCAGACAAAGGTTGTATGAAAATATAATTCTGCTTTTGTTAGCAGCCATCAAACTCTAAAAAGCGTCACTTTTGTTTTCTTGTAACATTGTGAAAACCTCGTGTCGGATCGAGAGCTGGGGCCCTCTCGACTAATCGCCTCTCCTTTGTGTTTTTAGATTATAGGGGCAATTAGTGTTGTCAAAACCTCTGGCAATTCTCTTTGCTCTTGACAGGGTGTCAGTCCGCTGGGCGAGAAATGGAAGGTGTTATAACTCTCCGGTAATTAGGATGCCTCCGATTTGAAAATGCCAGCAAACGTGTTCGAGGGGCCGCGGGAGGGGGCGGGGAGCCCGCCCGGGCTTGGGGGGGATGTGGAGGAGCAATTAATTAGGGGCTCTCATTCCGAGCACGTTGCTGGCTGATGAATTGGCAGAGGGAAATTAGCGGCGCTCCTGGGCGCGCACCTCGCTCTCCTCGCCTGCCCAGATGTTCACCCGGGGCTTGCCACAGCTGGCTGCGAGCACCTGGGTGCCCAAACAGCAGCTCTGCACTGGGTGCTGGTGCTCGGGGCTCTCTGGTGGGTGCTGGAGCCTTGCAGGGTGCTGGGGCTCGTTCCTGAGCTCCAGCCCTTGGGTGGGAAGTCGGAGGAGTTAATCGATAGCTCCGCCACGGAGGTGGCTGGAGGGGGAAACGCTGGTGACAAACAGAGCTCGCCCCGTGCCCGACGCCTCCCTGCAGCAGAATGCCTGAGTAAATAGATAAGGCTTTGCAATCTCCCTTGAAGGTCAGCTGGACACCCATCACAGATGGGAGGGACTGCACGGGGCCACCCTGTGGTACCATCCCTGCTGGAGTGGCTGTAAGAGGTCCAGGCTGGGCAGTCTGGGCATCACTGGGAGTCCTAGGCAGGGGGGCTGGCAGGAACCAGGCTCTCCATGGGACTTTGCTGGGTTTCTCTGCTCTTTGAGGTCCTGGGCTGAGGGGCTGAGGAGCTGTTTAGTTTGGATCAGAACCAGGTCCTTGGCGTGCAGCTGGATCCTGGCTTGTGCTCTGCCCCATCCCACATGCCAAGGAGCTGCTGCCTCTTCCTGGGATCCCCTGGAAGAGCTCGTGGCTGCTGGTGGCTCCTGACCAGCAATTCTTATTTGCTTTCCCAGGAATATAAGGCATCCAGGAGGGTCATTAAATTACAATGAAGCCCTAACCCTGCCCAGAGCCTCGGGAAGGGCTTTGGGCTGGTGGGATTGGTGGGAGGCCAGGACGAGGCAGCTCCTGATGGCTCCATCCGGGCATTGCTCCACCTGGGCAGGACCCAGCAGGGCTGGGATCCATCACTGACACCTTCCCAGGAGCTTTGCCCGGGGTGTGGACCCGTGTTTTGATTAACCAAAGGCAGGGGCTGGCAGGTTCCCTCGGCCCTCCCTCCTCTTGGCACAGTAATTACAGGAGTTACTGGTGTCAGCTGGAGGTAAAGCTTTGATGTGTCTGGAGAATCCCGTAACCTCTTCCTCAGTACTCTGCTCTGCAGAGTTCTTTGGGTGATCAGTATCTTCCCACTTCCCTGGCGTTTCCCTCCACCCTTCCCATGCTCCCAGCAGGGGAGGGAGCTGTGGTTTGATGCCCAGTTCCCCCAGCTAAATTGCACTGAAAGAAGACCTCTCAACTTCTTCAGAGCTCTCATGGTTCAGGAAGCTTCATCCTGGTGCCAGCAGCACCATGGGACATCTCTTGCCATTGCCATGTCCCAGGGGACAAAGAGTGGTGACAGAGGTGTGGGGGACATGGAGGATGCTCAGGGAGAGGCACTGCTGGTGTTTGGGGAGGTCGGGGCTGGGAGTGGTGACGTGTCCTTGCTGTCACAGGTCCCCGTGTCCGTGGCCATGATGTCCCCACAGATGATCACGCCACAGCAGATGCAGCAGATCCTGTCCCCACCCCAGCTCCAGGCCCTCCTGCAGCAGCAGCAGGCAATAATGCTGCAACAGGTAACACTGCACTGGGGCTGGATCCAGCCAGGCAATTCCCACCGGGCTCTGGGAATGCTGGGGTTTGTTGGAGGCACAAAAATGGGTCCTTCCCTCCTTCTGCTTTCCACATAGTTCCTTTGGGATTCCCAGCACGTCCAGGGATGAAAAGAGCTGCAGGTGCTGACAGTGCTGGTGCTGCCACCCTGAGCCGGGGTCTCAAAACCTGCAGAATTCCTGCTCAAGGGCTGATTTGGGGCTGCCCAGCTCCTGGGAGAAGCCGGGGTCAGGGTGGATGATCTTGGTTCATTGTGCCCCAAGCAGAGCCGTCTGGCCACTGCTGGGCTTTGAGCAGGTGCCTGTGTCCAGCTCCAGAGCTGAGGTTTGTTTCTCATGGCCCTGCTCGACTTTTCCAGAGATTTTAGTCAGATGGGGAGGGAAGAAAAAGGAGGAGAAGGAAAAAAAAAAAAAGCAGATTTCCACTCTGAAACAAAATCTGTCTGCTTGGGTAAACAGCTGCCGGCAGCGGGAAGGAGGGAGAGAGGGAGAAACCCCACAAGCATCCTCCACACCCTTCCTCCTGCCTCCAGTACCTGTTTACTCCAAACAGCCTGATAAGGATTCAAGGTTGGCCCCAGGGAAAGAACAAAGGGTAAACACTACCCTGGGTGGGTCCTTCCACAAGCCTCTTTGGAGCCGGATAAAGAAACACGTTTGACTGCAAATTAAACAACCCAGGCCGGAATAGCTCACATTCTCCACCGGCAGCAAACCAAACATCACACCTCTCACCCCTGACCCAATGTTCCTGCTCCCAGCCCGGCCACTCTGCAGCTCCCTGGCTCGGGCTGGCTCGGGGGTAAACACCCAGCCCCTCCAAACCTGTTCTCAGACACAAACAGCCACTGGCTGCTGGCAGCCCCGGGCTGATAAAGGCTTCCCAGCATCCCCAGGGACATTCCTGAGCCTCTTCGAGGGGGCTGGGGGGGTCTCACTGACCTCCCCGTGCCTTCCTCCCCCTCCCTGCACGCAGCAAATCCATCACGCACAGTTTATTTAGGGGCCAGGGTGAGAGCTGGTGGCGATGCTGGCAGGTCCCAGCGCTGCCTGTGGGCACTGGGACCCTCTCTGGTGGCTCTCCTGTGGATCCAGGGGGTTTATCCCTGTTTTAAACAGCTCTGCTTTGATTTGAGGGGCTGTTTGACTGCAGGGCTGAACCCCCAGCTCTCACAGGCCAGGGGTTGTGGCTGCTCCTGGTCCTCCCCAGCTGGGACCCCACTGGTTCTCACATCACTTGTCAGGGGTGTTTTGGGGTCCCACCGTGCCAAAACTGGGGTTTCCCCACCCTGAAGTGCCCTGTGATGTGCCAGAGCACCCCAGCCTGCTTTTCTGTCGAGGTTGGCATTAAAATAAACATCAGGGTGGGCATTGGGGGTGTTTGAGGCCTTCAAGGGCCATGGGCATCCAGAGCCCTTGGCAATGCATGCCCAGGGTTCCTCTGCTGCCCTGACTCCCCTGGTGGGTGCTTTCCCTCCTGCCCTGCACTGGGTGACACAGGGAGCCCTGGTGACAGTGCCAGGAGCTGGAGTGGCTGTGGCAAAGCCTTGGCACTGGGGTGGTGAGGTGGGCATGGGGTGGTTCCACTGCTGATCCCGTTGCTCTCTCCCCTTCCCAGCTGCAGGAATACTACAAGAAGCAGCAGGAGCAGCTTCACCTGCAGCTGTTGACCCAGCAGCAAGCCGGAAAGCAGCAACCCAAAGAGGTGAGCTCACCTGGAGAGCACCAGCACAAAACAAGGTGTGGGACAACCCCCAGGGAGCCCATGGCAATGGGACATGGGACATGCTGCTCTGGGGGTGCCAGGGCGACCAGTCCAGTCACTGGGAGTTGTTCTTCCTATTTTTCCTCCTCCTCTTCCTCCCTCTCTGTGATCTGGTGTGGATGTGGGGGTGTGGGGCAGCACTGGAGGGGCACTGGACCCTCCCTGGTGACAGGGACAGGTGCCATCCCCCCAGCACAGAGCGAGGGCTCCCCAATCCCCCCGTGGTGGGATCAGAGAAGGCTCAGCCCAGCCCAGCCCAGCCCTGCCAGGCTCTGCTTGGGCAGCCCAGTCCTGGCTGAGCTGGCACAGCAGTGCCCTGGTGAGTGGGCAGGGCTGGTCAGGTGGCAACCAGAGCTGGGCTTTTCCTGCCAGGAAGGAAAAGGGTGGCTCTCCAAAGACTCTGAGGTGGGCAGGGCTCTCAGCCCCCCAGGATCACGCTGGCAGTGCCTGCTGGAGACTCATTTTGTGCCCCTGTGATTGCAGCAATCTTGCAGAACCCCTTCACACAGCAGCTTTTGCCCCCAGGGGCACAGTGATGCCCCCCAGGGGGTTGTGGCTGTGTTTTGGGGATGTGCTGGTCACACAGAGGCTGGGGACAGAGCCCAACCAGCAGATAGCACTACTCCCTTCCTTTCCCTTGGCTATTTTTGCCCCTCTCTCTTGCCAAAATGCTTCACATGGGGATTTTTGCTGTGCAATTTTGCAGAATTCACGTCTGGCGTTGCTGCCCCTCCCCTGAGTGTCCGTCCATGGGCTCCAAGTGACAAGGGACCTGTTCCTGAGCCACTCCCTCCACGTCCCTGCAACACTGGGGCTGTTTGTGGCCATCACTCCTCCCAAAATCCAGCAGTCTGATGCACACCCAGCACTTGAAACTCAGTTTTTTGGCAGGGAGGGAAGATTTAAAGCCCAGGCTGCGTGTTGGGGTGGCACAACTGGCAAAGCCCCGCTGGCATCAGGGGACCAGGGTGGCTGCAGTGGCTCAGGGTCACCTGCTCCAGCCTCAGGCAGGCTCTCACTGTGGGGTGTGGGTGAATTTCCAGGGTCAGGGTTATCAGAACCATCTCCAGGAGCTGCTGGTGCTCGGGGAAATGGGGGAGGTGTAAATGTGAGCTTCCTCAAGGACTTTCCTGCTGGCCCTGGTGATGTTCTCTTGCAGCACCGAGCAGGGATATAATTAAGCTCTAACAAAGCGCTTGCTTAACGGGCTCTGCTTTAAAAAGCTCGTGTTAACTTTTAATTAAATGGTACAGAGGAGATGGGAAATTTATCCAACAAGAAAGGGTGTAGCAGTGGGGGGAAGGGGTGTTGGATGCTGGTGGAGGGATGTGTGTCCAGCTTTCCTGCTGGGAAAAGCACTGAGGGGGTCTCAGCAAGGGGATGGCAGTGTTTCCCTTCCTCAAAATCCTTGGATAAGCTTTGGTTTCACCCCAAAAATTTGAGTGGGTGGTGTTCCTAAAGTGTGTGTTGATGTTTGTCTGCTGGGAATGGTGATGCTGTGGCATCCCTGAAACTCAGGGAAGAGCTGGAGTGCCTGGGATGCCTCCACAGAGCCACCCTTGGATCTTTCCTGGAAACCCACGACTGGATTTAATTCCGGCCCTGCTGCAGGATTTGTAAACCCAGCACCTCCTGCTTCCCCTCTGCCTGATTCCAAGGGCTTCTCTCCATGAGTCAGCAGCTCAGAGTGGGATCTGCAGGTGGGAAGGACACCGGGAAGGAGCTGGGAGCAGGGGCAGCATCTCTGGGAGGAGCAGCTCTGATCTCTCTGGGAGCAGGGGCAGCATCTCTGGGAGGAACAGCTCTGATATCCCTGGGGGCAGAATCTCTGAGGGGAGCAGCTCTGGTCTCACCAAGAGCAGGGGCAGAATCTCTGGGAGGAACAGCTCTGATATCCCTGGGAGCAGGACAGCACCTCTGGGAGGAGCAGCTCTGGTCTCCCCAGGAGCAGGGGCAGAACCTCTGAGGGGAGCAGCTCTGGTCTCACCAGGAGCAGGGGCAGCATGTCTGGGAGGAACAGCTCTATTCTTCCCAGGAGCAGGGGCAGAATCTCCAGGAGGAGCAGCTCTGATATCCCTGGGATGGGGAGTGCCCCAGAAAAGGGAAAGACAGACAAGAGGATGGAAATGTGTAGGAAGAGCCTTTCAGCAGCATCCTGTCCCTAAGATGTGGGGATGCTCTGTGTCCATGGGTGCTGTGCCACACTGGGGCCATGAGGAAGGGCCAGAGCAAGGCAGCTGATCCATGGACCCATGCATCCTGCCAGGATGGGGCTGAGCTGTGGCACATCCCAGCCTTTCCTGGAGCATTTTGCTGTGCTGGGGTGTGAGGGCCACCCCCCAGGCTCCAGCAGCATCCTGGGTGTGGGGGAAACAAGGAGCTGTGCTCATGCCTCCCATCCTGCTCCTCCCGGGGTGCAGAGACCCCAAAACCCCCTGGGAAGGTCCCAGTGTGTCCCCAGAGCTGCCGAGGGCAGGGGTTGTCCCTGTGCTGAGGCAGGCAGGGTGGGGAGGGGGAGCTGCTGGCTCCTAACCCCGGTGTCAGCTTAATGAAGTGCTGCTGTCAGTCCCGCGTGTCACGGCGCAAACTCCTCCTGATGTGCTCATAAATCAAAGTGACGGCGCCTCCTGCCCCGGTGGCTGCACCCACTCAGCTGCGTCTAATGCACGGGGATGCTGCAGACCCCCAGCCCCACGCCGGGAATGGGCTGGGAACGGGCTGGGAATGAGCTGGGAATGGGCTGGGAGAGCCAAGCCTCGGTGGTGCTGCAGACCCCCAGCCCCAAGCCAGGAATGTGTTGGGAATGAGCTGAGAAGTAGCTGGGAATGGGCTGAGAGCTGGGGGAGCCAAGCCTCAGTGATGCTGCAGACCCCCAGCCCCACGCCAGGAATGTGTAAGGAATGGGCTGGGAATGGTCTGGGAATGAACTGGGAATGGGCTGGGAATGAGCTGGAGGAGCCAAGGCCAGGATTCGGCCCCAGCTCCTCTGGGAGTGGCTTTTCCAACAGGAAATGGGAATGGTGAGGATCAGGGGGGTGTGAGGTTTTTGGGAATGCTGGGGCTGTCACCCAGGCTCTCCCCAGCCTGGTTTCTCCAGGGAAAGCTTGGCTTGGAGTCCATGGGCTGGTGGATGGCTCTGCATCCCTTCACCCATCACTCAGGGCTTCAGGGGTCTGTGGTGCCACAGGTGTTCCCTAGGGGTGGCAGATTGGCTTCCCCATAGGATCAGCCCTTGGTTTCTCTTGGATTTGTGTTCCTGGGGCTGCTCCTCCTGTTCCTGGTTTGTGGAAGCTGGAGGGATGTGGATTTGAGGCACATGAAGGTTCAACCTTCACATCACCAGGTTCAACAGCATCCCTGCCACAGCCACGAGTGGGGTCAGGGGGCTCAGGGGGTCTGAATCCAGCCAGGCCAGGTCAGGAGAGCCTGGCTGGGCTGTGGGATGCAGGCAGCGTGCCCAGGGATCCTCCTGACCTCATCCACTCCCAGCAGCTCAGCCTGGAAGTGATGTGGATGAGGCTGTGCTGGAGCAGAGCTCGGGCTTGCCCCAGGGCCCTCGGGGAGGGCGGTGGTGGAGCCGGGAAGAGGAGGA
Organism: Anisognathus igniventris; assembly: GCA_035583115.1. Classification (NCBI taxonomy): domain Eukaryota; kingdom Metazoa; phylum Chordata; class Aves; order Passeriformes; family Thraupidae; genus Anisognathus; species Anisognathus igniventris. Next base: position 4,458,343 of record JAWWET010000113.1, on the reverse strand, counting down.
GAATCCTGTCCTATCCCATCCCTTCCCATCCCAGCTGCTGTTTCTAAGCAAGGCAAGGACAGTGTGTCCATCCCACACGGTGGCAGAGCTTCCCCTCACCAGGAGGGGACACCCTGAGGGGACAGAGAAGCTGCTGTTGAAGCTCTCAGGCTGCAGCCTGGTCCTGCCCTTTTCCCTCCATCCTGCTGATCCCATGGCCTGCAGCCCTCATGGCTCAGGAGTCGGGGATTTCTCTTCACTGAGCAGGAATTGCTTTGATTTGTGCCTTGATCTTTAAGCCTCAGAGGTGCAGGGCTGAGACAGAGCCAGGGAGGATCCAGGTCTGACTGTGGGGAGGCAATTCCACTGTGGCCAAGAGGTGGAGAGGACAGAGAGAGCCCACACATCTCTGTGAGGCTGAGAAACTGGAATTAAACTCAGTCTGTACCCCAGACAGGACTGGTGGTGGTGCCTGATGTTGCAGAGAGGGGTTTGGAGCCCATCCTCACCCTCTGGTTCACAAAGCCAAGGCTGAGCACCAACAACATCCACAGGGATCCACCTGCATCCAGTGAGACCCTGGGTGTGACCCCAAACTCAGTCAGGGACTAGGATGGCCCCAAACTCAGTCAGGGACTGGGATGGCCCTAAACTCAGGGACTGGGATGGCCCTGAACTCAGTCATGGACGGGGATGGCCCTAAATTGAGTCATGGACGAGGATGGCCCCAAACTCAGTCAGGGACTGGGATTGCCACAGAGAGTCTGGCTGATGCTCCCTGTTGATGCAGCCTCAGGGATCACCAGTTCCCTGGAATTCCCAGTGCCTGGGGGGCCTGAATCCCCTGGTGCTCACAAAACAAGGACAATCCTGCCTGCAGAGCTCTCGTGCTGCTCAGTCAGAGCATGAACATGGAAATTCTCCTTTTGGGGGGCCTGCAGAGTGCAGCGAGGGGGGGATGTGCCCCAGCCTGGCTCCCCGCCGGCACCGTCTGCCCAAGCAGGGGGGTTTGGGGGGGTTCACGGGGTCACGGAGCCGCCTGCCCCACTAATGAGGCCGGGCAGCCCCGGGGCAGCTCCCCTCTCCCGGACAGCTCGGATTAGCAGCTGCCTGTCCCCAGCCCTAATTGAATTCTCTCCCCTTCACTTAATTCTCATGGATTTCTCGGCGCCTCCCCAGGGACCCATCCTGCCTAACTAGTTTAGGGCCAGCGATGCTGGTCAGAGCCTGGCCAGCTCCAGGGGGGTGAGGGAGGGTCACCTACTTGGGGGGTGGCTGTGGCCAGGGAGGGGACACCAGTACTGGCACTGGGCACCCCCTTCCCTGCACCAGTTCCAGCCCCTCACCAAGAAAGGGCTCATAACAGTCATTTTTGACAAACAGGGCTAAATTTCTGCCTTACAGGAGGGTTCTGTGCCTGTTGCCTGCTGGGACCCCCCCTTTTTTTACACCAACACCACAGCTGAGCCTCCCCCATGGGAGCTTTGCGTGTCCCTCCCTGCACAGCTCCGAGCAAACCCCCGGCTCCTCTCTCTCCCTTTTCTTTCCAGCGCTTTATTTTTCCCTTCCCCTTTTCCCTTTCCTTCCCCTCCTCTTCCGATAGATCAAAGCCTCTGAGCCGAGCAGGCCCCGCAGCAGGATGGAGGCACCGCCGGGCGCGGCGTCCCCAGCGCTGCCACCCCTCGCTGCCAGCGCCCCTCGCCGCCACCTCCAACCCCCTCCTGCCCTGCCAGGCCGGGAATAAAGCTTGGATTTGTCCCTCCTTTTGTCTCAGCAGCCGTTGGGGAACAAGCAGCTGGCCTTCCAGCAGCAGCTCCTGCAGATGCAGCAGCTCCAGCAGCAGCACCTGTTAAACCTGCAGCGCCAGGGCCTGGTGAGCCTCCCGCCGGGGCAGGGCACGGTGCCCCTGCAGAGCCTGCCCCAAGGTAAGCACCACGGCCTGGGGGGGTTCCTGGGCTGGAGCTTGTCCAGATCTGGGTGAGGGGGGCTGGGGAGGGGCTGTGGTGTTGGGTTTTGTGGTGCTCCCAAAGTTTGGGGATGGTGGTGTCAGCAGTTGGAGGCGTGCGGGGTTGGGGTCTGGGTTCCAGAGGGGTGCAGGGTTGGGGCACCTTTTCCTCTGGCAGGGGTGTGCCAGGATTTGGGACAGGATTTGGGTATCTCTTCCTCTGGCAGAGGGGTGCCAGGATTTGGGACACCTCTTCTCTAGCAGAGGAGTGTCAGGATTTGGGGTGCCTCTTCCTCCAGGAGAGGACTATCAGGATCTGGGACACCTTTTCCTCTGGCAGGGAGGTGCCAAGATTTGGGACACCTCTCTTCCTCTAGCAGAGGAGTGCCAGGATTTGGGGCACCTTTTCCTCTGACAGAGGAATGTCAGGATTTGGGGTACCTCTCTTCCTCTGGCAGAAGGGTGCCAGGATTTAGGGCATCTCTTCCTCTGGCAGAAGGGTGCCAGGATTTGGGAAGTCAGGCTCTTCTCCCTTCTGGGAACAGCTCTGTGAGTGCTGCAGGTGCCTTCATCTGTTTCCCAACGGGGCCCTGCAGTCTCCCCTTGCTGTGCCCAGCTCCAGGTGATGCTCTCCCAGTGCTGGGTGAGATGTGGGGAGTCAGGGAGCAGGGAGGAAGCCCTGGCTGCTGCCTCGTGTCCCTGCTGACATTGCTCACTCTCTCCTGTGCCACAGCTGTTTGCCCCTCAGACCTCCAGCAGCTCTGGAAGGAGGTCACGGCCACCCAGCCCGTGGAGGACAGCATTAAGCAGGAAGGTCTTGACCTCACCACCAACACCTCCAACTCTACCTCGTTTTCGGCCGCCAAGGTCTCGCCTCCCATTTCCCACCACCCTCTGCCCAATGGACAGAGCACCATGCACACGCCCAGAAGGGACAGGTAGAGCCGGGTCGGGCCCTGGCACTTTGTGGTTTTATTCCTGGAGAGGTGGAAGGGGTTGGGATCCATCACCCACAGGGCTGGGAGGGATGGGGGGTTTCTGCCCTCCCCATAAAAGAGGCCTGGCACTGTTTTGTTGCACCCACAGAGGACAGGGAGCCGTCACTGTGGGGTGTCCCATGGGTGCTCTGGGGCTGTCCCCATGCCTGGGAATGCTGGAGCATCCCAGCTCCCCCATCTGAAGGCCCCTCTCCCTCTTGTGCAGCTCTTCCCACGAAGAGACCCCCGGCTCCCACCCGCTCTACGGCCACGGAGAGTGCAAGTGGCCTGGCTGCGAAACCCTCTGTGAGGACCTGGGGCAGTTTGTCAAGTAAGTGTCACCTCTTTGGGGCAGGGTTTTCTGTCCCAGCTAGGACAGAATGCACCTGGTGGAGGGGAAGATCCTGGGAGTTGATCCAGGCATCCCAAAGTGTGTACCCTGAGCTAGGTGACCTCATGGAGGAGGAGAAAACAGGAGACCAAGCATCCCAAAGAGGATGATTCTGTCCCTGCATTCCTCCATTCCATGGAGGGGAAGATCTTGGGAGTTGATCCAGGCATCCCAAAGTGTGTACCCTGAGCTGGGTGACCACATGGAGAAGGAGAAAACCCAGCAGGAATTGCTGCTGGTGTTGTCCCATCCTTGGAAACGTCCAAGCCTGGGCTGGCTTGGAGTGGAAGGTGACCCTGCCCCGTGGCAAAGGTGGAATGGGATGAGCTTTATGAGCACTTCCAAGCCAAGCCATGGGATGAGTGAATGATCTGGAGGAGGCCAGAGCCCGGGCAGCAGGCGAGGGGGGCTGGCAGCCCTGCTGGGGACACGGGGGGGAGGCAGCAGATGGCAGATGGCACCGCTGACACTGCTTGTGGGCTCCGGCGCTGACTGATTAACTCTGCTGTCTGAGAGCCCTCTGCTAGCGTCAGGGTCAAACAAATTGTTTTCACGCTTCGTCAGAGGTTTACTTAATTAGTTCATTTGCAATTAGATCTCTTTGTAGCCGGGATTTTTAGCAAAGACATCAGAAGGAGCTGACGGGGCTCCTTCCCCCGCCTCCCCGGCTGTCTGCTCGGCGAGCACCGCGCTCTGCAGCGGGCAGGTTTTGGGGTTTTCCACACTCATCCTCCGTCCTCTGCCACCCTCTGAGGGTTGGCTCTGGGTGGGAACATCCCTTGGACTGTGCCAAGCCACCAGAGGCCTTGCCCAGGAGGATGAGGAGGTGTGAAGGCAGCCCGGGGATGAGTGAAGGATGATTCAGCCTCCTGTGTCCTCCTTCCTCTGCCTCTGAGTCATGGCGTGAACCCAGATAAGGCATCTCCTCCTGCCTGGCAGGGCATGCTCCAGTGGCACAGGGCAGATGAGCAAGCTCCGGGTTGGGAACTGCATCTGGAGCTGGCAGGGAATGCCCAGAGCTGGCTCAGGGGGCTGGCAGAGCTGTGCTGTGCACTGGGGAAGGGTTTCTGTCCCCTCCTTGCCCCCCTGGGCACAAGGGCAGCCCCCCAGCAGCACTGGGGAAGGGTTTCTGTCCCTTCCTGTCCCCCTG
>JAWWET010000113.1:4443705-4453801 GCA_035583115.1 Anisognathus igniventris | reverse complement strand
CCCCCTGGGCACAAGGGCAGCCCCCCAGCAGCACTGGGGAAGGGTTTCTGTCCCTTCCTGTCCCCCTGAGCACAAGGGCAGCCCCCCAGCAGCACTGGGGAAGGGTTTCTGTCCCCTCCTTGCCAACATGGGCACGTGCTGGGGTGTGGGACAGACAGACAGAAAATTTGCAGCTCCCAAAGGCCAAGCCCAGCTGGAGCCTGGAGCCTGCCTTGAGTCTGGGCATCCCCTGGGCCTCCTCTGGGTATCCCTTGGGCATCTCCTGGGCATCTCCTGGGCATCCTCTGGGCATCCCCTCCATGGGCAGCTGGGGTGGGCTGTGCTGGGCTGGGAGGGGCAGCGTGGCCTTGGAGCTGTGCTGGGTAAGGGTGGGAGTCAGTGGCAAATGGCTCCATTCCCACCTGGCTTTGTTCCCCTGAGAAGCAGCTGTGCCCTGGCTGTGCCAGGCAGGGAGAGGGGCAGGGCTGGGGCTCTGGGGGCTTTGCTCAGGGATGGGTTTGGCAGCAGGGCCTGGCTCCCTGGCGTGTCTGTGCACGCTGGGGCTGGAAGGCTCTCCCAGGCAGCAGGGTGAGAATCCTGCTGTGCTCCAGAGCCAGCCTGGGGAGGATGAGGCGCCTTCTCTGGGGTGTCTGAGCCTCAGTCCTGGGCAACATCTGGCACACAGCCCCTGGGACCCCCCAGCATCAGCTTTTGGGGTGTTCCAAGGGTGTCATTTCCCCAGAATCCCCCTCCAAACCATCCCACTCCTCCAGTGAGGCCCCCTCGGGTTTGTGCCCACCCCAGCAAGGACATGGCCTGGCCTTGTGACATCCTCAGGGCTGGCTGTGTCCCCAGGCTGGTGCTTTGCTGGGTTTGGGGGCGAGGTGATGCCAGGATGTCCCTGGCTCTGTCACCAGGAGCCTCAGGGAGGAGGGAGGGCAGTGAGGACCAAAGGTCCTGGTGCTTCCTAAACAAAGCACCTCATAAACACGAGGCAGGAAGGGGAACAGCCTGGAAATGGCACCTTCTGCCCTCAGGGCTTTCCTCAGAGCGTGGAAGGCACCCTCCCATGGCGCTGCCTTTGTCCTGGGAACCTGCTCCTCAGGTCCTGCTGGCACCTCCTGCCAGCAGCCTGCTCCAGGAACCTCCACGGGGCTTTCCCTGTGCCAGAGGCTGCTCCTGAACACCCTGGGGCTGCCTGGGGTAGGGCTGAGTGTCCTCCAGCCTGGGCTTTGGGGTGGTGCCACAGCCTGGTTTGCTCAGTCACCTCCGTGCCTCAGTTTCCCTGGTGCTCACCCCGCATTGGGCAGCGGTGCTGGAGCATCCCTGAGCAATTTGCAGGTCAGGGCTGATCCCAGGTGTGGCCCCAGCAGAGGGGCTGAGTGTTGGGCATGCCCAGGCCTAACCAAAGCTCCGTGTTGTCCTCACAGACACCTCAACACAGAACATGCACTTGATGACCGGAGCACGGCCCAGTGTCGAGTCCAGATGCAAGTGGTACAGCAGCTGGAGATACAGGTGGGTGTCCCACCCCAGCCCCCATGGAAACAGGGACAAAAAGTCACCTCTTTGTCACCCTGTGCTCCCCTCAGGAGAGGCTGACTGGGTTGGGGACTGTAACTTGTTTTAAACACCCTCCCCAGATAGGAATCCTGCATCCAGGTGAAATTCAAGCCCCCAAACTCATTCCCCTCTCATCCCAAAGTGTCCCTGTGTGTAAGAGGAGATGCCACAGATGTGAAAGGCAGCAGGGTTTGTCCCCACATGGGCTGTGCCACCTCTTTGTCACCCTGTGTTCCCCTCAGGAGAGGGTGACAGGGTTGGGGACTGTAACCCCCCAAATGGGGACTCGTTTTAAACACCCTCCCCAGATAGGAATCCTGCATCCAGGTGAAATTCAAGCCCCCAAACTCATTCCCCTCTCATCCCAAAGTGTCCCTGTGTGTAAGAGGAGATGCCACAGATGTGAAAGGCAGCAGGGTTTGTCCCCACATGGGCTGTGCCACCTCCCTGGGAGCCACGGGGCTGCTTGAAAACCAGGCCACTTATTCTGGTGGCTGAGCGTGGTCTTTGGAGCCCAACTTTGGGCTGCTATTTTTGGCCAGGCAGTTCTTTAAATAGCGCTTTTGCCAGCCTCTCTGAGCCCCCAGCGTGCTCTGCATAACTCTGTTAATGGAGAAGGGAGAGGGGAAAAAAGGGGGAGAAAATGGGGGGGGGGTTGGAAAATGGGATGGGGCAGGGGGTCACCCCCATGGTGGGACTGTGGCTGTGTGTGACACCACAGGGGACACACTGACCCAGGACACAGCAGGACAAGATCTGCAGCACCCTTGGGACTCCCTACCCCGAATTAGGGTCTTTGCAGGGTTTGTGGGATGGGGGGACACAGCCAGACCCGGGTGGCTGTGGAGGCTGCGTCCTCTCAGGCCATCCCTGCCATCCATCCCGCTCCCCACGCCTCACCAAAGCTTGAAAGCAATTACTGGGGCTTAAAGAGGGGAGGGAAAGGAAAAGGGGAGGAGGGAAAAAATCATAATAATATAAAAAAAAAAAAAAAAAAAAAAAGCTGAAGGGCGAGAGCAGAGCTGTGTGTGCAGAGAGGAACCTGCCACGGAGCCACCAATTAGAAAGTTTGGAGCGCGGAGCTCCCGCTGTGCCGGCTGCATCACGAGGGGAGAGCTGTCAGCTCTAATGAGCACCGCGGCAGAGAAAGCACCGAGCTGCTCCAAACTTGCTGCAAACTCCTGCTTTTAACCCCTTCCTCGCCTGGCTCTGCCAGGGGGCTTGGCTGGAGTGTGGGGGCTCCCCCAGAGCTTGAGGGGTCCCGGTGGAAAGGGAAGGTGACGGGAGGGGAGTGGGGTGTCAGATCCCATCGGCTGCGCCGCGCTCAAAATCTCTCCTGGTGCCACAGTGAATATTTCAGCCTCTGCTCAGTGCAGGGAGTAAACAGGCAGGGAGCAATTACAGCGATGTGGGAACGCTGGGGGATGGATGGACCGATGGACAGGGAGCTGCTGGGGAGGCAAAGGGGACAGGACAGTGACACAGTCACGGGGACAAGAGCACCCAGGGCTGTTGTGGGTGGCCCTGCTGGTGGGTGGCAGCTTGGGGGCTCTGGGAATGGCTCTGTGGATGTTTCCCCAGTGCACACACGGAGCTGGAGTGGCCCCTGTGCCCTCCTCCATGGTGGCTGCAGCAGCCCCCACAGGCCACAGCCCCACTGGGGCTCTCAGGAGGTGGCACATGCGGGGACACCCTGGGGGTTGCTGCCTGTCCAGACCAGGTTTGGGGGTTCGTGGCAGCTCCTCCAGGCTGTGAGCACTTCCATGGTGACTTTGGCACTGTGTGACCGTCCCTGTCCTGCTTCCTGCCTCCCCCAGCTGGCCAAGGAGAGCGAGCGTCTCCAAGCAATGATGGCCCATCTCCACATGAGACCTTCAGAGCCAAAGCCTTTCAGCCAGCCTGTAAGCGTGAGTCCCTTCCTGCCCTCTATGTCCCCTCCCTGATGGCTGCTGTCCCCTCCCTGCCCTGTGCACGGTCACCTGGCTGGGCTCTGGGGGATGGATGTGCCCTGGCCACCCTCTGAGAAATGCAGCTGCTCCAGCAGCTCTGACATGGAGTGGGTGCATCCCCATCACATGGGTTTCTCCCATGGGGTCATTCCCATCCTATGAATTCATCCTCATCGCACAGATTCATCCCCATCCCGTGGGTTCACCCCATCCCATGGGTGCACCCCCATCCCATGGGTTAATTCCCATCCCAGGGAGTCATCCCCATTCCACAGGTTCATCTCATCCCACTCTTGCACCCCCATCCCACAAATTGCATCCTCATCACACAAATTCATCCCCATCCCATGGGTTCATCCCATGGGTTCATCCCATGGGTGCACCCCCATGCCATGAGTTAATTCCCATCCCATGGGTTCATTCCCATCCCACGGGTTCATCCCCATCCCACAGATTCATCCACATTCCAAGAGTTAATTCCCATCCCATGGGTGCACCCCCATCCCATGGGTTAATTCCTGTCCCAGGGAGTCATCCCCATTCCACAGGTTCATCCCATCCCACTCTTGCACCCCCATCCCACAAATTCACCCCAATCCCATGGGTTAATTCCCATCCCATGGATTCACCCCCACCCCATGGATTCATCCCCATTCCACAAATTCACCCCAATCCCATAGGTTAATTCCCATCCCATGGATTCACCCCCATCCCACGAATTCACCCCCATCCCATGAATTAATTCCCATCCCACAAATTCACCTCCATGCCATGAATTAATTCCCATCTCATGAATTCATCCCCATCCCATGGGTTAATTCCCATCCCATGGGTCCATCCCCATCCCAAGGGTCCACCCCTACCCCCTGGCTGCATCCCACCTTTCCCAAGCCCACCAAGCCCCCCCTGCCATCCCCTCCCTGCCTCCTTTGGCACCACCACCGCCGTTCCCGATGCTCTCCCAGCCTTCCCAACCCCTTCCCTCCCTGCCTGTCCATGCAGCTGAACCTGGTCTCCAGTGCCAGCCTCTCCAAGAGCACTTCTGACACGTTTCCTGACGGTTTACCTCATCCCCCCACCTCGGCCACGGCGCCCATCACCCCCCTGCGGCAGGGCCCCTCCGTCATCAGCTCTTCCACTTTACACAACGTGGGGCCCATCCGCAGGAGGAACTCGGACAAGTTCTGCACCCCAATCTCTTCAGGTGAGCTCTGGGCTGGGGCTCAGCGCCCTCCTGAGGGGTTCAGTGGGTCCCTTCACTCCAACCCTCCCCTCTGTTTGTTGTCCCCCTGCAGAGCTTGCGCAGAATCACGAGTTTTACAAAAACGCCGACGTCCGGCCGCCCTTCACGTACGCCTCGCTCATCCGGCAGGTGAGAGCCACAGGGACCAGCTGTGCACCCCAAAACCCTCCCTCAGCCCCCCTCCCACCTGCTGAATCCCTTGGGATGGTGTCAAACCTCATGAGTGACAGCCTTGTCCCCTGTCTGGCTGCCCAGGCCATCCTGGAGACCCCCGACAGGCAGCTAACGTTGAATGAAATCTATAACTGGTTCACGCGGATGTTCGCCTACTTCCGGAGGAACACGGCCACCTGGAAGGTGAGAGCAGCCCTGCCTGGCACCCTGGGCTCTCCCTGACCCAGCCTGAGCTCACCCCATTAGCCCCAGGCTCACCCCATTTCCCCCAGGCTCACCCCAACCCACTCTGGGCTCACCCCATCCCAACTCAGGCTCACCCCATCCTATCCAGGCTCACCCAATCCCACCTTGGGCTCACCCCAGCCCGCCTAGACCTCACCTCAACCCACTCTGGGCTCACCCCAACCCACCCCAGGCTCACCCCATCCCACCCTGAGCTCACCCCATCCCACCCAGGCCTGGCTGCTGCAGGAGATGCTCCTGTGCTAAAGGACCAGTTCATTGCCCAGCTCTAAAATGGTGTAAGAAATTATTTTGGGACCAAATCCCACTTTTTTACCCCCCCAGAACACCTCACTAGGCTGTGGGATGCATCATCCCTGCAGTGGGATACAGCAAAGGGCTGTGTGGTAAAATCCAGGGATTTTTTGTGGAGAACAAGAGCAGAGGCAGGAGAGAGAGAGACTGGAAATAGCAAATGAGGTTAATGATAACCTGGGGGCAGGTGACACTGCTGGTGGCTGGGAATGCAGGGAGGGATGAGAGGGGGTGGCACGGGGACCATCAGCAGGGAAACCCCTCTGCCACCCCCCAAACAGCTGCCTGTGCCCATCAGGTTCCTCTCACAGACAAAAGTTTTTGTCACTGAGGCGGTTTTGTCACCAGCCTGGGCTGCTGGAGTGAATTTTGGAGCAGCACACGAGTGCTGGGGCTGCTCCCTCTTTGTTTTTTTAGAAATCAGAGCTGGGAAAAGCCATCTGAGAGGAGCAGGGGGGTGTGGAAGCAGCAGTTCTGTGATTCTGTGATTCACTTCTTGCCTCAGCCAGGGAAGATTTATTTATTTATTGTTTCCTGCTGCCCATATTTACTGAGAGGCAGCTCAGCTCCCCTCCTGCTCAGGGCAGCAAGGAGTGAAGAGACAGAGGGAAACCTGCTAGTTTAAATAAAAATAATTCAAATCAGCAAGGTGCAAGTGAGATGGAGCTTTTGGAGAGGCTTGAGGAGGAGGAATCCATTCTCCAGGAGCTCAGGGCCCCCGTGTGTCGCTGCTGCAGATCCAGGCTTTGCTTCCATGGGAAGCTTTTGGGTGGATATCTGGCATTTTGGCAAACCCCTGGAATGGGACAGGGTGGCAGCAATGGGGCAGAGCCCTCTGTGGCATCACTTCCCCCAAAGCCTCAGTTTCCCCCTCTGCAATGAGGTGAAATTGCCTTTTTCCTGCCTTTTTGTTGCTGAAAGGAATAAATAGTTGGGGTTTTTTTGCAGTTTCCTCATACCCCATGTTAACAAGGGCAGACTTGGAGAAGAGCATCCCTCAGTTTTCTGCTTCCCTTTTTTTATTCTTTATTTTTTCCTGTTCTACCACCAAAAAGGGATGGCAGGGGATTAAAAAGAGCTTGAGGGGGGGGAAGGATAATTCCCTTCACAACTTGCAGTGCCCAAGGCCAGGCTTCTTCTGGAGGGGGATACACAGGAAAAAATAACATATTTCCTCTCCTTGAAAACCACTTTTCTGGGGTTTTCCCCTCCTTTCCTGTAGCTCCCCCCTGGGATGGGACAGGAGTGCTGGGGACCAAGGTGGGGAAACCACAGGGAGACCCCAGCAGGGCCCAGGGAGTGGGTGGAGGGTGCAGAGCAAACATCATTAGAGGAGAGAGATGAGAAGCAAACAGAGCAGCTGGGCCTGGCTCTGAGCAAACACTGCCTGGAAACACAAAACCACCTCAGGCTGAGGCAGGGGACACGTCCCCAAACCAGGGGCTGGCCTGGGACCTCCCGTGTGACCTGGGAGCAGCACAGGGATGGGGCATGCCAGGCTCCAGGGGGGCAGGATCACACCCTGCCCACTGCCAGGGTTTATTTCATTTCATTTCGTTTCATTTCGTTTCATTTTTTTATCTTTATTTTATTTTATTTACTTTATTTATTTTATTTTATATTTTATATTTTATTTTATTTTATTTTATTTTTTAATATTATTTATTTTATTTTATTTTACTTTATTTTATTTTATTTTATTTTATTTTATTTTTTAATATTATTTTTATTTTATTTTTTATTTTATATTTTATTTTATTATTTTATTTTATATTTTATTTATTTTATTTTACTTTACTTTATTATATTTTATTTTTTATTAATTTTATTTTATTTTATTTTATTTTATTTTATTTTATTTTATTTTATTTTATGTTATTTTATTTTTATTTTATTTTTATTTTATTTTATCCCCACCTGAGCCTTCCCAGGCCCGTCCTCACTGTGACTCAGAGCAGGGGGTGTCACCAGGGCAAAAAGGGGACACTGGGCAGGGGAGGTTCTGGTTTTGCCACGCTCCTGGCTGCAGCCAGGGCTTTGTTTGGGCAAAAGGAAGGAGGGAGTGTGGCAGGACCTGCCTGGCAGGGAGGAACATCCTGTGTGTGCTCACAGGGACAGTGACAGGACAGTCCTGGGGTGAGGACAGAGTGGGGGACAAGAGCTTGTCCTGCTCCTTGGAATTCCAGGTCCCTGGGATGTCTCCCTGGGTGATGCCAGAGCAGAGTTTGGGGCCAAGGGGTGCCCCAGGCCCTGTGCCAGGGCATGGCCCAGATGGAGCACGTCCCTCTGGGTGACAGTGTCACAAGGCTGGGACACAGGGCCTGGCTTCAGCCACACCAAGTGTCCCCCAAGGAGCTGGGTCAGGGTCCTGCTGTGACCCAGGGGGTTCCCCCCAAAATCCCATCAGGCAGCACTGCCTGGGCCTGGATCTCCCTCCCCAGGGACCCTGGGAGCTGCTCACAGTGTGTCCCCAAGGGTCAGAGGAGCCTGTCCCTGCTGCTTGGCACCGTGTCACCCTGGCACCATGGGATGGATGGATGGATGGATGGATGGATGGATGGATGGATGGATGATGGATGGGGAATGGATGGATGGATGGATGGATGGATGGATGGATGGATGGATGGATGGATGGATGGATGATGGATGGATGGATGGATCCATGGATCCATGGATGGATGGACGGAGGGATGGATGAATGGAGGGATGGATAGGGGATGGATCCGTGGATGGATGGACGGACAAATGGATGACAAGGGAAGAGCCCAGCTTTGTTTTTTTCCTCAAATTCCAATCCAGAGGGGCGATGCTGGTGCCATTTGCTGAGTTCTGGGCACTCTGGCACTCGAAGGCACGGGGGGTGCTCAGTCCTTGTGTCTCCTTTTGCCTTGTTGTGCTGGCCAGGCTCCTTTGTTTATACAGCCCCCGTTCGACCTTTTAAATTGCTGTTAATGTTTTAGCGTAACGAATTAGTCTCTCATCACGAATCAGGACTCGAAATAAAAAAAAAAAAAAGGAGAGAAAAAAAAACCCCTCCGAGGCCAACTTCCTGAAATTGGGGTCATTCTCATTTGCAAGGCAGAGAATCTGAGAACCTTAATGCAAGGAAATTTATTCAAAGGCAGAGCCCCGGCGTGATTAGGCCCTTTGTAATTATAGCTCGGAGAGATTCCACTCCAGCCTCCTGCCTCCCTCATGGATTAGCAAGTGAGTCGGAAAAATACACAGGATTTAATTAGAGGCAAATTAAAATTGGTAATGAAATAGGGGCAGTAGCAAATGGCAGGGAGTTGGAAGGGGAAAAGGGAGCTGGTATCTCTCGGGGCTGCGCTGTCTGCCTACGTGTGTGTCTCTTTATTTTACATTTAGAAATGTAAAGATGGTCGATGTAAAGAAGAAAGGGAGGGAAAGGACCAAAAAGACAGGGGAGGGGTTGAGGGGGGAAAGAAAAAGGAAGGGAAAGAGGAGCTGGCTTTGCTCAGCATCACCAGAGCTGCAGTGGAGCTGCTGTCCCTTGTCCCACCCTGTCCCCACCTTCCTCAGCATCAGGCTCCAAGCGAGGTCGTGACCACTCGGTGCCAATGGGGTCAGGGAGCACCCAGGGGCTTTTGGGGGGCAGGACAGCCCCAGGAGGTGTGGGGCTGGGCAGGGGGGAGGCTGGCAAAGCTGTGGCACTGAGGCCACGGCCCGTGTGCCCGCAGAACGCCGTGCGCCACAACCTGAGCCTGCACAAGTGCTTCGTGCGCGTGGAGAACGTCAAGGGCGCCGTGTGGACCGTGGACGAGCACGAGTACCAAAAGAGAAGGCCACCAAAGATGACAGGGTGGGTGCTCCTTCCCCCGTGGGACACAGCCCCAGAGCTGCCACCACGCTGGTCCCCAGGCTGGGAATGCTCAGCCCTGCATCCCTCTGCTTTCTCTCTTCCTGCAGGAGTCCCACCTTAGTCAAAAATATGATTTCAGGACTCGGTTATGGAGCACTTAATGCAAGTTACCAGGTAAGGACCCAGACCTGGCACTGACAGGGACATGGGGGCACACTCAACCCTCCACAGTCCTGTTCTCCACTGGGGTCTTGCATCTCATCAGGAAATGAGGGACAAGGAGGATGGGTTCAAGTTGAAAGAGGGGAGATTGAATGTATGGAAGAGATCATTCCCTGTGAGGGTGGGGAGGCCCTGGCACAGACTCCATCCCTGGACGTGTCCAAGGCCAGGCTGGACAGGGCTTGGAACAACCTGGGACAGTGGAAGGTGTCCCTGCCCACAACAGGGGGTGGGATGAGATGTGATTTAAGGGCCTTCCAACCTAAATTCCACATCCCTCCATGCTCCCTGTCACAGGCTGCACTGGCAGAGAGCAGCTTCCCCCTGCTCAACAGCCCCACCATGATCAACACCAGCTCGGCCAGTGCCATGCTGCACGTGGGCCACGACGACGTCAGCAGCACCGTGGAGCAGGTCAACAGCAACGGCAGCAACAGCCCCCGCCTGTCCCCACAGCAGTACAGGTCAGCCTGGCCCTGCCAGGGCACAGGGGTGCTCAGGGAGGCTGGCACGTGGGGCACTGGCAGCTCCCGTCACCAGGGTGAGGGGGTTTGGGCTCCCGTCATCAAGGCAAGGGGGTTCTGGACCAAGAATTTCAGGGAG
>JAWWET010000113.1:4316057-4329592 GCA_035583115.1 Anisognathus igniventris | reverse complement strand
CCAGGTGGCTGTCAGAGATCCCAATTAGCACAGCACCTGTTAATTGGATTTGTGCAGCCCCAGCTCTGGCAGCAGTGCCCCCACTGCTCCTGGCACCTGGGGCCTTTCCCCTGACTCTTCCAGCTGGAAAATGCTTCCTGAGCCATTCATAATTCCTTAAAAGTCATCCAGAATTCCTTAAAAGTTATTCAGAATTCCTTAAAAATAATTTAGAATTCCTTAAAAGTCATTCAGAATTCCTTAAAAGCAATTTAAAATCTTAGTGAGCTAGAATTCCTCAGCCATTTAGAATTCCTCAAAAGCCATTCAGAATTCCTTAAAAGTAGAATTCCTGAGCCATTTAGAATTCCTTAAAGTCATTCAGAATTCCTTAAAAGCCATTCAGAATTCCTTAAAAGTAGAACTCCTCAGCCATTCAGAATTCCTTACAAATCATTCAGAATCCCTTAAAAACCATTCAGAATTCCTCAGCTATTTAATTCCAAAGTATTCAAATTAATTTCATTTCTTTTTCCTCCCAAAGAATCAAAGCAAACTGAGTTAAGCTGAAGCTGAACTCTCTCAATTTGTGGGGCAGGATTTATTCCAGGCTCTGTTTCCAAGCACATCCACTCAGGAATGATTTCCCACCCCTGCAGGAGTGTCCCTGGCAGAGGACAGTGCCAGGGGGTGGTGGCACTCACTGTTGCACTGGTCACAGGCGTAGATCCTCCCCTCCAGGGCTTCAGTCTCGGTGAATTTGGCCAACATCTCAGTGAGCAGGCACTCAGCCTGGGGCACGGGCAGGATTCCCTTCTCCAGGGCATGGTACCGCTCTGGGAACTCCAGGGACAGGTCCCAGAAGGGCTCCACAGTGTTGGATTTGTAGTTGCACGTCCTGCAGGTGACCTGGGACAGGGACACAGGGACACACAGCTGGCTTTGTGTTGGAATTGAAAAGCAGGGAATTCTCACAACTTTGGGCTTTTGGGCCTTCCAGAATTGGAAGGTGGCCAAAAGGGTCATCAAATCTGGCCCTGCACAGGACACCCCAAATTCCCCAGATTTACATCTACCCATGTCTCACAGGAGGAGCTGCTGCTTCAACCTTGGGGGGTAAAAATCACAAGAAAAAGGATTTTAGAGCTGTAACATGGATTTGAAATCTCCTTGTAGGGTCATTGGAAGGGTTAGGATCATCAAATCTGACTCCTGGCCCTGCACAGGACACCCCAAATTCCCCACATTTGCATCTATCCATGTCTCACAGGAGGTGTCACTGCTCCAACCTTGGGGGTAAAAAACATAAGGAAAAGGATTTAGTGCTGTGACACACATTTGAAATGTCCTTGTAGGGTTACTGGAAGGGGGCTTGACTGGAAGGGTTAGGATCATCAAATCTGACTCCTGGCCCTGCACAGGACACCCCAAATTCCCCACATTTGCATCTACCCATGTCTCACAGGAAGTGTCACTGCTCCAACCTTGGGAGGCAAAAAACCACAAGGGGCATAAAAAAATGCAAAGGCACCTTAAAAACACATTCAAAGCCTAAAACCTCAGGACTAAACACATTCAAAGCCTAAAACCAGGGGCTCAGGACCTCTGTGCTTGTGCAGGTCTCATCCAGAAGGGGCACAACTGAAGTGAATTTGTGCTAAATGTGACAAGGATGGAAATAGTGGCAATTCAAGGGATTTTTTCCTCAGGAATTGGGAATTCCTAAGAGACTCCTAAATGGGATCCTCAATGTGCAGAGCCTTTGCCTAAAACCTCAGGACTAAACACATTCAAGCCCTAAAACCTCAGGACTAAACACATTCAAACCAGGGGCTCAGGATTTCTGTGCTTGTGCAGGTCTCATCCAGAAGTGGCACAACTGAAGTGAATTTCTGCTAAGTGTGCTAAATTTGTGCATTTCCAAGGATGGAAATGGCAGCAACTCAAGGGATTTTTTCCTCAGGAACTGGGAACTCCTAGAGTCCTAAGAGACTCCTAAATGGGATCCTCAGCGTGCAGAGCTTTTGCTCCTCGGTGTGAGCAGTTCCAAGTGATGCCCGTGGAAAAGCAATTCCATACCTGGCTGAGCAACTGCCCATGGAAAATGGTGTTGACCACCTTGAGGACCTGCTTGGTGAGCTTCCTCTGTGAGAAGGGGATGAGGATCCTGCGCCTGCTGCCCTCAGACTCCAGCTCCTGCTGCACCTTGTCCAGGAGCTCGCACAGGAACTCCTGCGCGTCCTGCTGGTCGTAGCCGCGGAAGGCGGGGATCAGGCTCCACACGGAGTGCAGCATGGCAAAGGGAGACACCAGGGCCCACTTGCCAGACCACATCACCCTGAACAGGGTGTGCAGCTCGTGGCACAGGGAGATGTGCTTGGAGCTGGGCTCCTTGGGCTGGATCAGCTCCAAGCTGCGGCTGATGGAGGAGCCCCCGTTCAAGCCGGCCGGGGAGCTCTGAACCTTGTCAGGCTTCCCCGGCTCGTTGGCAGCAGCACCATTTGCCAGCTTGCCAGGCATCCTGGCCCTCCCATTCACAGTTTTAGCTAAAAGTTCTTCTGTTTCACAGAGATCAAGAGTCAAGAAACATTCTCTGAACTTCTGGAGGTGGCTGAGCACCTGCAGGATGGAGTTCATGTAACAAGTGTTGCCCAGGTTCCTCAGCCCCGTCACCCCAGGCGTCATCAGGGGTTGCCTCCGGATGGAGTAGAACTGCTTCAATCTGCTGCTCTGCACCTGCCTTGAGGTAGGGGAAGCTGTGGCCACCTCCCTGAATTTCCTTGGGATCAAGCTCTCCCTGTGCACGTGGGACAGCAGCCTGGCGCTCTTCCTGGGGGGAGTGCTGGCCAGCTCCTCCAGGAGCTGCCTCTTCATCTCCCGCCGCCGCTGCCGAGCCGCCTCCTTCTTCTTCTCCAGCTCCTCCATTTGTTTTTTCTCCTTTAATTTCAGCTGTCCCCGGGAGCTCTTGTGGAACCAGGTGCGCAGAGCCCTCGCCAGCAGGGCCTGGCGCCGGTGCCACAGCGCCGTGAGCATCTGGGACTGGCCCTGGGGGCTCCTCCTCCTCCAGGCATCCTCGGCCAGCGCCATGGAGCGCAGCGTCCTCCCGCTCCTCTGGCCCTTGATGGCCGACAGGGAGCTCCTCAGCAGCTTCAGGTCACCCTCGGGGTTGTCATTGAGGACATAATCCTGGCAGAGGTAACAGAAGACGTAGAGCTCGTGCACTTCCATGGCCAAGGGGTGTCGAGTCTCCTGGAAGTGCCTCAGGGCGTGCTCCTCGATGTAGCGCCCGCAGGCCACGTGGGAGCACTTGAGGCAGGCCCAGAGGGACTCGGTGGTGTGGCAGTCCACGCACTGCCACTTCTGGGGGTTCAGGATCGAGTGGTCCTGGGCGAGTCGTAGCCGCCCCACATGTTTGCATCTATCCATGTCTCACAGGAGGAGTCGCTGCTCCGACCTTGAGGGGGATAAAACACAAGGGAAAGGGTTTTAGAGGTGTGACATGGATTTGAGGTCTTTTTATAGGGTCATTGGAAGGGTTAGGATCATCAAATCTGATTCTTGGCTCTCACAGCACACCCTAAATTCCCCACATTTGCATCCACCCATGTCGCACAGAAGGAGTTGCTGCTCCAACCTTGGGGGGGAAAAACACAAGGAAAAGGGTTTTAGAGCTGTGACACGGATTTGAGGTCTTGTTGAAGGGTCATTGGAAGGGTTAGGATCATCAAATCTTGGCCCTGCACAGGACATCCCAAATTCCCCACATTTGCATCCACCCATGTCGCACAGAAGGAGTTGCTGCTCCGACCTTGGGGGGAAAAACCACAAGGAAAAGGGTTTTAGAGCTGTGACATGGATTTGAGATCTTGTTGAAGGGTCATTGGAAGGGTTAGGATCATCAAATCTGATTCTTGGCTCTCACAGCACACCCTAAATTCCCCACATTTGCATCCACCCATGTCGCACAGAAGGAGTTGCTGCTCCAACCTTGGGGGGGAAAAACACAAGGAAAAGGGTTTTAGAGCTGTGACACGGATTTGAGGTCTTGTTGAAGGGTCATTGGAAGGGTTAGGATCATCAAATCTTGGCCCTGCACAGGACATCCCAAATTCCCCACATTTGCATCCACCCGTGTCTCACAGGAGGAGTCGCTGCTCCAACCTTGGGGGCAAAAAACCATAAGGGAAAGGATTTTAGAGCTGCAATGTGGATTTAAAATATCCTTGTAGGGTTATGGGATATCCCAATTGGAAGGAGGCCAAAAGGATCATCAGATTTGAGTCCTGCCCTTGCACAGGATACCCCAATTTCCCCATATTTGCATCTTAATCTTCCAGTTACAGCTTCACGTGATGAAGTCACTGACCCCAAGTTTGCTTCCCCAACTCACTTTTGTTTCCATCTCTCAGGGCCAGAGGCAGTGAGGTGGTGTTGATTCCCAGGCCTGGAGAGGAACTGTTTTGTAAAAATGGGAAAGCAGCAGCTGACACTGTATGTGGAGTTTAAAGTTATACACTAAAGATTTACAGGATTATAAATGTATGAAAATCTAAAATTCTAAGTCTTGATAAAAGACTGGTTTGATCAAAGCTCCCCAGTGAATTGTGGATCTTTCTCCCAGTCCCTCCAAGGCTCTGAGGGGTCGGTACTCACGGGGTGCAGCTCACACATCCTCTCCTCGGCCCCGCCGCGTCCCGGGCGTGCAGCAGCCCCATCATCCTCCCACAATCCTGGAGAATTTAATTACTGGGAAGTCCTCACTGCCAGGCAGCTTCAAAGCCCTGGAGAGAGAGGGGAAAATATCCTGGTGATGCACAGAAACCAAGCCTGAACGCTGGCAGGAGCATCATTAACCCCACAGTGCAGAACTCATTTATCCCAGAAATAATTTTCTGGAATTACCCCCAGGATCCCGAATTCTCACACACAAAATTCCATTCCATTTCATTCCCTGCTTTCATTTTTTTTTTTATTTGAGCAGGCTGTAAAAAAAATCTGCTGATCACATGGAGCCTCTTCATGGTGAGGCTTTTGTAGTGGATGACCCAACATATGGCAGAGGGAAGAAATGGGAGTCAAAAAAACCCCAAACAAACAGGAGGAAAAAATGTGGCCCTCCTGTGATCACTTGGATTGTTGGCTGCTTCGATTGCCTGGTGAGAGACAGAGGGAGGAGAAGGGGGAAAGATCAAAAAAAGAAAAGCTGTGCTCAGTTAAATTTCAGTTCTAGGTGGTTTCTCAAACAATACAAAGGAAGAAATGAGGAGCTGGCAGGTGCAAAGTGCAACAAAATAACCAGAGAGGAGAGAAAAATGGGGAAAAAACAGAGCTAGAAGAGAATGGAAAAATGGATCTGAATGAAGTTAGTTACACAGGGGCCTGGCACACAGAATATGTGCTTAAAACATCATTTTATGAGGTGCAAAGCTGAACATTTGCCAAAGCTCTGAGGCAGGGATTGAGCCCTCACCTGCATGGGTGGGCAGGGAGCTGGCCAGGTGAAGGAAATGCTTTTTTAGTGGCCCCAAATGACACAAATTTGCTTTAATTGTCACCTTTATCAGTGTTATTGCTGTGGAGGATGGAATCTCTTAGAGAAATATCAAAACTCTTCAGTTCTTTCTCTTGGACTCCACTGAAAGCTCAAGTGGCCACTTCAGCACCCAAAGAACCCCTGAGGTTTTTATTGAAACCAGCTCAGAAATTCCCACATTTCCCTTGGGCTGGGCTCCCTCCCTCCCAAATCCCAAGATGTGGAAAGGATTTTGGAAATCCTCACCTAAACAAAGGATTGATTTGGTCTCTTTTTTCCCAAGTTGGAAAAATCCCTTCCTCACCTTTTTTCCCTCCCTGAGCTTTTTTTTTTTCTCCTCTTTCCTCTTAATTTTCCTCCTCAGGTATGGATATCAAAATCATGAAATTTTATTTCGAATCCTTAACCTCAGTGAGAGCAAGTGGCAGAAATTCCAGCTTGCAGGAGTGCAGACACTGTGGTAACATTGACAGCCTTCATTTACATAAAAGAATACTAATTATGTTGTATCATCAACATCTGTGATTCTGCTCACTGCCATATGCGACAGTGTGGGGAATTTAACCCTTCAGCCTCCCCAGCACATCAAATTTCTACTTTGGAACAAAAAATAGGCCTGAAATACAGAATTTTTTAGGGATTCATCAAACAGCTGGTTGCTCATGGGCTCTGTGAAGTGTAATTTTCAAAAAACATTGAATTTCTCCTCAATTCCCAAAAGGGAAGAGCTGCTGGGTTCTCCCAGGAAATCACTCCCACAGCAGATCCAGGGAATTAAAAAAAAAAAAAATAAAAGCAGATTAAGGAATCCTGTGTGACAATGCAGGAGATAAATCAGCAGCCTTTTGTCAACTGCTTTGGCTTTTCCTGTGCTGGGCCAGGAGATTTCCTGCTTGGAAAAGGGAAGGGATTCCAAACACCTCAGCCAGCTGACAAAGCAGCTTTGTTATGTTTAAATTCGGGAATTCTCAGCACAAAAGCACCTTTGATGCTGCATTTGATATTCCCCTCTTCTCTTTAGGTACCCACAGATAATTCCCTTACAAATCCAGGCCATAATTCCACATCTGTAAGTTAGGAAGGAATTGTGTTTGTTTAACCCCAAACCACTTGAATGAGAGGTTTTTCCTCGAAAGTGAAGCTTCTCCACCCACCAGAGTTCTTCACATTCAACATTTCTCCTGCTGACTCAGATTTTTGACTCTTTCCATGAAAAAAAAAAAAAGATTGGAATAAATTCTCACATGTTCCAAAGGCAGCTGGAGCAGCTGCAGGTCCAGCTCTGCACCCCCCACACATCAGAGTGAAAGAAATCCCTGGAAAAGCTGGCACAGGACTAAGGAGAGAAGTTTTCCCCTCTTTTCCACGTGCACATAAACACTTTGTGACAATGTCCTCCTGGGAACAGAGAGCTGCAGCTCCCAGTGGGAATTCCAAGGCTGGGATTAAAGGGGAACAGGATTTGTGAGTCAGGAGCTGTAATCACAGGAAAAACAAACCTCAAAACAAAGCTGGCAGAGATCACAGGGCTGGAGCTGCCCCAGAAATCCCAAATTGGATGGGACAAGCCATGAGCAACACCAGGATTTAAGGATGGGGAATGAACACCTTGGATTGCAAAAGCTCTGGAAAGAAACACTCAGAGCTCTGCTCTTTGTAATTATCAGGCTTAACTCTTGGGTTTGCTTTTTTTTTTCCCTCATAAAAGCTGATTTTAATGAATCTCTATAAAATCTTCCTTTTCTCACCTACTTAGATCTTTTCCAGAGAAGGGATGGGGAGGGGAAAAGAGGGAGAAGGGAAAAAGAGGGAGAAGGGAAAAGAAAGAGGGAGAAGGGAAAAGAAAGAGGGAGAAGGGAAAAGAAGAGGGAGAAGGGACAAGAAAGAGGGAGAAGGGAAAAGAAAGAGGAAGAAGGGAAAAGAAAGAGGGAGGAACATGAGGGAGAAGGGAAAAGAAAGAGGGAGAAGGATCCACTTGGTTGCTCTGCATGGAGGTGGGGAAGAAAAAGAGGGAGAAGGAATCACTTGGAGCACTGCAATCCATTAAAGATGAGTAAAACTGAAAAAAAAACCCCAGGGAATAAAAGCAAAATAGGGGTATTAGTTCAGCTAATAACATTTTAGAGGCTATTTGAAAACTTCTCACCTTGTAAATCACTTAAACACTGGGGCAAACCCCACTTTGCTGCCTTGCACGGCTCAGAATCCTGGAAAAAAACTCCCAGTGAGCTCCTCTAACAGCTCCCAGAACCAAATGCAGCAGAAACAATTTGGCTGCTGCCCCTAAAAGAGAGTTACAAGAAACCACCCGAGCTCATTCTGCTCCTTTGTGCCATTGTTGCACGTTTGGAACCTGATTAAAGCCATCTGCAGGCATCTGGTGACAGCAGCCACTTTCTTTTTCTAAATAAATCTGCAAGAAGCCAAAAAAAACCCAAAACCTAATCCAGGGGCCAGGAAAGGTGCTGGGTGTTCAACCCTGGAATGATGCTGCTTTTATTTGTCCAAAAGGTGATTCCAGAATAAATAAGAGAGCACAAACTGCTGGCAATCATCTGCCAGGACAGGTGGGAAGCTCAGATTTTTTCCCTCATTCCTTCATCTCCCTCCTGGGAATGGCAGAAGTGAAGCACAGAACCATTGGGAATTGGTGTCACATTAAATAAAAGCACATTTGGGGTTTTTTTAAACCATTTTTTTGCAACACTGTAGGAAAATATGGATAAAATAACCCAAATCCTGCCTTTTTTTTTTTTGCTGTTCCTTCCCTCTGCTTTTCCTGGTGAATTCCAAGGAGTCAGAGAAGGCACCAAACTCCTTTTGGGTTGCTTGGGAGGGAAATTTATGACTCCACCAAAAGCCTTGGCCTCTTCCAAGAGCTGGAATTCCAAACTCTGCACAAAGGGCTGCACATGTGTCTTCTATTCACATTCCTGAAGATGCCTGGGAATGGAGCAGGGTTTGGAAATAATCATGGAAAAGGCAAAGAGGAGGTGAAATCCTTCAGTCCACAAAGGGATGAGTTGTTGTGTGTTTGCACTGCCATGTGAGTTTAAAGATTTTAAAATTTAAAGTATTGAGTTTAAAGTTTTTAAAATTTGAAGTATTTTAAAGATGAAATTTGAATATTCTTATTGAATAGGAATATTCTTATTGAGCCAAGCTCAGTTTCTCATTGGAGAGATGAATAAAAGTGACTAAAACCTCAAGGAGCTGCATTTTTAATTTTCACCTCTTGACCTCAGCTTCAAAACCCCATTTCCAGGTGAAATATTGTCTCTACATTCCATAGAGTCACTGAAAACAAACAAAATCCACATCCTACAGATGCCTGAAAAGGTGGGGATTTCTATTTAATCATCCAGGATGTTAAAAAGAATCGTTAAATTGCTATCCATGTCATAGCTCAGCTTTCTAAAAGTTAATTTCTCTATTTACTCCAGCACACAAAACCCCTTCTCCCCTTTCTTTCCATCCACGTTTTGTTTTTGGGATGGCTTTTGGAAGGGTCAATAAGCTGGGAAACAGGAGCTGAAGGATGAGCTGAGCATTAAAACAATTCACAGCATTCCTGAACAACTCCAGGGCTCCTGGAGCAGCCCAAAGGGAAGGAATTCCCAGAAATTCCTGCTGGAATTCCCAGAAATTCCCTGCTGGAATTCCCAGCATTTCCCCGCCTCTTCCATCTGGAGAAGGCTGAAGCAATTACAGCAAAACCCCACATTTGGAATGATCAGCCTAGAGCAGGAATTAGAACAGGCTGGGAGCTGATTCTGACTGATAAAAAGTTCTAATTTCACTTTTCAACCAGCTTGGCACAACCCAGGAATTCCCAAAGAATTCTGTGTCCACAGGGGGGACAAGAGCAGAGGGTGATGTCCCAAATCCTGAGGTTTTCCACCCAAATTTCCCTCCTGGAACAGCTCAGAGCAGGCAGGAGAGGACCTTTAAGGGCACAAAATCAGCAGCACTGACTCCAAATCTGATGGAAATTCACTTTTTTTTTGTGTCTCCCATCCCCAAACTCTTGGGATTCACCCCAAACTCAGCATCTTTGTTTCCTTTCACTCTTCCCACTGCCCAGGGAATAACGAACCAGGGACAGGTGAAACCAAATCACCCCAAGGTGACAAAGCAGGAGCAGAGATCAGCATTCAGATTCCTTCTTTCCTTCCCTGAGATTCCTACTTTTTTTTATCATTCCTTTACATCACAGCCAGCCACACAAATCCCAAATTTTCCAGCCTGCTGGAAGCATTTTTGCTTTTCCCCACACACTTGAACCATTATCATCCCACTAAGCACATCCCATTTATCAGGAAAACACATCCAGAGTCGAGCTTCACAGCAACACTTCACAGATGATGGATTCAAATACCAAAAATCAGCATTTTCAGAGGGAAAATACCACTCCAATCCCATCCAGCTTCCCAATAACAACAAAACTCAGCATCAATTTGGGCTTGATCACCTTAAAGGTCTTTTCCACTTTCAACCATTCTATGATTGAGTGCAGAGCTGGTGATGTTCTGACCTCGAGCACCTTCAGCATTCCCAAATTTTGTCTCAAAAAGAGGAATTTCAGTAAAATGAACCCCATGGCACGGGGAGGAGGGGAAGTTTGGCAGCTGCAGCACCTCGGGCTCCTGTGGCAGCGGTGGAATCCCTTTGTGACAGACACAAAGAGGGATTAGAGCACGCAGCCAGCACTTGCTGACTTCTGGGGACTCCTCTGCTGCTCTTTTTGGAACAAAACTCAGCTCCACGCTGGTGAAATCCCTGCTGGAGTAGGAAGGAGCCCATCCTGGGAGCAGATCTGGTCACAGAGAGGTGGTAGAGGCCATAAAACCCCAGCAGGCTGTGCCTGATTCTCTCCCCAGGAAAAAGAAAAGAGCATTAAAGAGGAGAGCACAATTCCACAGGGAGGGAAGGAGCCTCTGATTCCTTCAGGATCCCCAGACAAAAATAACACCAGGTTTTCAAAGCCCTCTCCATCATTTGCTTTGCCAATCAATTATTTGGGGTTTTTAACCCTAAATGAGTGAGGCAGAACAGCAGAAAATTTTCTGTGGGTTTTGGAACAGCAGCAAATTTTCTGTGGGTTTTACAACAGCAGAAATTTTTCTCTGGTTTTTACAACAGCAGCAAATTTTCTGTGGGTTTTATAAATAGGTAAAAATGAAGAAATCACAGCCATTTATCCAATTTATCCCAACACACAACGAGGGTTTTGGTGTTTGATTTGTCTGCCCAGCAAAGCCCAAGGTGCTCAGTGGGATTTCTGTACAGGATCCATAAGAATTCCCACATTCCCACGTGGAGAGAGCTGCTGTGTGCCCAGCTCTGGAAACAGAAAATCTCTGAGCCCTCCACTTGGACCCTGGGGCTCCACCAAGGGCTTCTGTGTTTTCTTGCCAACAAAGAATTAAGGGATTTACACATCCTCTTCCCCCTGCTCAGCTGCTGGGCCTGGTTTGTGCTGGGAAATGCCAATCCATGCAGCAATCCCTGCTCTTCTTCAGTGTCCAAACAGAGATCTGAAGTAAAAACTAAAACAACTAAAACTAAATTTGAAACTAAATTTGTTAAAAATAAAATAAAACTAAAATTTGTCTTTTCAGCCCCAGCCTCACCCGAGGTTTGTGCCTTTATTTTTTGGTACAAAATGAAGAATTTCACTTGTACAAATCTACATTTCCCTGATGGAATTATTCCTGATTTGCATATTAGGCTGAAATAATTTTTTTTATTTGTGAATTGCAGGATGTGAGGGGTGCCTCTGTCCTGCCCCCAGGCCGAGGTGGAAGCAGGACCCTGATCTGTGAACTCTCAGGTTGTTAATCTTCCTTAAGAGCTGCAGATCAAGCCAGGCCCCGTCCTGCAGCATCTGTTATTTTAATAAATTATCCTCCTAAGAGGTTAAAGTTCATCCCTTCAATTTGTCCTCAGATGAAACAACAACAGGACAAGGAGAGAAAAAAAAGGGAGAGGTGAATTTGGGTTTGATGCCACAAAAAGCTGTTCCTAAACCCTGCTAATTTTAGGATGAACAGGACATTTCCTTCCTTACTCTGATTTATTTCCACATTACCCAAACCAGCAGGTCCAACCATCCTGGGAAGTGCAGGAGAAGAACAGAAAAAATTCCAAAGGAGATTTTTTTTCCCCTCCCTTGCTGTTTCCACTCTCCATCATGAATATTTTATTTCCTCCAAATAAACTCTGCTGAGCAGGATCTCCATCCCTGCTCTGCTTCAGGTGAATTAACTATTCTTAGTTAAATAGATTTGCTTCTAGTCTTAGTCTGATGACAGATTAACTCCTGACTGGTGGGATTATGGATTTACCTCTGGAACTAAATCACTTTTGAATCCGAGTTCTAGCTATTAGTTCTTTCTAGCTCAGCTGAACAGCTTTTAGTGCCTCCTTTGTGTTTTTGAAAGAATGATTAAACATCATTAAATCCAAGCTCAGGGCTCTTTCTCACAACTCCAGGGAATAAACAGCTGATTTCAGGGGTTTTTTTAAAGAATAACAGAGTTTTACATGGATTTTTTTTTTCAGCATAATTAAATGCCATTCTAATAATGGCATTTTTTCAGCATAATTAATGCCATTTTCTTCTAAATCTAGAATATTTTTGTGGTCTACACCACCCCCCCCAACAATTATTTCCCTTAAAATCCAAGTTATTTAGAGATTCCAGCCTTGTGGGGGGATTCCTGAGGATGTGTTTTTTTTTTCCTTTGGCATTTCAGTCAGCAAACTCCTTAAAACTGCTGCAAAAAACACCTCCTCTGTCAGAATCTTTCTTTAAATAGTCCATTTGTCACGACTGCCACGTTACACAAGACCCATTTCAGAGGAACTTGGAGCTGTCACATCCCTGGATTGCAGCTCTCTGTCTCCATTTGGAAAAGCAGCTGAAATCTGAATTACAGAGCCCAGCAGAGAGATGAGAGAAGTGCGAGCACCGTGGGGAGGAACAAGAAAAGCTCCTGGTTTTCAGATATTTTTTATTCCCTCAGCAAAGCCAGACTTCTCAGTGAATTACAGCATAATTAGCTAATTAAAGGAACTCACCTAGCCAGTGTTCTTGCAAAAAATCTCAAGGCAGGTCCCAACAATTTGCTGTTTTCTGTGGGATTTCAGCTGATTTGTCACCAGCTGGAGGTGTAACAGCTCACGTGCTCCTCATTATCATCTTGCAAGCTAAAAGCTCATTAACAACAATTAGGAAAAATATATAAACTTGGCAGCTTTGTGTTCTTTTCTGCCTACTACAGGCACTCCTTAATGCTGTTGCAAAAAGGGAATTTTTTTTTTTCCTTTCACAGCCAGCAGAACAGTGGGTTTTAATCTGAATTTCCCTCAGTGCACCAGGATATCAATTACAGCAAACAGATAAATAATCAGCTTTAGTTCACCTAAAATTCCATCCCAAAGACACTGGCAAAGGGCAGAAACTCACCTCCAGTTTTACCTCCTCTCCTTTTTAATCTGTTTTGTTTTCATGGGGTGTTCTGGCTGCTCTGTGCTGGAATTCCCTGGCTCCTGAGCCACAAAAGCCTCACCTGATCCATTTTGGAGCTAAAACCTCCTAAAATCCCAAAGTGAAGAGCATTTGTGGGCACACAGGGAAACAGCAACCAACAACCGAGATATTCTCAGCTCTGAATGGGATTTTTAAATCACTTCTGTTCAACAATTTGGATTTGCTCAGCATCCTTAGGAGCAAAGGCTCATTAAGGGTTTGACACTAATGAGGGACCTCCTTCTTTCACTGGAGTTCAAGGGGGGCTTTTTTCCAGAGAAGAGTCTGGGGTGGAAGGTTTGGGAAAGGGGTTTGGGAAAGGGGGAAGATTTTGGGAAAGGTGAAGGGGTTTGGGAAAAGGTGAAGATTTGGGGAAAGGTGAAGATTTGGGGGAAGGGTGAAGGGGTTTGGGAAAAGGTGAAGATTTGGGGAAAGGTGAAGAGGTTGAGGAAAGGGTGAAGGGGGTTTGGGAAAGGTGAAGATTTTGGG
>JAWWET010000113.1:4226318-4243869 GCA_035583115.1 Anisognathus igniventris | reverse complement strand
AAAAAATTCATGGCTTCTAAAATCCATAAATTTCGTGTGGTTTTACTCTGGCTGTGCTTGGAACAGGGGGAGCAAAGGGGACTCAGCTTTGGGGTGAGGAAGTTCTGAGCATCACCCTCTGCTCCACAGGGAAAAACAGGGAATTTCAGCGAATTCAGGAATCCACAGGGAAAATGAAGGAATTTCATGGCTTCTAAAATACTTTTGTGGCTTTTAAAATCCATCAAATCCCTGTGGTTTATCTCTACCCTCTTCCCTACCTCAAAACACCACCAGCCCAAGGGGAAATTTGGGCTTTTTTCTTATTCCCTTCTCCCCCCAGCTCATTCCTGCATTTCAGGCCTTGCTGTGGATCAGCAGAAGCAATTCCAGATTTTTCCTCAGCCAAAACCTCCCCTTAATTAATTAACCCTCACCCTTCACAGGGGGGCAAAAAAAGCCTCAAAAATCAGGAGATTTGAGGAGCTCAGAGCTGGAATTCCTGAGCAGAGCGCTTGGAGCACAACAGGGCCTAGCCAGAAAAAAGGAAAAAAAAAAATCTCATTTATGGCTGACAAACGTGGCCAGAGGCCAAGGAAAAGCCTCCAGGGGTTTGGATCCAGCAGGGTGAGGGGGTGGGAGATATTTTTAGCTGTTTTTTTTTTCTGCTCACCCCTCAAAATTGGGAGATTTGAGGAGCTCAGAGCTGGAATTCCCGAGCAGAGCGCTTGGAGCACAGCACGGCCTTGGGGGAATAAAGGGAAAAAAAATCTCATTTATTGCTGACAAACGTGGCCAGAGGCCAAGGAAAACCCTCCAGGGGTTTGGATCTGGCAGGGTGAGGGGGTGGGAGATATTTTTAGCTGGTTTTTTTCTGCTCCAGAGGCCTTTGAGGCCTGTGAGAGCAGCTCAGGAGCTCTCCTGAGGAGGAGGAGGAGGAGGAGGAGGAGGCGGCTGGAATTTGAGACCCTTTTTAAGCTCTGTTTGCCTTTCCAGCCTCTGCAGGCTCCAAGGGCACGGCCATGGGATTTTTGTGATTTATTGACCCTCAGCTCAGGATCAGGGGCCTCAGAGCCCTTTATGGGGGGGTTTTATTTTTCCCTGCTCTGCTGGGCCACTCCCAATATCCCTGATCCCAAATAGGGGCAACCGCTCAGTGGGATCAGGGGCCTTGGAACCCTTTATTTATGGGGAATTTTTGTGATTTATTGACCCTCAGCTCAGGATCAGGAGCCTCAGAGCCCTTTATGGGGGATTTTTATTTTTTCCTGCTCTGCTGGGCCATTCCCAATGTCCCTGATCCCAAATAGGAACAACCCCTGAGCAGGGATCAGAGGCCTCAGAACCCTTTATTTATGGGGAATTTTTGTGATTTATGTGATCCTCAGCTCAGGATCCTGCTGCCATTCTGCCAAGCAGCAGCTTCCATGTGCAACCCCAGAATATTCAGGCAAAGGGAAAAGCCGATCTGATCGTGGCTGTGCATGGGGAAGTGTTACAGAGTCAGTAAAAAAGAAATTTTTGGGGTTGATCGAGCTGAAATGGGGCTTCTCTTATTATGGATCCAATTTGCAAAGTACATTTGGATTTATGGTATTTTTAAACAACAGAATTATTATTAAATTAATATCAAATTATTATTAAACATATATTATTAAATAATAATTATCAAGCTATTGTTAAATTATTAAATGTCCCATTATCAAATGATTATTATTAAAGTATTATTAATTTTTGTAATAAATTATTATTATTGAATATTATTAAATTATTTTCAAATAAAAGAGGAAATCCTATAGAGAGTCCCGAACAATAAGAAAATGCCATTCCAGATATCCCAGATACCAAACCCTCAAGGCACAGCTCTGAGCTGAGCCACATAAATCCTTCCTGAGGAGCTGCTCCATCACTAAAAATATTGAATAAAAAAAATCAGTGAAGAGGGATGGACATTAAATATATTGCGTTAAGAAAATAAAGTGGAATAAGAAAAGGGCTGGTGGATCCACCTGGACAGATCCAGAGCCTGTGGAGGGAGTGAGGTCTGGAATCAGCCCTGGATGGGTGAATTTGCCATAAACTGACCCAAATCTGAGTCTGGAACCTTCTCATCAGCACCTGGGACTGCCTTGATCCCTTCAGCCTTGTGGGAGAGCACAGAACATCCCAAAAAATCCCATATGGACCCCATGGATCCCACAAAACCCCCCAGGCCTGAGCAGCAGCTCAGGTTTGTGGTGCCTCAATAAAAATCCTTTAATCTGTGACCGTTTCCTGCTTTTCCCCTCTGACACAGGGAGAATAAACTGCTTTTCACAACCTTTTAAAAATCACATGCAAGCCCAGCAGGGTCAGGAAATTCTCTTCCCAGCTGCTCCAGCTTTGGTGCTCTTGGTCTTGTTTTGGTGGCAGGGATTGGGGTTGCCATGGAGCTGCACCACATGTTCCCCTCTCTTCAGAACAGGCAAAAAAAAAGCAGATTTTGGGCAACGTGCTGCCCTGGCAGCTCCTCCCAGCCTGGCTGAGCTGCTCTTTGGCAGCCCAGTTACCTTAAAAAAAACCATAAAAAATAAAATTCCTGTCTTGTGGTTTCAGCCAAAGAGGTCTGGGGTTTTTTTCATTGTTGGTTTAATTTTTGTACTTCTCGTTTCTAAGAAAAGAAAAAAAATCCCTTTTTCGTAGCTGTGTGTCAGCAGGGAAGGGGGAAATCCTTCAATGCAGCCTGCCTTAGAAGGAAAGGTGTGAGACAGACCCGAGGAGGGAGGTTTGGCCTGAAAAATTCTGGGAGAGGGGAGGAATTTTGGTCCTGCACATTCCTGCTGTGTCCTGATTTTTTGGCTTAAAAAATTCAGGGAGAGGGGAGGAACTTTAGTCCTTTATCCCACCAGTGCAAGGTCCTGCTTGGTTTTTTGGCCTTAAAAATTCAGGGAGATGGGAGGAATGTTGGTCTGTGTCTTGATGGGCTTTTTTTGCCTAAAAAATTCAGGGAAATGGGAGAAATTTTGGTCCTACACATTCCTGCTGTGTCCTGATTGTGTTTTTTGCCTTGGAACAAGAGGTGGCATCTCCCAGGCTTGGTTTTCTCCATCCTGGAGAAAAAATTTTCCACGAGTTTTCCCAATTTTCCCTGGATCCCTCTCTGTGTGTGTCTCTGTGGTGGTGACAAGGACTTGGTGTGTCCCTTATCCCACCAGTTCTTTGTCTTGATTGGTTTTAGCCTGAAAAAATTGAGGGAGATGGGAGGAATTTTGGGCCTGCACATTCCTGCTGTGCCCTGATTTTTTGGCTTAAAAAATTCAGGGATAGGGGAGAAATTTTGATCCTTTATCCCACCACTGCTGTGTCTTGATTGGTTTTTTTGCCTAAAAAATTCAGGGAAATGGGAGAACTTTTGGTCCTGCACATTCCTGCTGTGTCCTGATTGGTTTTTTTTGGCTTGGAACAGGAGGTGCCACCTCCCAGGCTTGGTTTTCTTCATCCTGGAGAATAAATTTTCCACAAATTTTCCCAAATTTTCCCCGGATCCCTCTGTGTGTGTGTCCCCGTGGCAGCGCCAAGGACTCGGTGTCACCCCCACCTGTCCCCAGGTGTGTGCAGGAGGG
Organism: Anisognathus igniventris; assembly: GCA_035583115.1. Taxonomy (NCBI): domain Eukaryota; kingdom Metazoa; phylum Chordata; class Aves; order Passeriformes; family Thraupidae; genus Anisognathus; species Anisognathus igniventris. The sequence goes on along the minus strand of JAWWET010000113.1, from coordinate 4,240,288 downwards.
AGTGGCTGTTTTGACTGCGCTCTGTGTTTATCCTGGGAGTTTCCAGAGGGGAAAGAGCAAGGCCTGGCTGGGCAGCCCCACCCTGATAAGGAGCAATTCCCGAGGGGCAATTTGCCTGTGCCCAGCTGTGCCCCCACGTGCTGTTTACCCTGGGCTGGGGGAGATTTTATCGCCAGGTTTGGGGTGGGGCAGCACCAGGGCGCGTCTCACCTTGGGCCCTGCTCTGTTCCCAGGGCACTGGAGAGCTTTTATCTCCTGAACCAACCCTGCTGCTGCTTCCAGCTTTCCCCGGAAAAAGAAATATATTTTATATTTTATAGTATTTTTGTATTTTATATTGTATATATTTATTTTATATTTTATATTTTACATTTTATATTTTACACTTTATATTTATTTTACATTTTATATTTTAAATTTTATATTTTACATTTTATACTTTACATTTTATATTTATTTTATAATTTATAATTTATAATTAATATTTTATATTTTACATTTGATACTTTACACTTTATATTTATTTTATATTTTAAATTTTAAATTTTACATTTTTTACTTTATTATTTTATATTTATTTTACATTTTATATTTTAAATTTTATATTTTACATTTTGCATTTTATATTTATTTTATATTTTATATTTTACATTTTATACTTTACACTTTATATTTATTTTACATTTTATATTTTATACTTTACATTTTATACTTTACATTTTATACTTTACATTTTATATTTATTTTACATTGTATATTTTAAATTTTACATTTTACATTTTATATTTTACATCTTATGTTTTATATTTTATATCTAAAAATTATATCTTTTCTAATTCTAAAATATATAATTTTAATATTTGCAAAAAGCCAATCATATAATAAGCATTTTTCACAATTCCTAAAGGCCAATCAGGTCTTCAGTCCACCATTGTTTCTATAAGAACTGTGGATTTCTGATAATAAAGAGCTTTTTCTTGCCTTCTGAAGATAAAAAGGGGGATTTAAAGGTGACAAACAAAAGATGGGGCTGACAGAGCTCCCAAAATGGGGGAAAAACCCCAGGAATTCCCTGGATTGTTGGGATCCAGAGTCCCCAAGGGGAATTAAAGGTCCCAAACAAAGGATGGGGCTGACAGAGCCCCCAAAATGGGAGTGGAGGAGCAGAGTTGAGGGGGGATAAACCCCAGGAATTCCCTGGAGTGTTGGGATCCAGAGTCCCCAAGGGGATTTAAAGGTGAGAAACAAAGGATGGGGCTGACAGAGCCCCCAAAATGGGGGAAAACCCCAGGAATTCCCTGGAGTGTTGGGATCCAGGGTGCTCCAGGACACCCAGGGCTGCTCTGGTGTCCCTGTCCCATTTCTCACAGGGTCCCCTCATTGCTCAAACCCATTTAGAAGAGCCTAAATCGAAGTCTAGGCTGGGCTTTAAGCCCTGCCTTGTTTACTCTGCCTGCCAGGGGTCACAGCCGGGTTACCAATTACAGCTGGGATTAAACATCTTAAACCCGGTTTACCCTGGGCTTTTTTCCCCTTAAATTCCCGCTGATTGTGCTGAACTGCTGTCCCCAGCCAGGTGGCTGCTGCCATTGCCAGCACAGCTGTCTGTCCCACAGTTTTCTGTCTGTCCCTCCTCTGCCACAGCCACATAATGAGATTTAAGCCAGGCCAATACATCCATTATTTTTACAGTTCTGGACCATTCACAGTGATTTTTTCCCCCCTAAACTTAAAGAAAATCTGCTCAAATGGACCAAAATAACCTTGAAATCCTTCCCAAATCTTGGGGTGGCTGAAGGAACCTGCCTAGGTCTCTTTCATCTGTGGTGCTGACTTCAAATAAAAAAAAAAAAGGAAAAAAAAATAGAAAAAAAAATTCAGCAAGTGGGACCCAGCTGATGAGCAGGATTTGGATGTTAATTATGTTAATTCTGAATGTTAATTATGTTAATTCTGAATTCTGGGGCTGTTTTCCTGCTGGGGACAGGGGGTGCAGAGTCCCCCTGTGTGGGCAGCTGCCTCTGCTGGGATTCCAGGACATTTGGGGTTGGGGTTTGTGCCTCATGCCCTATAAACTGCAGACTCGAGGGTGTCGTCACCCTAAAAAAAACCAAACCAAAACCACGAGGAGTCCAAGTGTGGCGTGGGAACTGAACATGAAACACCCCGAGCTGCTGACTTGCAAAGCCTCAGTCCCTGCGAGCAGCTCAGGTTTAACCCTTGGTTGAATGCCAAATGTTCTCCTCTTTTTTTTTTTTTTAATGTATTTAAATTTATTTTTATTTTTATTTTATTGTTAAATTTCCAGCTCGACTAGTTTGGAGCCTCATTTGGGTACCCAGGAGGGTTTGGGAGCTTCTCTGAGCTCCTGGTTCTTGTCAGACCAGTTCCAGCCCCAGCCTGGCCAATCCCTGAGCAGAAATTTACTGAGTTTGCCTTGGTTTTTGTTGTTTTGTTTTTTTTTTTTTTAATTGAAATCAAAATGCTCTCAGCTAAATGCAGGGTGGAAAACTAATCCAGCCAGAACAGCGTCAAACTCAGAGAAAATATGAAAGAGAAAATGAGAGAAAAAGGAAGGAAGGGAGAGAGAGAGAGAAAGAAAGAATAAGAAAGAAAGAAAGAATAAAAAATAGAGAATAAGAAATAAAGAATAAGAAAGAATAAGAAATAAAGAATAAGAAAAATAAGAAAGAATAAGAAAGAAAGAGAAAAATAAATGAAAATAAGAGAAAGAGAAAATAGAAAGATTAAGAAAGAAAGAGAAAATAACAGAGAATAAGAAAGAGAAAATAAGAGAAAAAAGAAAGAATGAATAAGAAAGAAAGAAAGAGAAAAATAAGAGAAAATAAGAGAAACAATGAGAAAATATGAAAGAGAAAATAAAAGAAAATAAAGAAAAAGAGAGAAAAAAGAGAAAAAAAAAAAAGAAAGAGAAAAATCAGGGAAAAGAGAAAGATAAAATAAGAAAGAAGGAAACCAAATTTGATTTTCTGGTGGTTCCTTTGCTCTGGAGCTCCTCTGAGCTCTTTGAGAGGCTGCACTAAGCCTGAAGCTCTGCCTTAAAAACCCCAAGGGCAGAAATTAGGGACACAAAACCCGCTTAGAGGGCCCTGAGCCCCACAGGAAATCTCCTCTTGGAAGGGTTTAACGGGGCCAAGCTGATTTAGGAGCCCTGGTGAACACAGGGGTGCTCAGGAATAAATGGGAATTTGGGGAATGGTGCCACCTCTTCCCCCATCCTGGGGGGACCAGGGGAACCTGCCTGGTGGGGCTGCCTCATCCTCATCATCCTCATCATCATCAGTGCTTAATGAGCAAAGTTAGCCCCTAATGGTTAATTAATAGCCCTGGTTATTAGAGCTGTTCTGGGCTAGGCTGCAGCAGAGCTCCTGCTCCAACCCAGTGACTCAGGGCTGGAGGATTCCATCCCAAAATTCCTTAGGCTGAGGGAAACCAGCTCTGATCCCAGCTGGGATGGCCAAGCTCAGCTCAGTGAAATAAATTTTATATTAATTTTTATTTTTAATTTATTAATTTTTAAAATTTAAAAAATTTTTTAAAATAATTTCATTTATTAATTTAATTTCTAATTAATTTATTTTATTTTTATTAATTAAAAATGAAATTTTAAAAATTTTAAAAAGAAATTCATTTATTAATTTAATTTATTTTTAATTAGTTATTTTTAATTTATTAAGTTAAAAATTTTATAATGTTGTTTATTTATTAATTTAATTTTTAATTAATTATTTTTAATTTATTTTAATTTGGTCTTCCTGGCTGTTTTTGCACATGGGGGATGTTTCCCACCAGGATGTTTTTGTTAGATTCCCTTTTTTTTTGCTTGATTCCCATTTTTTTCCTGCTGATCCACATGCCCAGGTGTGTTCAGAGCTCTGGATGTTTATCCAGCCTCTTTCAGGGGCCTCTGGAATATCCAAAATATCCAACCCCCTGCCCCTGCAGCCTGTGCTGGGCTCTCCCAGGCCTCTCTCATCTGTGGTGCTGACTTAAAAAAAAAAAAAAGGAAAAAAAATAGGAAAAAAAAATCCCCAAGTCCTCAGACTTTAATCCTTGGGTTTATTTCAAAGCTGACAAAGGCAAATCTGGTTTGTGGTGAGAGATTTGCCTGATTTCTTCTGCTCTGGGCATGAATGGGGTGGCAGATGGGGAGGATTTGGGGACCCTTGGCTGTGTCTGCTCTCAAACCTGACCCAGCCCTGGGCCTGCTGCACGAAATGGGGTCAGGGCAGAGCCCTGCTGGGGCAGGAGCTCTGAATTCCCCTTTCCCACAATTTCCAAATTTCCGTTTTCCTTCCCCCCATTCCTGTCCCGTTCCCAATTCCTGTTCCCAGCCCTGGGTGGGAAATCCCTCGGGCAGAGCAGGAATAAAACCAGAGCAGGAATAAAACCAGAGCAGGAATAAAAGCAGCTGCAGGCTGCAAGCAAAAGGCCTCAAAAAAAAAAAAAAATCCTATTATAGACTTCTGGGAAATATTGGGAATTTGAGACCTGGAGGTGCTGGAAAACCTCAGTGCCATCCCCATTTTTAGGGGTACGAGTGGGTGATGCTGCCCCTTGCTCAGGATAATTTTCCAGTGGGAGAGGAGAGGGTCAGCAAGTGCAGGATAATCCTTCAGAGGAACAGAAAAGGATCAGAAGTCCAGGATAATTTTCCAGTGGGACAGAACCCCAAGGGTCAGCAATCCCAGGATAATTTTCTAGAGGGACAGAAAAGGGTCTGCAAGCCCAGAATAATTTTCCAGAGGGACAGGAGAGGGTCAGCAAATCCAGAATAATTTTCCAGTGGGATAGAAGAGGGTCAGAAAGCCCAGGATAATTTTCTAGAGGGACAGAAAAGGATCAGAAGTCCAGGATAATTTTTCAGTGGACAGAAAAGGGTCAGCAATCCAGAATAACTTTCCAGAGGAACAGAAAAGGATCAGAAGTCCAGGATAATTTTCCAGTGGGACAGGACCTTGAGGGACTCAAGAGGAGCCTCAGAGAGGTGGGATTCCTCATCCCAGCTTCTGTTGAAAATAATATCTAAAACAAACTTCTCAACGCCCATGAAAAGTTGAACCAAATCAAACCAAACCCTTCTGTCATGTACAGTAATAAAACCAAAAACACAAATGAAAATAAGAGATTCCAACTGAACGTAAGAAAACCATTTCCATCTCAAAAACAACCATCCCCCAAAAAACACTCCAACCTCCAACCTTAAAAATCCACAAAACCCAACCAGACAAAACCCTGAACAACCTGATCCAGTCTCACAACTCTACCTCAAACAGCAAACCCCACTAGAAACCTCCCACCCCACCGTGCCCATTCCCCCTGTGTTGATCTGGAGATGCCAGGTGAGCACCTGGCACCTCTTTTGGGGAGCAGAGGGCGTTTTCCTCCCCATCAGAGCAGAGCTGTGGCTTCAGGTCCTCCCCCAGGACCTCAGGGGTTGGTTTGGAACTGGAGGAGGTTGGTTTGGACCCATCCTGGAGCTCTGGCAGGGAATATCCAGCCAGGATCCCAGCCCTGCCTCCACAGGAGCTCTCCCATGGATGATCAAAGCCAAGAGCTCGGCCTCCCACCGCTCTCTAGCTCGGGGCCAGTTTCAGCAGGAGCTCTCTCCGGGCTTGTGGTGGCTTCCAGGTGCTCCTGCATCTCCCACAGCATCAGGGTTTCTCCTCTCCCTCCCTCTGGGCTGGCTGGGAGCACCCGGAGGCTCCGTGTGCTGCTCCAGCCCTGCCTGCCCTGGCTTGTCCTCGCTGGTTCCTGGCGTGGGACACGGCCCTGGTGCCACCTCCTTCTGCTCTTCCTCCTGCATCCTGCTCTTCCTCCAGCCTGGAGTGGGGCTGGGAGGTCCCAGCCCTCCCCTGCCACCTGCTCGGGTGGGGTGGGGGTGGCACTGTCACCCCTTATCTCCTGCAAGGGACACCTGGAACCTTCTCCCTCTTCTTCAGAAGGTTCAGGAGGTTCAGAGGTGGCACTGTCACCTCTTATGTCCTCCAAGGGACACCTGGCACCTTCTCCCTCTTCTTCAGGAAGTTTAGCAGGTTCAGAAGGGTTCAGGGGGTTCAGGGGTGGCACTGTCACCCCTCATGTCCTGCAGGGACATCTGGAACCTTCTTCAGGAGGTTCAGAAGGTTCAGGAAGTTCAGAAGGTTCAGGGAGTGGCACCGTCACCCCTCATCTCCTCCTGTGTCCCTGTGTCCTTATCCCTATCCCTGTGTCCCTGTCCCTATCCCTGTCCCAGTCCCGTCCCTCTGTCTCTGTGTCCCTGTCCCTGTGTCCCTATCCCCGTATCCCTCTGTCCCTGTCCCTCTGTCCCTATCCTATCCCCCTGTCCCTGTCCCTGTGTCCCTCTATCCCTGTCCCCCGTGCCTGTGTCCCTCTGTCCCTGTCCCCCTGTCCCTATGTCCCTGTCGTGTCCCTGTGTCCCTGTCCCTCTGTCCTTGTCCCCCTGTCCCTGTGTCCCTGTGTCCCTGTCCCTCTGTCGCTATCCTATCCCTCTGTCCATACCCCTGTCCTATCCCTGTCCCTGTCCTGTCCCTCTGTCCCCGTCCCCCTGTCCCTGTCCGTGTGTCCCTGTCCCTCTGTCCCCGTCCCCCCCCTCCCCGGTCCCCCCGATCCTCCCCCGGTAACCGCCCCCCCCTCCACCCCCGCGCGCTGTGACGTCACCGCGCTGAGCTCAGCCGCTATTACCATACCGCCCTATTTGCATTCCCTCATTTGCATGCTGCGCGGCCAATGGAACGCCGCGGCCGCGCCGTGACGTCGCGCGCGAGCCGTCCTATATAAACCGCGCGCGGAACCGGCGGCCGCCAGTCCGAGCGCCGCGGAGCCGACGAGACGGTCGGGGGTGTCGCCGCGTCCCCGCCGGGATGAGCCACCGCCACAGCCAGCGCCGCGGCCCCCGGGCCGACATGGTGCCCGAGATCGCCGCCGCCGTGGGCTTCGTGTCCGGCCTGCTGCGGACGCGGGGCTGCGTCAGCGAGCAGCAGCTGCAGGTCTTCAGCGGGGCGCTGCGGGAAGCGCTCACAGGTGAGCTCGGGGCGAGGGCGGTGACAGAGCCCGCTGGTGGCCGGGCTCTCCTGGTGGCCCTCGGGGCCGGGCGGCCACTGGAGTGCTCCCCCATGTGCCTTCCAGGACCTGGCGGCCCTTCGAGTGCCCTCTGTGCTCCTTCCAGGACCTGGCGTCCCTTTGAGTGCCCCCCATGGTGGTGCGAGGACCTGGTGTCCCTTTTAGTGCCTCCTGTGCTCCTTCCAGGACCTGGTGTCCCTTTCGAATGCCTCCCCCGTTGTTGCTCCGAGGACCTGGTGTCCCCTGCCGAGTGGCCCCCGTGTCCCCTCCGGGACCTGCTGTCCCCTCCCGAGTGCCCCTGGTGTTCCTTCCAGGACCTGCTGTCCCTCCCGGGCTGCCTCCTGTGTCGCCCCAGGCTCCCGACGTCCCTCCTTGGTGCCCCCCATGTTCCTTCCAGGACCTGATGTCCCTTCCCATGTCGCTCCCGGGACCGGGTGTCCCCTCCCAAGTGCCCCCCTTGTCCCCTCCAGGACCGGGTGTCCCCTCCCAGGTACCCCCCGTGTCCCCTCGGGTCGCGCACCCCTCGGGGCTGTCCCGTGCCATTCTCGCTGCCGTCTGTCCCTAGGTGTCCCCGGCTGTCCCCGTGGTGTCCCGGGCACTCCCAGGGCGGTGCGGGGGTCCCTCCCTGCCGGGCCGGGGCTGTGCAGACCCCGCAGCTGCTCCCGGTGATGTCCCCAAGGATTCCCGGTCCCCGCCGTGCCCGTGCCGGTGTCACCGCCCCTGGCACTCCCTGGGCGGTGCGGGGGTCCCTCCCTCCGGGCCGGGGCTGTTATCAGCCCCAGGAGGGGTGGCCGGGGTGTGATAAGGGGCAGCAGAGGGCTGAGCTGTGGCATGGGGCAGCTTTGGGGTGCCCTATCTGCCCCCAGCACCCCACAGCCCCTGGCGTTGTCCTGCCGGGGTTTTTGGGATGGAAGAGAAGCACTTGGGATGGGCAGAGGGCTGGCAGTGCTTCCCTCTCCCTGCCCCCCTTGGAAATGGGATTTGGGTCCCTTTCTTTGGTGCGGAACTTTTGGCACAATTTTAATTTCCTGCTCTGCCCGTTTCCTTTTGTGCTCCCAGTGTCCAGGGAGGCTCTGCCCGGGTGTTTGTTGGGATTTGGCTTTTAAACCCCGAATTTAGTGAGAGCTAAAGGCCCTAAACCCCACCTGCCTGCTGGGAGGGAGCACTACAGACACCACTACAAAACCCTTCAAAAGGGTTTTCTTTAGGATTTGGCCTTTAAACCCCAAATTTAGTGGGAGCTAAAAGCCCTAAACCCCACCTGCCTGTGGGACACCCCTGGTCACTTCCCAGAGCACTGAAAACACCACTGAGAAAAAAGGGTTTTCTTTAGGATTTGACCTTTAAACCCCAAATTGAGTTGCAGCTAAAGGCTCTAAACCCCAATTACTTTTGGGATATCCTTTCTCACCTCTCTTTTTCCCTCCCCAGAGCACTACAAACACCACTGAGAAAAAAGGGTTTTCTTTAGGATTTGGCCTTTAAACCCCAAATTGAGTTGCTCTAAACCCCACTGACCTTTGGGATATCCTTTCTCACCTCTCTTTTTCCCTCCCCAGAGCACTACAAACACCACTGAGAAAAAAAGGTTTTCTTTAGGATTTGGCCTTTAAACTCTGAATTTAGTGGGAGCTAAAAGCCCTAAACCCCACCTGCCTGTCACTTCCCAGAGCACTACAAACACCACTGAGAAAAAAGGGTTTTCTTTAGGATTTGGCCTTTAAACTCTGAATTTAGTGGCAGCTAAAGGCTCTAAACCCCACTGACTTTTGGGACATCCTTTCTCACATCTCTTTTTCCCTCCCCAGAGCACTACAGACACCACTGGTTCCCCGAGAAACCCTCCAAAGGCTCCGGCTACCGCTGCATCCGCATCAACCAGAGGATGGACCCTCTGCTGAGCCGTGCCGCGGGGCAGGGCGGGCTGGCAGTGCCCCAGCTGTTCCAGCTGCTGCCCCGCGAGCTCACGCTCTGGGTGGATCCCTACGAGGTCTCCTACAGGATCGGCGAGGACGGTTCCATCTGCGTCCTCTACCAGGCCACCAAACCCCCCAGCCCCTACGGAGGGATGCTCACCTGCAAGAACCAGATGATGCTGGGCCGTAGCAGTCCTTCCAAAAACTACATCATGACTGTCTCCAGTTAAAAAGAAAAACCAAAAAAAAAAAAATCCCACAAAACACGACAAAAAGAAAAAAAAAATTTTTTTTTCTCCTCCTTGTCCTTACACTGCCAAGACACAGGCTACTGTAATACCTCAAGCTGAGGATCTATTTTTAAGATGAAGAGCTATTTATATTTTTTAAAAAAAAACCTCCAGAAAATCCAAAATTAAAATTTTGGGCGCCGCTCTGAGCCGAGGCGACGCCCCAGGTGCCTTTTCTAAAGCTGTTGCAGGCTTGTGAGTTTCTCTTTTTTGTATTATTATTGTTGTTATTGTGAAGCTGAGATCTGCCTAATGATGATTTTGGGGCTGGCTTTGGAATGGGGGATGAGGGGGTGAAGCCAGTTTGGGCAGTGTGGATGCTGTGTCACCTTGTCACCACCTTGTCACCTTTGCTGTTGCTGCATCTCCAGGTGTTGCAGTGCTGGGTTTGGTGTCACCTCAGGGCTGGGGACATTTGGGTCACCCTGCTGGACGTGCTGCAGCTCTGCCCTGCCCTGTTGGGTGACATTGGGGACATTGGGGTCACCCTCCTGGATGTGCTGCAGCCCTGCCCCTGTCCCAACCCCTGGCAGGGCTCACCTGGGACCTGGAGCAGGGCAGAGACACCTGGGAGTGTCCCCAGGGTGACCCTGGTGGCACTGAGGGGACATTCCTGGTGCCGCCACCACCCCAGACCAGGTGCCTTTTCTAAAGCCATTGCAAGCTTGTGAGTTTCTCTTTTTTGTGTTATTATTGTGAAGCTGAGATCTGCCTAATGATGATTTTGGGGGCTGGCTTTGCTCACCTGGGGATGAGGGGGTGAAGCCAGTCTGGGCAGCGTGGCTGCTGTGTCACCTTGTCACCACCTTGTCACCTTTCCTTTGGTGCTGCTGCATCTCCAGGTGTTGCAGTGCTGGATTTGTGGCCTGGATTTGGTGTCACCTCAGGGCTGGGAACATTGGGGTCACCTTCCTGGATGTGCTGCAGCTCTGCCCTGCCCTATTGGGTGACCCTGGGGACATTGGGATCGCCCTCCTGGATGTCCTGTCCCAACCCCTGGAAGGGCTCACCCAGGACCTGGAGCAGGGCAGAGACACCTGGGAGTGTCCCCAGGGTGACCCTGGTGGCACTGAGGGGACATTCCTGCTGCTGCCACCACCCTGGCCTGTGAATTTTCTGCCCCCAGGAGCCCAGCCCTGCCCTGGTGTCCCCTCTGTGTCGCCACCCTGATGCTGCCACCTCCTTGTGTCCCTCCTCTCCTTGTCCTGCAGGGGTTGGTGTGTGACACCCCCTTTTTGCTGCCTTTTCTCCCCAAATCTGGATTTCTGGGGGGCTCTCCCTGCTCTCTGTGGCTGTTTTGGGGTCCTGATGTTGCTTTTTAAAGCCACAGCACTTCCCTGCCCCCCTTTGGGAAAGGGATTTGGGTCCCCTCTCTTTGGTACAAAACTTTTTGTACAATTTTCAATTCCTGCTCTCTGCATTTCCTTTTGCATTCAGGGAGGCTCTGCCCAGGTGGTTTTTGGGATTTGGCCTTTAAATCCCAAATTTAGTGGCAGCTAAAAGTCCTAAATCCCACCCTGATTTTGGGAAGGAACTACAAACACCACTAAGAAACCCTTAAATGTGAAATCCTAAAGAAAACCCTTTTAAATCCCAAATTTAGTGGCACCTAAATGCCCTAAACCCCACCTTGATGTTGGGAAGGAGCTACAAACGCCTCTCAGAACCCTTAAAAGGTTTTTTTTTTAGGATTTCACCTTTAAACATCAAATTTAGTGGCAGCTAAAGATCCTAAACCCCACTTGATGCTGGGAATGAGCACTACAAACACCTTAAAAGGGTTTTTTTTAGGATTTCACCTTCAAATCCCAAATTTATTGGCAGCTAAAGTTCCTAAACCCCATTTGATGCTGGGAAGGAGCTACAAACACCACTGAGAACCCTTAAATGTGAAATCCTAAAGAAAACCCTTTTAAATCCCGAATTTAGTGGCACCTAAATGCCCTAAATCCCACCTTGATTTTGGGAAGGAGCTACAAACACCACTAAGAAACCTTTCAAGGGTTTTTCTTCAGGATTTGGCCATAAATCCCAAATTTAGTGGCACCTAAAGATCCTAAATCCCACCTTGATGCTGGGAAGGAGCTACAAACACCTCTGAGAACCTTTAAATGGATTTTCTTTAGGATTTCACCTTTAAACCCCAAATTTATTGGCACCTAAAGGTCCTAAACCCCATTTGATGCTGAGAATGAGCACTACAAACACCTTTAAAGGGTTTTCTTTAGGATTTCACCTTTAAATCCCAAATTTAGTGGCAGCTAAAGGTCCTAAACCTCACTTGATGCTGGGAAGGAACTACCAACACCACTAAGAAACCTTAAAAGGGTTTTTTTTAGGATTTCACCTTTAAACCCCAAGTTTATTGGCATCTAAATGTCCTAAACCCCACGTTAATTTTGGGAAGGAGCCTTTCCTGGGATATCCCAAATCCCCTGCCCTTTTCCCACCCCCTGTAGTTTCCTCAGGGAGAAAATTTGGGGCTTGGTTGTTGCAAAACTTCCTGGATTTTTCTCTTCCCCTTTTTCTGACGTGGCAAAACCCCAGAGCTGTTCTCACCCAGCCCCTGGTGATTCAAATTCTCAGATATTTGTGCAACACATTTCCAAATCCTGCCTGCTCTGGGAGAGGCAGGAACCTCTTGAATACATTCAATTATCCAGCTCAGCAACCCAGCCCTGCCTTCTAAAATTCAGATTTTTTTTTTTTTTTTTGCAAGTCCAGAACTGGAAAATCAACCTCAATTCTCAAATATTTTTATTTTTTTAAATGTCATTTAATGTTTTTTTTTTTTATGTTGTTTGTACCTGAGATCAGAGCAGAGTTTGGAGTTGCATCACTTCTCTTCCCATTTCTAAAATTCAGATTTTTTTTTTGGAAGTCCAAAATTGGAAAATCAAAATCAACCTCAATTCTCAAATATTTTTATTTTTATTTAAATGTCAGATTGTTGTTTGTGGTTGAGGAGATCAGAGCAGAGTCTGGATTGCATCGCTTCTCTTCCCCTTCTAAAATTCTGATTTTTGGGTTTTTTTGCAAGTCCAGAACTGGAAAATCAACCTCAATTCTCAAATATTTATATCATTTTATGGAAGTGTCAGGTTGTTTGTGCTTGAGGAGATCAGAGCACTCTGGAGTTGCATTGTTCCCTCTTCACTGGACTTTCTCCCCCTTCTAAAATTCAGAATTTTTTTTGCAAGTCCAAAATTGGAAAATCAACCTCGATTCTCAAATATTTTTATTTTTATTTAAATGTCAGGTTGTTTGTGCTTGAGATCAGAGCAGAGTCTGGAGTTTGGAGCATCGCTTCGCTTCCCATTTCTAAAATTCAGATTTTTGGGTTTTTTGCAAGTCCAAATTTGTAAAATCAGCCTGGATTCTCAAATATTTTTATTTTATTTTGGGAAATGTCAGGTTATTTGTACTTGAGGAGATCAGAGCAGAGTCTGGATTGCATCATTTCTCTCCCATTTCTAAAATTCAGATTTTTTTTTTTTGTTTTGTTTTGTTTTTTGATTTTTTTTTTTGCAAGTCCAGAACTGAAAAATCAACCTAAATTCTCAAATATTTATTATTTTTTTGGAAATACAGTTTGTTTGTGCTTGAGATCAGAGCAGAGTCTGGATTGCATCACTTCTCTCCCATTTCTAAAATTCAGATTTTTTTTTTGTTTTGTTTTGTTTTTTGATTTTATTTTTTTTGCAAGTCCAGAACTGAAAAATCAACCTCAATTCTCAAATATTTATACTTTTTTTTTTTAAATATCAGTTTGTTTGTGCTTGAGGAGATCAGAGCAGAGTCTGGGGTTGCATCACTTCCCTCTTCACTGGAATTTCTCACGTCAGCAGAGCAGGAAGGAAGCTCTGGGGGGGGATTTTCCCTTGTGCAATAGGTGACCTCACCCACTCAAAAAAAATAAAGAAAAAACCCATTTTTTTTCCAGTAAAACACATCCCACTACTTTAATTTTGGGGGATTCCTCACTTTGAGCTGCCTCAGGAGTTTTTTTGTTACTTTAATAAAAATGTAACATCAAAATTTGATTTTTTTTTCCCTCCCTCTCCCCAGTGAAATTTTCCATGGGAGAAATTTCTTTTTCAGAAAATTTCTTTTCCAGAACTTTCCCACCAAAGGAGCCCCAAACCAGCCTCGTCCTCCTCACCCTGAGCAGCACCAGCCTCATCTCCAAGGTGTTTTTTTTATTTTTAATTTAAAATAAACTTCAAAACCAACCCAGTTTGGGTAGAACCCGCTTCTGTCTGGTGCTGGTGCCACAAAAAGCTGTGAATTCCTGAGCTCTCGTTGCCTTTGGATTGTGAAAAAATGGCTTTGAGGGGGTTGCTGTCATTGATTATTATTATTATATTTTAATTTTTATTTTTAACTGAGCTGGACTGTTGAACAGGACCTGCTTCTTGTTTCTTTGGGTTATTTTGTTGGGGTTTTTTTTTGTGGGGTTTTTCTTTATTTTTTGGGTTATTTTTTAATTTTTTTGGGGGGGGGGGGGGTGTTTTGTGTTGGTTTTTTTTGGGGGTTTTTTTTTTTTGGTTTTTTTTTTTTTTTGGTTTTAGGGCTCTGTTTTGGGGTTTTTGTTTTTGGGTTTCTTTGGGGTTTTTTTTTTTGTTTTTTTTTGGTATTTTTTTTTTTTATTTTTGAGGGGATTTTGTTTTATTTGTTTTTT
>JAWWET010000113.1:4216166-4226218 GCA_035583115.1 Anisognathus igniventris | reverse complement strand
TTTATTTTTGAGGGGATTTTGTTTTATTTGTTTTTTTTTTTTTGTTGCTAGGGTTTTTTATTTTATGTTTGGTTTTTTTATTTTTTGTTTGGGGTTTTTTGTGGGTTTTTTTGGGCAGGGGTGTTTTGGGATTTTTGTTGTTTTGGTTTGTTTTGTTTTTTGGGGATTTTTTTTGTTTTTTGAGGGGGTTTTGTTTTATTTGGGTTTTTTTTGTTGCTAGGGTTTTTTTATTTTTTGTTTTGGGTTTTTTGTGGTTTTTGGGGGGTTGTTTGGGGGTTTTTGTTGTTTTGGGTTTTTTTTTCTTTTTTTCACCTTTTTTTTTGGTGCAAACGCTCAGAATACTGTGAAGAACTGGAGGAGGGATCAGCTGCTCCCTGATGTACAGCACATTTTATATTTTATACCCACAGTGCACAGCCCCCGATGCTTTTTGTTACTTTAATAAAAACTCAACATCTTCACCCAGCCTGCCTCGTTCCTGGGAGCTCAGGGGAAATCCAGGATTTGGGATTTCAGCCCAAACCCCACACTGGGAACTCTGTGGGGATGAATTTCCTGCCTCACCCAGCACAAAAAGCTCCTGAGTCACGGTGGGACTCCAACCCTGGTGCTGCAAACCCAGGAATTCAGGCTGGGAATGACTCAGAGAGGCCCTGGGTGTGTGGCCCTTCCTCCTCCTCCTCCTCTTCCTCGAGGTTTTGGGGTGGAAATCTCTTGTCCTGCCAGGTGGAGGCAGGACAAAAAAAAAATTATATATATATATTAAAAATATATACGTTTATAAAATATATAGAAATATATTAAATAAATTTTGGGGTTTTCAAGGCAAAATTTTGGGGGTTCAGAGCAAAATTTGGGGGTTTTGAGGGCAAAATCTGGAGGATTCAGGGCAAAATCTTGGGGGATTCAGGGCAAAATTTGAGAGCAAAATTTTGGGCATCAGAGCAAAATGTGGGGGGTTTAGGGCAAAATTTTGGCGTTTTCAAGGCAAAATTTTGGGGGTTCAGAGCAAAATTTGGGAGTTTTGAGGACAAAATCTGGAGGTTTCAGGGAAAAGTTTGAGAGTTTCAGGGCAAAATTGGAGGGATTCAGGGCAAAATTTGAGGGCAAAATGGGGCGTTTTCAGGGCAAACTCTTGGGGTTTCAGGGCAAAATTTGAGGGTTTGAGGACAAAATTTGAGGGGTTCAGGGCTCTCTAAAACTTCTCCAACCCCTTTGGTTGCTCCCTCTGGACCGTTATTGCCAGATCCCTCTGGAATTATGGGATTTAGGCTCCCGAGAGCCTCCCCAATCCTGCATCTCCTCCCGGTGCCCCTGGGAGGGTTTGGATCTCTGGGATGGGGTTTGGGGTGTTGGGATGAGGGTGTGAATGTCCCTGTGCCACCCTGGGATGGGAAAGGGTGTCCCAAAAGTTTGGATTTTGGGAGTTTGAGATTTGGGATCTTTCTGCCTGGAGCTGGGGGCTGGGTCCAGCCAGGAATTTGGGTTTTTATGGAATCCCAAATCCTGCATCCCCACCTGGTGCCTCTGGAAGGGTTTGGATCTCTGGGATGGGGTTTGGGGTGTCGGGATGAGGGTGTGAATGTCCCTGTGCCACCCTGGGATGGAGTTTGGGATTTTGAGATTTGGGATCTTCCTGCTTGGCTTCTCCTTGGCTGGAGCTTTGGGGCTGCCCCTGACCAGGGATTGGGGTTTTTTTGGAATCCCAACTCCTTTATCCCACAGAATCCTGCAGCCTCTGCTTCCCTGGCTGCTCCCAGCCTGGGACACGGCACTTTCTGCTCCCCTCCGTGTAAAATTCTGTAAAAATTCCTTTTTTCTCCCTTATTTTTCCATCCATTTTTTCCCATTCATTTTCCCCTTATTTTTCCATCCATTTTCCCCTTATTTTTCCATCCATTTCCCCCTTATTTTTCCATCCATTTTCCCCTTATTTTTCCATCCATTTTCCCCTTATTTTTCCATCCATTTTCCCCTTATTTTTCCAACCATCCCCCAGCCCAGCTGTTAAAAATCCTCACGACCGAAGCCAGGAGGGTCCAGAAAAAAACCCCGGTGGTGCCTCCATCCCTCCCCACTCCCGCTGAGCCTTTTCCATGGAGATTTTCCCCTTTTCCCAGGGAAATCTCCGTGCCATGCCCGGAGCAGCCGCTAGACGGCAATTCCAGCCTGGAAATCCATCCCGGAGAGGAGGAGGAGAGGCGCTGGCTGCAGGCACTGGAAAAGGTTTTATTGATGGCTTTGTGGTTTACAGTTCATGCTGGTGAAATCATGGGATTTTTTTTTTTTTTAGGGTTTTTAAAAATGACCTTTGCATGCAGGAACAACGCAGAGGGCCGGGGTGACCCCCCCCAAAGCTCAGCTGCCCCTTCAATCCTCAAACTCAACCCCCCGAGGGGCTGAGCTGAGGGATTTGGGATTTTTTAGGGAATTCCAGCGTGGCTGTGATTGGTTCTGGGGTTTTAATTGGGATATCTGAGCTCAGGGAGGTGACAGCTCCAGGGGTGACAGCACCAGGATTCTCCCCATCCTGCCCTGATCCAGGGGTTTGGGAGGAAGATTTGGGACCCCCTGTTCCTCAGGGTTTCCATCTGACCCCAGGGTGGGTTTGTCTCTTTTAGGGTTTCTCCCTGTTAATTCTGGAGCAGGTTGATGGAAAAGGGGGGAAAAGGAAAGGAAGGGATGGGTTTGCTCCTCCTCACCTCACGCTGAGGGATCCTCCAGCCTGGAGATCTTTAACCCTTCACTCCTGCAGCTCCCAACCCCTTGGGTGCTCCTCCCAGGGGGTTCAGATCCGGGTTTGGGGTCGGGATTGGGATTTCCCCATGGAAAAAGGGTCTGATCCCCACGGGATTTCCCCATGGGATTTCCCCATCGGGATTGGGATTTCCCCATGGAAAAAGGGTCTGATCCCCATGGAAAGATGTTCCTTTCAGGGGTTCAGACCCGGACTTGGGATCAGGATTGGGATTTCCCCATGGAAAAAGGGTCTGATCCTTGTGGGGTTTCCCCATGGAAAAAGGGTCTGATCCCCATGGAAGGATGCTCCTTTCAGGGATTCAGACCCAGATTTGGGATCAGGATTGGGATTTCCCCATGGAAAAAGGGTCTGGTCCCTCTGTAAGGAAGCTCCTCCCAGGGGGTTCAGACCTGGATTTGGGATTGGGATTTCCCCATGGAAAAAGGGTCTGATCCCCACGGGATTTCCCCATGGGATTTCCCCATTGAAAGAGGGTCTGATCCCCCTGGAAGGAAGCTCCTCCCGGGGGTTTCAGACCCAGATTTGGGATCAGGACTGGGATTCCCCCCTGTCCAAGGCGGGATGATCCCCACCCCTGCCGTGTCCCACCCCAGCGTGGGGCAGGAGGTGCCCATGGCCCTTTGTGGGGTGCCCGTGGCGGGGTCAGAGCCGAGATCTGAGTGCAAAAAGGGACAATTTTGGGAAAACCAGGAGCGCGCCGCGATGGCGCTGCCGCGAAGCCGAGTCGGGCGGAGAAGCAGGAATGAGGGGATCCCCCTGGGAATGTGTGGGGGACACAAGTCCTGAGGGGGGGCCCAGGGGTCAGATCTCGATGACGGTGGCGCGGCGCAGGCACAGCGGCGCGTCCGGGGGCACCGCGTTGCGTTTGATGGCGTTGCCGTCCAGCCGCAGCACCTGCAGCCGCGAGTAGTTCATCACGTCCACCACGGAGCAGAAGCTGCTGATGGAGAACTCTGCAGGGAGAGGAGGTGGTGAGGCCTCAGGGTGTGGGTTTTTTGGGGTTTTTTTTGGGGTTCTGTGGTGGTTTAGGGCGTGGGTTTGGGGTTGGTGTTAGGGGGTGGTGAGCTCTGTTCACAGAGAGAAAATAATTCCTGTTCTAGTGGGGGCCAAGGAGAAATGATCCAAATTGCAGGCCCAAGAGCAGAAACAACGTGGAAGGAGAGAGAAAAAGAAGGATGGGACTTCATGGGCTAAAGCTGTAATTGGACAATTAACTGCAATATGGAAATGGACCAAAACTAATAAAAGTGAGAGGCCTCGTGAGCAGTTGTGCATTTTGGGACCATTTTGGGTTTGTCTTGGGTTCATTTTGTGAGCATTTGGGTTCATCTTGGGTTCATTTTGGGTCCATCTTGGGTTGATTCTGTGGCCATTTTGCCTCATATTGGGTTCATTTTGTGACCGTTTGGTTCACCTTGGGTTCATTTTGTGACCATCTTGGGTTCATTTTGTGACCATTTTGGGTTCATTTTGTGACCATTTGGGTCCATCTTGGGTTCATTTTGTGACCATTTTGGCTCATCTTGGGTTCATTTTATGACCATTGGGGCTCTCCTTGGGTTCATTTAATGACCATTTTGGTCCATCTTGGGTTCATTTTGTGACCATTTGGGTCCATCTTGGATTCATTATGTGACCATTTTTGCTTCATTTTGTGACAATTTTGGTCCATTTTGGTTCATTTTGTGACCATTTTGGTTCATCTTGGGTGCAGCCCTGGCTGGGCTCTGGTGCTGCCCAAGGTGAATCCATTGAGGAGATCCTTTTAACAAATCCCTGCTTTATTCTTTAGCTCTGTCTGACCTCTGTTCTAGCTCAGCCTTCTCTGTGGACCTGAATCCCCCACCACCTTCACCAAAGTGGATTTTCAGTGGGAAATTCTCTGCTCTGAGGGATCCACCTCTGAGAGCTGCTTTGTGTTGAGGCAGGCAGGGGGGAAAAAAATGGGAGCAGCCCAAATTCTCTGATTTTTCCTGCGGATTTGGACTCAACCCCTCGAGCTAAAAGAATTCCTGGTGCTCCTGGTCGCAGCCAGGAGGAGCAGGAGGGTTTGGAATCTTCCCTGCCCAGCCGGGATGGAGCGCTTGGAGGGTGGAGTCGGACAGAAAACTTTGCTTTCCATAGGGATTTGCTTTTCCAGCCTTTTTTTGGTGGCTGCCTGTGCTGCAGCCTCCACATCCTGATCCCTCTGGCCACCTAGGGACCCCCGAGCAGCGTGTCCAGGAGCGGGGATGTCCCTGTCCCCATCCCAGCCATCCCCTCTGCGCTCCTCCGCTGCCAGCGCCAGGCAGGGAAATTCCAGCCCAGCCCAGCGCAGGAAGCGGGAGATGGAACAAACTCCAAAATACATTTTTTTTAGGGGATTTTTTTTCCGCGCAGGATTTGAGCCTAGAGGGCAGCAGAGCTCCATGCTAGGCTGCTGCTGGAAAAGGCAGCGGGATGCTGGGGGGGAGCGCTGGGATTTGGGGGCTGCACCCATGGAGGGGACCCTCGGTGGGGCGGAGGGGCAGGACCGCGGTCCGGATGCTCCAAAGGGGGTTGGAGCCACATCCCCGATGTTGGGGGGGCTGTGAGGGTCAGCAGGACCCGCAGAGGAGGTGGAGGAGGAGGAGGAGGAGGAGGAGGAGGAGCCGGCGGTGGCTCCGCGGCGTTTGTGGGCAGACGGCAGCAGCTCCGGTTTGGAAAGCAAACATTTGGGAATCTGTTCCCGTGTCTGTGCTGCTGGCAGCTCCCCGCTGCGGGGTTCTGTGTTTTCACTGCAACAGCTGATGGCTGCACTGACACCTTCCCATCCCCATTCCCGTTCTCATTCCCATCCCCATTCCTGTTCCCGTTCCCTATCCCCATCTCCATCTCCATTCCCGTTCCTATACCTGTTCCTGTTCTCATTCCCATTCCTGTCCCCATTCCCATCCCAACCGTATTCCCATTCTCATTCCCATCCCCATTTCCATCCCATCCCCAATTCCCATCCCCATTCCCATCCCCATCTCCATTACATTCCCATCCCAACCCCATTTCCATTCCATCCCCATCCCATTCCCATCCCGTTCCCATTCCATTCCCATCTCCATCCCCATCCCCATTTCTCGTCCCCATTTCCTATTCCCAATCCCATTCCCATTTCCCATCCTCATCCCGTTTCCCATCCCCATTTTCCATCCCCATTTCCTGTTTCCCATCCCCATCCCCATTTTCCATCCCCATTTCCCATTCCCATCCCCATTTCCCAATCCCCATCCCCATTTCCCAATCCCATTCCCATTTCCCATCCTCATACTGTTTCCCATCCCCATTTCCCATTTCCCATTCCCATCCCCATCCCCATTTCCCACCTCCATTCCCATCCCATCCCTGCCCTCAGGTCCTGGCAGGTGAGGGGAGCAGGGCCAGTTTTTCCCGGGGTTGGTTTTTCCCAGCCCGTTTTTATAAACACAGCCCCAGAACAATCCTGTGATCCCTTGGTTTGTTTGTGTTTGGGAGCAGAGGCAGCGCCGGGGCTGCCAGGGGAAGGACAGAGCCCTCAGCTGGGGCTGGGACACGCGGGGACTCCAGGGACACTCGTGGGGCTCTGCAGGGACACAGGGGCTGTGCTGGCCCTGGGCACTGGGCAATGTCCCTGTCCCCTGTGCTGCCACCAGGGAATGTCCCTGTCCCTTATGCTGGCACTGCAGAATGTCCCTGTCCCCTGTGCTGCCACCAGGGAGTGCCCCTGTCCTGTCCCCTGTGTTGGCACTGCAGAATGTCCCTGTCCCCTGTGCTGGCATTGGGGAGTGTCCCTGTCCCCTGTGCTGGCGCTGCCCAGGGTGCTCCATGTCCCCAGCATGGCTGTGGGGACCCCCCAGCTCTGCCCACTGCTGTGACCCCTCCTGACCCCTCCCCAGCTGGTTCATCCCCTGCTTTCCACCACCTCCAACCCCAGGAGATGCTCAGGCTCCTGGGAAACCCCAAAATCCAGCGCAGGGATCCCACAGGAACCCTCCAGCCTGGGACAGCTCCCACCCCTGCCTCACTCAGGAACCCTCAGGAACCCCAAATTCCTGCTTAAACCACTACCCCAGGTAGTTCCTGTAGGTTCCCCACCAGCCCAGATGGTTCCTGTGTGTTTCCCACCACCCCAGGTGGTTCCTGTGGGTTTCCCACCAGCCCAGGTTGTTCCTGTAGGTTCCCCACCACCTCAGGTGGTTCCTGTGGGTTCCCCACCCCCCTTCCCCACCCCTCCTCACCGTCAATCTGGTTCCCCTGCAGGTAGAGGTTCTCCAGGTTGGTGTTGACCCGCGGGATCTTCTGCAGCCGGTTGTAGGAGAGGTCCAGCTCCAAGATGCTGCTGCTGTTGAAGGTGTTGCTGGAGAGCCCTTGGTTGGTCAGGCTGTTGTGGGACATCCTCACGTACAGCAGCCTGGGGGACACCTGGAAATACTCGTCGGGGATGGCGTTGATGTAGTTGTACTCCAGGTAGAGCTGCTCCAGCGACGCTGGCAGCCCGTCGGGGACCTTCCTGAGGTTGTTGTAGCTCAGGTCGGCCAGGATCAGCGACTTGAGCCCCTTGAGGGACGCGCCCATCTCGAAGATGAAGTTGTGGCTGAGGTAGAGCGCCGTGAGGTTCTCCAGCCCCTCCAGAGCGTTGGGAGGCACCTTGGAGATCTGGTTGTAGGAGAGGTGGAGCTCCCGCAGCGAGCGCGGCAGCGGGCTGGGCAGCCTGGTCAGGTTGTTGTTGTTCATGTAGAGCCTCTCCAACCTCTGCAGCTTCCCAAAAACCTTTTTCCCCATCTTCTCGCTGCTGATCTGGTTGTTGTGCAGCGCCAGCCACTCCAGCTCGGTGGCGTTGTCGAAGGCGCCCTCCTGGATGGAGGTGATGAGATTGTTCTGGAAATAAACGTACTTCATCCGCGAGGGCACGAAGGGCAGGTAGCGCAGGTTGCGCGTGTCGCAGTACATGGCCGACGAGAAGTTGGGGGGACAGTCACACTCCTGGGGACACCGCCAGGGCGCCGCCTGCTGCGGCTCGGGCTCGGGCTCGGGCTCGGTGTCGGTGGCAGAGGGGTAGGAGTAGGCGTACGCGGGGCTCTCCTCCTCGTAGTAGGGCACGTAGTTGTAGGAGGAGGCGCGGGACTGCCGCAGGTAGTACTGGAGCCACGCCAGGTCCTCCTCCTCGTTGTACTGGCCCAGGGAGGACACGCAGAGCCCGGCCAGGATGAGGATGAGGGTGGTGGCCCGAGGCATGGCGGTGGAGCGACCTGAGAGGGGACAAAGGCGTGGGAGGATGAGGTGGGGAGGAAGGCAGGGCTGGAGGAGCAGGAGAGGAGGGAATCCTGCCCAAAAATCACCATCTGTGGACACTTCTCCTGGGTGGAGTTGTGTGATCTTCCCACTTTTCACCTTGGAGAAAATTCCAGCCCTGGGTGGAGATTTGGGAGGAATCTCCATCCCAGTGGAAATTTGGGAGGAACTGGTGGAGATTTGGGAAAAACCTCCCTCCCAGTGGAAATTTAGGGAGGAACCCCCATCCCTGGTGGAGATTTGGGAAAAACTTCCCTCCCTGGTGGAGATCTGGGAGAAACCAGTGGAGATTTGGGGAAAACCTTCTTCCCAGTGGAAATCTGGGGAGGAACCTCCATCCCTGGTCGAGATCTGGGAGAAACCAGCAGAGATTTGGGAGGAACCTCCATCCCAGTGGAAATTTGGGAGGAGCCTTAGTCCTCAGTGGAGATTTGGGGGAAACAGGTGGAGATCTGGAACAAAAGTCCCTCCCAGTGGGGATTTGGGAGGAACCTCCATTCCTGGTGGAGATTTGGGCCAAACCAGTGGAGATTTGAGAGAAATCTCCCACCCTGGAGGAGATTTGGGAGGAATCTCTGTCCCAGTGGAGATTTGGGAGAAATCTCCCACCCTGGAGGAGATTTGGGAGGAATCTCTGTCCCAGTGGAGATTTGGGAGGAGTCCTGGTGAGATCCTGATTTCTGGCAAATTCCATTCCAGTTTCTGGGCAGAGAACAGAGCCTGGGGACACACGGATTTTTCTGGGGTCACACGAGGTGCCCAGGGTTGGCTCTGCGTGGGAGGGAGGAGAAGGAATTTGGATCCCCTTGGAGAAGAGATTTGAATTCTCTGGCTGAGAGTGGAATCTGCCAGATCAGGGCGATTTTGGGAGCCTGAGGAGCCTTTTGAAGGAGCTCGAGGCATCTTTTGAAGGAGCTATTTATGCTCCACTCACTCGCTGGTGACAGGAATCGCTGTGGGTTTCATCCAGCTCTCCCTTCCCCCACAGAAACGCAGGATGCAGATCCTGGTAAACAAATCCTGCCTGATTTTGGAGCTGAAACCTCTTCCAAGCTCCCATTTCCCCAGGCACAAAAAGGGGCAGCACCCTCGGTGTGACCAGGGAGAGGGGACAACACCTGGTGATGATCCAGAGGCGAGCAGGAAATGAGGAAAACCTGTCCCTGATCCCCGTGGCCTCCTCCTACCATGGCCAGGTAGGGCTCCAGAGGGAGGATTCCAGCTCTGGAGCCATCCAGCCTCCTCATCCCGGGATAAATGAGCACACGGGGTGTTCCTGCAGCCAGGCAGTTTGAAATCCCTCCAGGAATTTAGCTGCTGGGAGCGGGAGAGGATCCTACGTGGCTGGGAGGGTGTCACTGCCAGCTCTGCTCCAGCAGGGACAGCGGGGACCAGCAGGGACCAGTAGAGACCAGTAGAGACCAGTAGGGACCAGCAGAGACATCAGAGGACAGCAGGGACCAGCAGGGACCAGTAGGAATCAGCAGGGACAACAGGGACCAGTAGGGACCAGTAGGGATCAACAGAGACCAGTAGAAACCAGCAGGGACCAGCGGGGACCAGTAGGAACCAGTAGGGACCAGCAGTGACCAACAGGAACCAGTGGACCAGTAGGAACCACTAAGAACCAGTAGGAACCAGCAAGGACAGCAAGGACCAGTAGGGACAAGCAGGGTCCAGTGTCCCCTTTTTGCCGTGCCAGGGGTGGCCCTGAGGTCACCTGGTGACCCCTGGCTGTGTCCCCAGCCTGCAGCAGGGAGGGGATGCCCAGCCTGGCACACACAGAGGGCACAGAGTGCCCTGCCCTGCCAGCCTGGCACGGGAAAAAAGAGGAATTGAGGCATCCAGGCTTGGCACAGGCTGGGTTTGTCCTTTTTCCCTGCTCCATGTGCTCGGGACGGGATCCTGGGGGATGCTGAGTGCCACGGGGAGCTTGGCAGGGCCAGAGGAGTTCCTCCTCCTCCTCCTCCTCCTCCTCCTCCTCCTCCTCCTCCTCCTCCTCCTCCTCCTG
>JAWWET010000113.1:4198732-4213339 GCA_035583115.1 Anisognathus igniventris | reverse complement strand
CCTGAGGGACCCCAGGAAAGGGAACCCTGAGGGATTCCAGGAAAGGGGGAAAGGGAACCCTGAGGGACCCCAGGAAAGGGAACCATGAGGGATTCCAGGAAAGGGAATCCTGAGGGACCCCAGGAAAGGGAACCCTGAGGGACTTCAGGATCCCTTTGAGGTGGAGGCCCTACATCTGCCCAACAACTGCAGGCATGGGAAGGTCAGCAGGGAGAGCTGATCCAGCCCTGCCTCGACCTCCCCGCTCACCCCGAGCCTCCCTTTTCACTTTTCCCTTCCCAGCCGCGCATTCTTCAGCCCAAACAACATTCTTGGACCGAGATTTGAGGGAATCTGGAGGGACTCGGTCACCCGGAGACGGAGCAACAGCCGAGCGAGCTGCTGGAAACTCTGAGTGGGGCTGAGCCGGCCCTGCTGGATGCTCCCGGAGCTCCTGGAACCACCAGAATTCCATGGGAGCTGCTCCACAGCTTCCCCGGCATGGGGAGAGCCGAGGGAGGGGCAGCAAATCCCAAATCCCGCATTGTCCCTTCCTGTCCCCAGCTCGGGCTGGGAGATGCTGGGAGATGCTGGGGCCGTGTTTTCCCCCATCCTGCCCTAATTCCAGGCTTGGAATCTCACGTGGTGTCTGGTGGGTCTGCGGGTTGCTGTGGGGTGGGCTCAGTCCTGACAGTTCCCAGCCCCATGGAATCCTCACAGCCCACCCCAAACTCCCAGCCCCACAGAATCCTTTCTTTTCAGCCCATCTCAAACTCCCAGCTCCACAAAATATCCTTCCCAAACCCCCAGCCCCATGGAATCCTTGTAGCCCATCCTGGATTCCCAGACCATGGAATCCTTTCCTCACAGCCCATCCCAAACCCCCAGCCCCACAGAAAATCCTTCCACCCCATCCCAAACCCCCAGCCCTATAAAATGTCCTTACAGCCCATCCCAAGCTCTCAGCCCCGTGGAATCCTTACAACCCATCTCAGATTCCCATCCCCATGGAATCCTTGTAGCCCAGCCCCACAAAATATCATTTCGCCCCATCCCAAACCCCCAACCCCATGGAATCCTCACAGCCCATCCCAATCTCCCAGCCTATGAAATGTCCTTCCACCCCATTCCAAACTCCCCGCCCTACAAAAGTGCCCCTGGGTCCCCTCTGGCCTCAGCCTGAGGTCTCCATCCCCTTCTCTACAAACCCCAAGTACTGAATTCCCAAATCCCTAAATCCCAAATTCCCAAATTCCCTGATTCCCTCCAGGCCAGGAGGAGCTGCCTGGCCACAAGGAGGCTCCGAGCTCCTCTCAGCCACTGGAAAAAAAAAAGGGCTTGGAAAAGGTTAAAGGATTCATTTGGAGCAGAGCTGGAAACTCTGAAGCGTTTCCTCATCCCGACGTTCCCTCCTGTCCCTGGACTGCTCTGACACCTCCATGGACACGCGGCCAAACACATCTGGGAGGGCTGGGCTGGCCAGGGATCCGCTGGGATCAGCAGCTCTGGGGTATTTGGGGTCATTCCCTCAGCCCCATAGAGCTGGGAGAGGCTGGAGCAGCTCTGGGATGTTTGGGGTCATTCCCAAACAGAATTCCCATATTGCTGGGAGAGGTTGGAGCAGCTCTCTGGGATATTTGGGATCATTCCCTGTGCCCCACATAGCTGGGAGAGGCTGGAGCAGCTCTGGGATATTTGGGGTCATTCCCTCAGCCCCATAGAGCTGGGAGAGTAGGTCTGGGATATTTGGGATCATTCCCTCAGCCCCATGGAGCTGGGAGATGCTGGAGCAGCTCTGGGATATTTGGGGTCATTCCCTGGGCCCCACAGAGCTGGGAGGATGCCCGGGGTGTTCTTGGATCCCAAATCTCTGTTTTCCAGGGCCTGCAGTGTTTCCATTTAAATCCCTGTAGGACGAATAAATCCCTATAGGAGAAATAAAATCCCTGTAGGAGAAATAAAATCCCTATAGGAGAAATAAAATCCCTATAGGGCAAATAGAAATTCCTATTGGACAAATATAAACTCATACAGGGCAAATTAACTCCATATAGGAGAAATAAATCCCTCTAGAACAAATAAAATCTCTGTAGGACAAATAAAATCTCTGTAGGAGAAATAAATCCCTCTAGAACAAATAAAATCTCTGTAGGACAAATAAAATCTCTGTAGCACAATCAAAATCCCTATAGAACAAACATAAATCCCTAAAGGACAAATAAAATCCCTCTAGAACAATTAAATCCATCTAGGAAAAATAAATCTCTATAAGATAAATAAAATCTCTATAGGACAAATAAAATCCCCATAGGACAAATAATATCCCTACAGAACAAACATAAATCCCTATGGGACGAATAAAATCCCTCCTAGAACAATTAAATCCATCTAGGAAAAATAAATCCCTACAAGAAAAATAAAATCCCTACAGGACAAATAAAATCCCTGAAGAACAAATAAACCCATCTAGGAAAAATAAATCCATATCAGACAAATAAAATCCCTATAGGACAAATAAAATCCCCATAAGAGAAATAAATCCATGTAAGACAGAAAAAAAATCCCTGCAGGACAAATGTAAATCCACATAGGGCAAACATAAATCCATGGAGGATGAATTAATTCCATGTAGAAGTTAATTAATTCCATATAGGAGTTAATTAATGCTGAGCTGCCCCTCCTGGACCCCTCAGGGTCCCCCTGGCTCTGGAAGGTCACGGCCCCGAGCTGCCCTCCCTGACAGGCTGTTTGTGTCTGCAAAACATCCCAAATATGAACCAAAATAACCCAAAAAAGGGAAAAAATAATAAAGGGAAAAAAGCAACATCAGCTGCCTGGGAAAGCCATCAGCATTCCTGCCTGCTCCTGCCACCTGGCATCCCCAAAAAATTCCCAAAAATTTCCCCAAAAATTCCCCAAAAATTCCCAATCCTGGAGCCCTGCCCGGACACCTCTGCCCTCCCTGCCCTGCTCCTGCTCCTCCCAAGCTGCCAAACTCCTCAGGGAGAAGAGCAGAGCGTTTGGGGGAGTTTTTTTAAGACGGGAAAAAAAATAAATTGGAAAAAAAATAAACCAAACTGCTCTGAGATAAACAGGAGGAAGGAGTGGGGCGTGGGTGGCGCTGCTGCTCTGCAGCTGAACCGAGGAGCTGGGGGGGGGACTGGGGGGTCCTGGCAGCGATTTTGGGGACGAAAGGAGCACCTGGGGGGAGTTGGCACAAGGGGGATGTGTCTCCTGGGGTTTGGGGTCCCTCTGTGCTCCCCTTTCCCCCTTGGAGGGTGGGAGCTGGCATTTTTGGGATCATTCCCAGGAGCCCGTGGAGCTGGGAGAGGCTGGATTTGGGGTCTGTGGGCAGCCACAGCCCGGCCAGGGGTGGGCTCTGGCATATTTGGGATCATTCCCTGGGCCCCACGGAGCTGGGAGAGGCTGGAGCAGCTCTGGGATATTTGGGATCATTCCCTGGACCCCATGGGATCATTCCCTCATTCCCTGGGCCCCACAGAGCTGGAAGAGGCTGGACTTGGGGTCTGTGGGCAGCCACAGCCCGGCCAGGGGTGGGCTCTGGGATATTTGGGATCATTCCCTGGGCCCCACAGAGCTGGGAGAGGCTGGAGCAGGGTCCATGGGCAGCCACAGCTGAGCTTGGGATGGGTGATGGGATATTTGGGATCATTCCCTGTGGAACTGGGAGAGGCTGGATTGGGGGTCCCTGGGCAGCCACACCGGGCTGGTGATGGGTATTGGGATATTTGGGATCATTCCCAAATAGAATTCCCATAGAGCTGGGAGAGCCTGGAGCAGGGTCCATGGGCAGCCACAGCCAGGCTGGGGATGGGCACCAGGATATTTGGGATCATTCCCTCATTCCCTGGACCCCATGGAGCTGGGAGAGGCTGGATTTGGGGTCTGCCTGGATCTGGGGCAGCCCCAGCTGGGCTGGGGATGGGAGCTGGGATATTTGGGATCATTCCCTGGGTCCCACAGAGCTGGGATGGGCTGGAGCAGCTCTGGGATATTTGGGATCATTCCCTGGGCCCCGGGGAGTTGGGGAGGGTTGGATCGGGGTCTGTAGCAGCCACAGCCGGGCTGGGGATGGGTATTGGGATATTTGGGATCGTTCCCTCATTCCCGGGGATTTGGGGAAGGCTGGATCGGGGTCCGTGGCAGCCGCTCGGGGCAGGGGGCGGCCCGGGTGCCGCAGAGCCCCCAGCAATGATCAGCGGCGATCAAAGCGGCTCCTTCCCGACAGCCCTGGGTGCGAGGATCGGAAATCTCCCGGCTGCTGCTGCCGGCGGGGGGAAAACAACGCCCGCTGCTCCCGGCAGAGCATCTGCAGCTCGGGGAGGGGATTTGGGGGCTGGGAGGGGGTGTCAGAGCTCTGGGCTCTGCGGGGCTCACGGGGCATCCCTGCCGAGGTGAAAAGAGGGAACTGAGGAGCTGGAACTGCTCGGGAGATGGAGCAGGAGAGGAGCGGGCGATGGGGCAGCGGCCAGGCCGGGCCAGCCCCTCCTGCACTGCCCGGGGCTGTCCCAGGGCCGGGTCACCTCTGTTTCTGCCACAGGGTGGGGACATTCCGTTGTCCCCTGCCCCATCCCGCTGTCCTCTGTCCCATTCCCTCTCCCCTGAACATTCTGCTGTCCTGTGTCCCATTTCCTGTCCCCTCCCCATCCCGCTGTCCCCTGAATGAGCTGTCCCCTGCCCCATTCTCTGTCCCCTGTCCATCCTGCTGTCCCCTGCCCCATTCCCTGTCCCCTGCCCCTTTCCCTGTCCCCTGCCCCTTTCCCTGTCCCCTGCCCCTTTCCCTGTCCCCATCCCTCTGTCCCCACCCCTCTGTCCCCAGTCCCGCAGCCAGGGGCGGGCCGAGCTCCTCTCCCTCATCCCGTCCCGATTCCCGGGGACGAGCCGTGCCCCGCTCCCGTTTCGATCAATTCCCGATATTTCCCCTGGATTTCCTCCTCCCCAGGGCTCTGTGTGCCGGATCGGAGCGGGGACAGCTCCCAGCTGTCCCCGAGCAGTCACCGCTGCCTCCTGCTGCCCTCGGGGCCTGCGAGAAGCCGTTTTTGGGGCTCAGCTCCCCCTCCTGCCCCGCTCCGATGGATCACGCAGGAATCCCACGGCAAACCCCAGCCCGCAGCCCCATCCCGGCAGAAACATCTGGAAAAGCCCTTTTCTCCCCCAAAACAGCTGCAACAACGCGGCCGTGACCCCTCCACGTGCTCGGGGTTTGCTCCTCGGCTCCATCCCAGCCCCCAGAGCCCCCCCGGGGGTGTCTCCCTCCCTCTGGAATTGCACAATGGAACACTTTGTGTCCGGGAGCCTCTCCCTGGCTCCCGGGCTCGGTTTTATCTCTCCCTTCAAAGCCGGAGGGAAACCTCGGAGCCAGACACGCGGCCCCAGCTGTGCCGGGAATGCGGGAAGGGCTGAACCGGGGCCATGGCTCCGGATTTGGGATGCTCTGAGTGCTCCCTTTACATCCCGGGGAATGAGGGAAGGGCTGAACTCGAGCCATGGGTCTGGATTTGGGATGCTCTGAGTGCTCCCTTTACATCCCAGGGAATGAGGGAAGGGCTGAACCTGAATTTGTGATGCTCCCTTTGCCATCCCAGGGAATGAGGGAAGGGCTGAACCTGGATTTGGGATGTTCTGAGCGTTCCCTTTGCCATGCCAGTAACGTGGGAAGGGCTGAACCTGGATTTGTGATGCCCTGAACACTCTCTTTGCTGTTCAGGGAATGAGGGAAGGGCTGAACCTGGATTTGGGATGTTCTGAGCGTTTCCTTTGTTGCCCTGGGCATGAGGGAAGGACTGAACCTGGATTTGGGATGCTCCCTTTGCCATCCCAGGGAATGAAGGAGGGGCTGAACCTGTATTTAGGATGCTCTGAGCGCTCCCTTTGCTGTCCCAGGAACATGGGAAGGGCTTATGCCGGATTTGGGATGCTCTGAGTGCTCCCTTTGTTGTTCAGGGAATGAGGGAAGGGCTGACCCTGGATTTGGGATACTCTGGGTGCTCCCTTTGCTGTCCTGGGAACGTATGAAGGGCTGAACCTGGATTTGGGATGCTCTGAACACTCCCTTTACCATCCCAGGAATGTGGAAAGGACTCAACCTGGATTTGGAATGCCCTGGGTGCTCCCTTTGCAATCCCAGGGAATGAATGAGGGGGTGAACCTGGATTTGGGATGCTCTGAACCCTCCCTTTGCTGGGAATGTGTCAAAGACTGATCCTGGATTTGGGATGCTCTGAGCGCTCCCGTTGCTGTCCCTGTGCTGTCACAGCCCCGTGACAACCCCGAGGTGTGAAAAGCCTGGAAACGTTCCTAAAACTCCCAGCAAAGGCCACCCCGGCTGCTTTTCTCCTCCTGGAAAGCCGAGCAAAGGGAAGGGGGTGCCCAAATCGTGGCCGAGCCCACCACGGGGCTCAGCGCTGCGAGCCCCCAGGAACAACCTCAGGGAAAACCGCTCCTGATCCCGGGATTTCCAAAATTCCCGAGGGGATTCGGGAGCTCCCGCCGCTCCCTGCCGGCGCCGCGGGGAGGGATCGGGATCGCTTCCCTGCTGATGTGGAAGCTCTGGGTCTGCTCGGCTCCCCAGGTTCTCCTGCCGGGAGGAGGCAGCGGAGGCCGCTCCTCTCTCTCCTCTCTCTCCTCTTTCTCCTCCCTCTCTCCCTCTCCAGGCTCCGATATTCCCAATTTTCCAGCCGGGAACGTGCGGCTCCGCTCTGATTCGGGCTGCGAGGAACAGCGCAGCTCGTCCCGAATCCTCCCAATCCCAAAGCGCTTTTCCAACAGTTCTCCTCTTCCAGCGGCTCTCTGACCTTTTCATTAATAAATCAGCCGCGTTATTGGAGGGATGAATAATTCACCATCACACCCAGCCCCGCGCTCGCTCGGCGCCGGCTGCAGAATTTAATTAATCCTCTCACGGAACGCCCCCGAGGGCTGCGCAGGGATGGGGATGGATGGGGATGATTCCAGCGATGCTCCAGCCCCGCTGGTGCCTCCGGGATATTCCAGCAACTCATCCCGGTCATTCCCTCTGGAGATATTTTATTTTTTTCCCCTCCCCGGGTGCTTTAAAGGGGGGAAAATTCCTCTTTGCTGTGGAGCTGCCTGAGGAAAGCCCCGCAGGATCCTCTCCCCGAGCTTTCCCTCTGGGAAATAACAGCGGATTTTTGATTTTTCCCGACCTTTTCCAGCCACGGCTGCTCAATAACGGCAGATCCTGGGTAAATGTCTCCATCCAGGTGTGTTCAACAGGGAACCAGGAGCAAACTCCTGCCCTGCTGGTGTGGGACACCCCCAGGTGTCGGATTAGGAATCACCCCCCAAAATCCTGGCAGGATTTCGGGTCCTCCTCCCGCGGCCACTCGGGAGGGGTGGGAATGGTTTTTCCTTGGGTTTGGACTCCATAAAAGTTTCACCCCTGGATGGTGCCAGGGATGATCCCGGGGGGGAGCTCCATTCACTCTCTGGAGGGTTTCCAGAATTTTCCTCCAGCTCTGCCCCCCAAATCCATGAGGAAATGGAAAGGGAAAGCCACAGAGGCGCGGGGTTAATTAGCGAGCAGCCTAAACGAGGTCTGGTACTAATTACACATCCCCTGGGCTGGGAAGCAGCTGCGCAGCGACGTGGCCATGCATGGGGTGCCCCCCTGTCACCCATGGGGGCGAGGGGACCCCCGGGCACCCCAATCCCCGCTCTGCCAGGGCCCTGCAGGATTTGGGGAGCAGCGGACACCAGGGCGGGGACCCCCAGCCGTGTCCCCCCTATCCCAGCAGGGATGTCCCGTGGGATTTTGGGGTGGGAGAAAGAATCCCAGGATGCTTTCGCTCGGAAAACAACTCCGAGATCGTTAGGTAGGGATGTGGGGCGGCTTTTGGGGCTGATCCCTCTGATCCAGGGAAGGATTTTCCCGGTCCTAGCATTCCCCGGAGCCGCCCCGGTCGCTGCCTCTCCCCCCGCTCCGAGCGGGGCAGGGAATGTGCTGGAAAATCTCCGCGTTTCCTGCAGCTCCTGAGGCGCGAATGTTGCCCTTGGCCGCGGCTGAAGGGGCTTTTTGTCGGGAGAACGGCTGCGGGAATGGTTTGGAATCTCCTTCCTAGGGTTTCTCCTGCTGCCCTCCTTCTCCCAGCTTTTCCCAAACACGATCCCGGGGGATTTGCGGTGCTGGAGCATCACCGGGACAACCCAAAAGCCCAAATCCCTGAGCTCCCAGCTCTTATCCAGCCTTTCCCCCCCTTCCCCGGGCTCCCTCCTCGCTCCTTCCCAGCCCTCCCAATTAAAGGCCTCCGAGCGAGGTTGTTCAGAAGCTCCACAGCTCCAGAAATCCCAGCAGGTCGTCTCTGAGGAGAACTTTCAAAGGCTTTCTCCACTCTCAGAGCTGCTGGAGCTCCTGGGTGGATGGAGGAATGCGGGAATGGGCACAGGGATGACAAAGGCACGGCACAGCCCAGGTTTTAGGGAATTCCAGGCTGAGGTTCCAGCTCCCAGCCCCTCCTGCGTGGTTGGAGCCCTGGGTGCATCTCCCAGGGACAGCCAGGACAGGGCTGGATCATGGAAACCTCCCTTGATTCCATCTTTCACTCCAGCTTTGCTTCCACTTCTCCAGGAGGAGTTTGATTCCCGCCCCAGCTTTCCCTGCTGGGCTGTGTCCATGTTCATTCCCAATCCTGCAGGAAACCACGGAATCCTGGGGGAGTTTCCAAGAGCTCCAGGCGGGTATGGGATTGTTCCTTCTTGGAAATGTCAGGACAGTTGGGTGGGGAGCATCAGGGATTTTCATTGGAGATGGATCTGCTGATGTGGTCACCCATCTGTCCATCCATCCATGGATCCATCCATGGATTCCATCATCCATCCATCCATCATCCATCCATCCGTCCATCCATCCATCCATCCATCCATCCATCCATCCATCCATCCATCCATCCATCCATCCCTCTCCCCCAGCACCCCCTGCCACCCCACAGGGGTGAATCCCTGTGGAGATCTTTGGGATATTCCTGTGGGATCAGGGCATGGCCAGATCATCCCTGTGGGATATTCCTGTGGGATCAGGGCATGGCTGATCATCCCTATGGGATCCCATTAGGATCAGGGCATGGCCAGATTATCCCTGTGGGATATTCCTGTGGGATCAGGGCATGGCCAGATCCTCCCTATAGGATCCTGTGGGATCAGGGCATGGCCAGATCATCCCTGTGGGATATTCCTGTGGGATCAGGGCATGGCTGAGGGCAGCGTGGCCCTGCAGCCCCTGGCAGTGTTGGGGCTGCTGGCGAGACAGCGCTGGACGGCTCCGTTTTTTTCCAGGCCCGTGTCCCGCTCTGTGTTCCTTCCATGTGTTTTGATTTCCTATTAAAGCAGCGCTGCCTCATTTCCTCCCAGAAAAACACGGATTCCTCCAGGGCCAGCAAAGCCCCAGGGCTGGAACACGCCCAGGGGGCACCTGCTGCCTTCTGCCCCTGTCCGTCCCTCTCCCAGCCCCTCTGGGGGACTCTGGATCCCCTTTCCAGAGGGACATGGATGATTTCCATCCCCACATTTCCATCCATCCAGGCTGCTGGCGCCTCCCCTTCCCTTCCAGAACTTTCCTTGTTCCAGGCTAGCTCGGGTGGATTTTTAAGGAACAGGAACCAGCGGTGCTTTTCCAGCTGCTCCATCCCTTCCGCCTCTCTGGGGGCTACGGGAAAGGCTCGGGAGCATCCCCGGGCAGGAGGGATCGGTCCTGGGAGCAGCTCTGTGGATGCCTCGGGCATGAAAACACTTCCTGCGCCTCCACCTCCACCTGACATTTGGGAACAGCCGAGCCGCGGCTCTGGGAGCTCTCCAGATTCCTTTCACTGGAGCGTCACGGGGACGGGAGGGAGGGAGGGAGGAGGAGGAGGAGGGAGGGAGGAGGAGGTGTCGGGGCAGCAGCGGCTCCGGGACAGCCTGGATGGCAGCCGGGCCCTGCTGTTGTCGTGGGAATCGGGTGTTTATCCCCAGAGCTGGGTGTTTATCCCCAGAACAGGGTATTTATCCCCAAAATCAGGAGTTCATCCCTAGAACAGGGTGTTTATCCCCAGAAACGAGTGCTCACCCCCAGAATTGGGTGTTTATCCCCAGAACTGGGTGTTCATCCCCAGAACTGGGTGTTCATCCCCAGAATTCGATGTTTATCCCCAGAAACTGTGTGTTCATCCCCAAAACCAGGTGTTTATCCCCAGAACAGGGTGTTCATCCCCAGAATTGGGTGTTTATCCCCAGAAACCAGGAGTTCATCCCTAGAACCGGGTGTTCACCCCCAGAATTGGGTGTTTATCCTCAGAACTAATTGTTAACCCCCAGAACTGGGTGTTCATCCCCAAAACCAGGAGTTCATCCCCAGAACAGGGTATTTATCCCCAGAATAGGGTGTTTATTCCCAGAGCCAGGTATTCATCCCTAGTACAGGGTGTTCACCCCCAGAATTGGGTTTTTATCTTCAGAATCAGTTGTTCATCCCCAAAACCAGGAGTTCATCCCTAGAACTGGGTGTTCACCCCCAGAACTGGGTATTTATCCCCAGAACTGAGTGTTCATCCCCAGAAACTGGGTGTTCATCCCCAAAACCAGGAGTTCATCCCTAGAACAGGGTGTTTATCCCCAGAACAGGGTGTTCATCCCCAGAACCGAATGTTTCCCTTGGGAAGGCAAAAAGAAAGGGAAAACATGGGATGAGGCAGGTGCAGGTGGCTTTGACACCTTGCCGAGCTTTCCTTGGAGCCTGAGAGCCACCAGAGTGAATTCCCAAGGGAATGGGGCTCAGGGATGCAGGGAGCTGGGAAAGGGGACGTGGCTGAGGCTGGGGGCATTCAAGGAAAGGCACCTCACACCCCTGACCCTGGAATTCCCAGGGGTGGGATGGGCAATACCCGGGGGAAATCCATGGGAGAGACAAAACACCCTGAGCTGCCCCAAAATTTCCATTTTGGGATGGAAATTTCCACCTCCAGCCAGAAATTCCAGCCAAATTCCAAGCCTGGGGGAAGTGGTGATGACCCAGGGAAGGTCTTCACTCTGGGTTGGAGCATTTTTGGGATTTGGGGACACGTGGGACTGCAGGGAGTGGCTCCAGGTGAGATCTGAGTTTTGCCTGAAGGGCATCTTCAGTGTCGTGCTTTCTATAAGCTACAAGAACGTAAAATTTGGTGGGTGATTGGTCGATGACTTATCATCATGGTTTGTATTTTTGTTTGGTTTTTTTGGGGGGTTATTTCTGGGGTTAATTCTATGTCTGTTTGGGGGTGGTTGTGGAGTGATGGTGATGGTTGATTGTTGTTTTTGATATTAAGAAATATAGAGGAAGGTTAATTGAAAGTGTATTGATGACAAGTGATTTGGATAATGTAGGGATATATGGTTTAATTATTTGACAAAAAAAAAAGTCAAGATAAAAAAAAAATGGATGCATAAAATGGAATTTAAATACTAGTTCCTAGTAAATGATAAAATAATTAATATGTCCGGCAACCAATCTTTTTAGCCAAACTGGGGGTCCGTGGGCAGGGATTTGCTGTGGAAATCTCCATGTGAGGATTTTTCAGGGCTCTGAAACCCCAGGAGGATGGAAAGTGCAAGCCTGGAGGTGGCCTGCAGGACCAGCTGTTTACTGGGCTTGGGGAACGAGGGAGGAAATAACACAAAACCCTCCAAGGATGGCGGGCTGGGAGGATCTGCAAATTCCAGAGAGGACAGCGGGGTTAGACAAATCCACAGGAAGAACAAAAGGTCCAGAAGTTGGGAAAACGAGAAGCAAATCCATCTGGAAGGAACCCTGGAACAGCCACAGAGCTGAGAGAGAGGTGCCCTTTTTTGGGAAGGGCCTCTGTCAGCTCCAGTCCCAGATTTTCCAAGGATTTTGGCAGCTCCTGGGGCTGTTTTGGGCTGAGCTCTGCCCAAACCTGGAGCTGCCAGGAGCCCCCCGAGCTGACCCTGGTTTTTGGCTGCAGCCTCACTGTCCCAGGGGTGCCAGCTGGGATTGCAATTCCCGGGATAAAAACGTTCCCAGCCCGGCCCCGGGGCCAGGGAGGCACCTCGGGGGTGGAGGGTGGGTCACAGCCCCCTCTCCTCGGTTGGTGTCCCTGTCCTGGGCTGCAAAGGGGTGGGAAATATGGGTAAAAATCATGGAATTCAACAACTGCAGCTCCTGGTGGAATCTAGAAGTTGAAATCTGCTCCCTGCTGGAAAAACCCCAATTAATTTGGGTTATTTGGGGATGAGGAGCCTTTCTCCTCCTCCCCTGACCCTTTTCCTGTGCCCCACAAACCCCAGCGGGGCTCAGCACGTCCCTCCCCATTCCCTGCAGGATCAGATGTGGGAATTCCCTGGAATTCCCCCCATTCCCTGCAGAGCTGGGGGGTGCTGGGATGCTCCAAGGGGGTTCCTGGAACACCCCAAACCCTCTGGGCACTCCCAGGGAAGTGTCCTCTGCTGTGGGGTGGCCGAGGGTCACCAGAGAAGGTTTAAAGGTGGAAATGGGGAAAGTTTAAGTGAACTCCAGAAGATTAAATTTGGATTAATTGGGCCTTAATGGCTCTGCCACAAATTCCTCCTGGGAGCGCTCCCAGAGCTCCCTTGCTAATTAAACATCCTAATGAAGGGATTTGATTAAAGGCAGTGAAGTCGTTGTGGCTGCCCCGGTGCCTCGTAGGAACCTGGGAATAAAAACTGGGAATAAAACCTGGGAATACAGCCTGGGAATGTTGATTCCTCAGCTTTAACCGCTGATTTTGCCGTGATTAATTGCCCTGGTGGCTGTTTGTCACCTGTGGGGACAGCCTGCGTGCCAAGGGCTGGGAATCAGGGACGGGCAGAGAGATCAGGGATTCCGTGGCTTTGTGGGGAATAAATCCTCCAGGAATGTCTCAGTCTGGAGCTGGAGCAGGGAGCAGGGGGTGCTGGATGTCCTGGGAAGGGCAGGAACCAAGATTGAGGAGGCTCCAGTCTTGGCTCCCTTCGGGGGGAGCTGGACGAGCAGCGGTAATTAACGGCACTAATTAAAATAATTAAAGTCATTGATACCGAGGGTGTTGAGAAGAGGGGGGAGAGGAGGGTCCCGGCTGAGCAGGGAGAGCGGGAAGGAGCCGCGTGGGCAGCGGGAGGAACGCGGTGACCTCGGCGGGGACAGCGGCGATTACTGAGCTCTGCCCGGGCCGGCTCTGAGTCAGCCCCGGGGCTGGGATGGGCCCGGGGGAGCCGGGATTAACCCTGGAACCGGGATCAGCCCCGGAGCCGGGATGGGCCCGGGGGAGCCCGGAGTGGAGGGAGCCAGGAGGGCGGAGATGTGGGGATGTGGGGATACAGGAATCATTTTCTAGGCTCAGGGATCCTGCTCCAGGCTCAGGGATCCCATTCCAGGATCAGAGATCCCATTCCAACCTAAGGGATCCCATTCCAGGCTCAGGGATCCTTTTCCAAGCTCAGGGATCCCATTCCAAGCTCAGGAATTCTGCTCCAGGTTTAGGAATCCTTTTCCAGGCTCAGGAATCCTGCCCCAGGCTCAGGGATCATTTTCCAGGCTCAGGGATGCTCAGGGATGCATGGGGACACCAGGGAAGCAGGGATGGGTATTTGGGATGCCTGGAATCTGCACGGAATTCCTCCTCCTCCCCCTCCCTCCCTGTGGATCCCTGTGCTGGGATAACCAAAGCGCCCCCGAGCCCGAGCTGAATTCCCAAATCCCAGCACCTCTGGAGCGCTTTGGGGCCAGGCCAGGTTTGCTCCAGCCCCTTCCCCAGGCCATTCCCGGCTGGTTCAGGGCTGGGAAGGCTGTCAGGGATCTGTTCCCCCTCCCCAGCTCAGCTCCCGGTGGCCCCAAAGCCGCCACGTGAGGTGCGATCCGCTCAGTTACATCCCGGAATTCTTTTCCCCTTTGCTCATTCCCAACTCCAGCGCTTTTTTTCCGGAGCCAAACCCTTCTCCCGGGCTCCCGATGACGCCGTCCTGGCCCTCTGGACGCGGTTCTGGCGTGTGGGGGCTGCCGGAGGGGCCACAGGGCCGGGCAGGAGCCGCTCCTGGCGGAGCTTGGGGGAAGCTGAGCGCTATTTTCCAGCCTGGTGCCACCCAGAACGCCCGGCAGAGCCCCAGGAAGGGCGGCACGGCTCCTTCCCACCGCATCCTGTGGGAATGGCGCTGTCCCGAACTGCCAGACATCCTTTTGGGAGATCCCTTCCCTTCCTGGCCACAGACCCCCGAACAGCAACCTCGGCCCTTTTCCCTGGGAAACAAAGCTCACCAGCCCCGGTTCCTGATGGCCCTTTTCCCTGGAAACAAAACTCACCAGCCCCGGCTCCTGATGGCAGATTGTAGGACTCCGTTGGTACTATCAAACCAGCCCAAGTTGGCACTGGTGCCAGCTTGGGTCTGGGAGGCATCCTGGCTATTGCGGAATTTCAGGAGCCGGCCGGCCACTCCCGGCCACAGGCCCCTGAACAGCAACCTCGGCCCATTTCCCTGGGAAATAAAACTCACCAGCCCACATGCCAATGGCAGATTGCAGGAGTCACTTTGTACTCTGAAACAAGCGTGAGTTGTAAATCGTGCCAGCTTGGGTCTGCTGATGGGCAGCAAATGCAGCCTTCCCAAAGTGCCTGTCCATGACCTGGC
>JAWWET010000113.1:4159653-4180531 GCA_035583115.1 Anisognathus igniventris | reverse complement strand
CAGCCCCCCCTTTTCCCACCCCCCCGGCCGCTCTGACGCCCCCCACCCCCAATCTGTCACATCGGCTCCGTCCCGGTGCCCACCGAGCCGCCTAATGAGGGGCTTAATGAAGATTAGCGGTCGCTAATGAGCGGGGCCGTCCTGGCCAGAGGGGGGACACGGCGGGGGCTGGGGGGCTGCGGGGGTGTCCCCGGGGGGCTCGGGGGGCTCCGGGTGTCCCCGGGGGGCTGCGGGGGTGTCCCCGGCCGCCCCCCCCCCCGAGCAGATGGGTGCTCCGGGAGGGTGGGTGGGTGCGTGGGGGGCGATGCGCCGCTGGCGACGGGAACATTTTCGCGGCCGTGGGTGGGTGGGTGGGCACGAGGCTGCCCAGGAGGGG
Source organism: Anisognathus igniventris (assembly GCA_035583115.1). Taxonomy (NCBI): domain Eukaryota; kingdom Metazoa; phylum Chordata; class Aves; order Passeriformes; family Thraupidae; genus Anisognathus; species Anisognathus igniventris. The sequence goes on along the minus strand of JAWWET010000113.1, from coordinate 4,180,155 downwards.
CTGCCGCGCTCGTCCTGCCCCTCCTGGGGTGTGCCAGCCCCGCGGTGACATCCCCAAGGAGTGGGGTGGCCCTCCTGCAAAGGACACAAGGGGGCGTGGGGGGTTTCACACCCTGCCCCAATGAGGGGAGCAGTGCTGAGCCCCCCCTGCACCCACAGCAGCTCCTCCTCCCCAAAAAAACCAAAAAAACACCCCAAAGAATGAAAGTTTGGGGTGCTGAGCCCCCCCTGCACCCACAGCGGCTCCTTGTCCCCAAAAACCCCAAAACCACCCCAGAAAGTGAAGTTTTGCGAGTGCTGAGCCCCCTTTGCACCCACACTGGCTCCCCCTCCCCCCAAAAACCCAAAACCTCTCAGTGTGTGAAGGTTTGGGATGCTGAGCCCCCCTACACCCACAGCAGCTCCTTGTCCCCAAAAACCCCAAAACCACCCCAGAGAGTGAAGGTTTGGGGTGCTGCACCCCCTGTGAGGGGCACAGGGTTGGATGAGCTCAATGTCCCCATCCATCACTGCCCGGGGGGGGTCTCTGCAGCCCCCCCAAACCCTTGGCTGCTCATTGGGGTCCCCCCGGTGCTTTGGGGCATCCCTGGGGCCGGGACTCCCCCTCTGGTGGCACCTCCTGGGATGGCACTGGCTCTGTCCCCACCGCCCCTGGGGACACCCAGGAGATGTCACCGCTCCTGCCCCGGGCCGTGTCCCCAGCGCCCCTGGGGACACCGGGCGGTGTCACAGCTCGCTTCCCCTCCGATCCCGCCCCTCTCAGCCCCCCTCAGCTCGGGCTGCTGGAGCGGAGCCACCTCCGGGCTGGTGGCCTTGGGGACAATGTAAGGAGCCAGCAGGGGACCGCGGGTTTGATTGGCCGCGTCCTGCCTGTCCCCTCGGCCAGACCCCTGAGCTGCCCCTTCCTCCTCCTCCTCCTCCTCCTCCTCTCTGTGCCTTAAAAGCCCTTCCCCAGCCCCTGCAGCCCAGGGGGCTCCACGCCGAGGAAGAGGAGGAGGAGGAGAAGAGGAGGAAGGACAGGGGGTACGTCCGTCCCGGCCTCGTTTGGCTCCTCCAGAGCGCCCCCCGGGCTGGGGCAGCTGAGGGATGGGAGGGTTTGGGGGGGTACAGGGGGCTCAGAGCGCTGGGAAAGGGCAGATCTGGGGGAAACCAGCAGGAATTTGGGAGCGGCAACTTCAGGATGGAGTGAAAAAAATTCCGGGCTGGGTGGTGGGTTTGGGATTTGGGGTTTGGGATTTGGAATTTGGAACTTGGAACTTGGGATTTGGGATTTGGGATTCGGAATTTGGGGTTTGGGGTTTGGGATTTGGGATTTGGGAGAGGCTGGAGGGGGCCGGGACCCTTGCCCTGCTCTGCCGTGGGTGTCCCACGGGAGGGAATTCTCCTTTGGGAATGGGCCCTGGCGGGTTTGGATGTGGAGCTGCCAGCACCGGGGGATGTCCCCGTGCTGTCACACGGATCCTGTGGCCTCCAGAATGTTGGAAAAGCAGATTTAGACTGGGATTTATACCTGGATATGGGAGCAGAAGGGAGAGCAGCAGTTCCGGGGCTCCTGGGGCTGGTTCTCCTCGGCTGCTGGGCTTGTTGGGCCGGGGACGGTTCCACCCATCCCCACGAGGGCCGTGACCCCCTCATCACCCCCCGACCCCCCCAATCCCCTCCCGGGGCTGGGAAAGCCGGGCAGCCCCGGCAGCCCCGCTGGGCCTCTCCTGCACAGCCGAGCGTGAAATGCGCTGAAAAGGGTCACGGAATGTCCCCTCTGTCTGTCCCCTCCCGAGGCTGGGGCTGTCTGTCCCCCCTACCCCGGAATTTGGGGGCTGTCTGTCCCCCCCAGGGTTTGGGGGCTGTCTGTCCCCCTGGGATTTGGGCTGTTTGTCCCCCCTACCCCAGGGTTTGGGGGCTGTCTGTCTCCCCCAGGATTTGGGGGCTGTCTGTCCCCCCCGGGATTTGAGCTGTCTGTCCCCTCCACTCTGAGGTTTGGGGCTGCCTGTCCCCGCAGGGTTTGGGGGCTGTCTGTCCCCTCCACCCCGGAATTTGGGGGCTGTCTGTCCCACCCAGGGTTTGGGGCTGCCTGTCCCCTCTGTGTTTGGGGCTGTCTGTCCCCCTCGGGATTTGGGCTGTCTGTCCTCTCCTGGGGTCGCCTGTCCCCCCCACCCCAGGGCTGGCCCCCCACCCAGCCCTTGGTGACATTCCAGGTCCTGTGACCCCGGCCAGGTGCAGGATGTGTCCCCTGGGCTGGCTGGGGGTGGCCACCCTGTGCCTGGGGACACTTTGGGCTGTGCCAGCCAAGGACAGGAGGAAGGTGGAGAAGCCCAAGGCTGAGCTGAGCCTCTTTGAAAACCTGGATTTGGACAACTACGACGTGACCTTGGAGAGCTACGGGGACATCCTGGACCTGAGCAACTACGAGGAGCTCTATGACTACGGGGACCTTGTCCCCAAGGTGAGGGGGACACAGGAGAGCCCCTGGCTGCGTCCTGGCACGGGGATTTGGTGCCAGGGACGGATGTGGCACCGCAGGAGGAGCAGCCCTGGCAGCTCTCCCAGGTTTGGGGAAGGTTTTACCCAAGCCAAACCCCTGCCAGCTCTTGGATGTGAGGATTCCTTCATCCCTCTGGGCCAGGAGGGCTGGGAGGGTTCCTTGGAGAGCTTGGGGAGCTTTCCAAGAAGGAATTAATGACCCAAACCCAGTGACCCTGACCGGTGCCACCCACCTCAGAGGGGACAATTCACCCACACTCACACCCAGCTGTGTTTGCAGATCGAGGTTGGCACCTTGGCTCCTCGCCCCAAGGACCCCAAAACCCTCTCAGAGCTGGCTGAAACCACGGCTGGAACCCCAAAACTGCAGCCCCCAAGTGGTGCTGGCCCCGTGCCCCCAGCGCCCATCCCCAGGCAGGGTGAGTTGTGCTCCCTTGGGATGCATCCCCACGTCACACAGGTGGAATTTTTTTGGGGAAAAAAGGGAATTCTGGTGCTGCCAGCAGCTCTTAGCAGGGTTTTGGGGTTGAGTCTGCTCACAGGAGGGCTGCAGAGAGAGAAATTGCTGGGAAAAAATTAACTCCAGCAAAGCAGCGAGGCTTTAATGAGCGGAGGCTTTGCAACAGTGGCAATTAGATTAGTGACAATTAAAATCCTGCAGCGAGGATAAATATCTTTATTCCTTTTCTGTCACTCCAGGCCGGGAAAAATTAAGTGGGAGGAGAAAGGAAATTGGTGCTGAGCTGCTCTGAATCCCCCCTCGAAGGGGTTTGGGAACCGTGGGGGAGAGGAGGGGGATCAGGTGTGGGGTGGGTTCGGTTTTACCCCTCCTGCCCCCCGTGCTGGGGCCTTGGGCACAGCTGGGACAGATTTTTCTAAATCCAAAATAATTTTCTTGAGTTCTGCTTCCTCCAGTGGGAAAATTAAGGGGGTGAGGAGAGCTTTGGGTATAAAAAAACCTGAATTTAGGGGCTTTAATCTCCCCTCCTCCTGCAGGAGGGATTTGATCCTGGGCACTTCATTTATTTACGGGGTTTTTTTGCTTGGAGTTTCTGGCCCTTCCCTGGAGAATGCAGGGCTGTGACAGCTCTGGGTGCCACCAACTCTGTGTCCCCATGGCAGGGTGGGCAGATCCCACTGTTCTGGGGTCTTCTATGGGGTCAGGGAGCTGTGACAGCTCTGGTATCATGGATTCTGTATCCCCACAATGTGAGCAAATCCGTGTGCTGTTCTGGGGTATTTTATGGGGTCAGGGAGCTGTGACAACTCTGGATGTCACAGATCCGTGTCCCCAGGGCAGGATGGGCTCTTTCTGCTGTTCTGGGGTATTTTATGGGGTTGGGGGGCTGTGACAGTTTTGGTGTCATGGACTTTGTGTCCCCACAGAGTGGGCACATCCTTCTGATGTTCTGGGGTATTTTATGGGGTCAGGGAGCTGTGACAGCTCTGGGTGTCACAAACTCCATGTCCCCATGGCAGGGTGGAGAGATCCCAGTGTTCTGGGGTATTTTATGGGATCAGGGAGCTATGACAGCTCTGGGTGTCACAGGCCTAATATCCCCACAGCTGGGTGGGCTCCTCCTGCTGTTCTGGGGTATTTTATGGGGTCAGGGAGTTGTGACAGCTCCGTGTGTCACAGATCCATGTCCCCACGGCGGGATGAGCTCCTCCCGCTGTTCTGGGGTATTTTATGGGGTCGGGGCTTGTTTCCAGGGCTGCCCAGCTGCCTGCTGTGCCTGTGCCTGGGCAGCTCGGTGTACTGCGACGACGCGGGGCTGGAGCAGATCCCGGCGCTGCCCCCGGACACCGCGTACCTGTACGCCCGCTTCAACCGCATCGGGGCCGTGCGCGCCAGCGACTTCCGCGGCCTCGGTACGTCGGGGTCACCGACAGGAAAATCCCACCTCTCCAATGACACTGGACAAACCAACAGTCCACCAAATTTCTTTTCCTCCATAAAAGAATGCAAAACGATAAGTTATTTACAAGAAAGCGCGTGAGAAAGTTCGTTACAAGAATGTAAACATTAGAAAATCTTAAAAAATCAGGACGACAGAGAATAAACCACCCCGGCTTTGTCCCTGTTCTCCTCCTGCCCTCAGAGAAGCTGAAGCGCATTGACCTGAGCAGCAATTCCATCTCGTGGGCGGACGCGGACGTGTTCCGGGGGCTGCCCAGCCTGCAGGAGCTGCTGCTGCCCGAGAACCTCCTGACGGCGCTGCCCGAGCTGCCCCGCAGCCTCGTGCGCCTGGACGCGCGCCTCAACCGCATCCCCAGCGCCGGGCTGCGCCCCGAGGCCTTCCAGGTGCGCCCCGCTCCTGGGGGGGCTCTGCCCGACACGGGGGGACGGGAGGTGGAGGGAGGGGAGAAGGGGTCACCTCCAGGGGGTCAGCACCATGGGGGTCAGATCCAGGGCGTTTGTCTCTATGGGGGTCATCTCTATGGGGGTCATCTCTGGGGGTTCATCTTTAGGGGGTTCATCTCTTGGAGATTCATCTCTCAGGGGTTCATGTTTAGGGGTTCATCTCCAGGGAGTTCATTGGTTCATCTCTTGGGGGTTCATCTCTATGGGGCTCATCTCTGGGGGTTCATCTTTAGGGGGTTCGTCTCTTGGGGGCTCATTGGTTCATCTCTAAGGGGTTTATCTCTATTGGGGGTCTTCTCTTGGGGGTTCATTTTTAGGGGTTCATTGCTTCATCTCTTGAGAGTTCATCTCTATTGGGGTTCGTCTCTAGGTGACTTGTTGGTTCATCTGCTGGTGGTTCATCTCCAGAGGGTTCATCTCTATGGGGGTTCATCTTTAGGGGGTTCATCTCTAGGGGGTTCATTGGTTCATCTCTTGGGGGTTCATCTCTATTGGGGTTCATCTCTAGGGGGTTCATCTCTAAGGGGTTCATCTCTCGGGGATCCATCTTAAAGGTTTCATCTCTTGGGGGTTCATCTCTATTGGGGTTTTATCTCTATTGGGGTTCGTCTCTAGATGGGTCATTGGTTCATCTCTAGGGGGTTCATCTCTTGGGCGTTCATCTTTAGGAGGTTCATTGGTTCATCTCTATCTAGGGGGTTCATCTCTGTTGGGGTTCATCTCTGTTGGGGTTTTATCTCTATTGGGGTTCATCTCTAGGAGGCTCATTGGTTTATTTCTCAGGGGTTCATCTTAAGAGGTTCATCTTTAGGGGTTTCATCTTTAGGGGGTTCATCTCTAGGGGAGTTCACCTCTAGTGAGATTCATCTTTAGGGGATTGATTGTTAGGGGGTTCATTTTTATGGGGTTTGATCCCTAGTGGAGTTAATCTCTAGGGATTTCATTGGTTCATCTCTCGGGGGTTCATCTCTAGGGGTTCATGCCTATTGGGGTTCACCTCTGCCCTCTCCCCGCAGGACCTGAAGCAGCTGCAGTTCCTCCATCTCTCCGATAACCAACTGGATTTTATCCCAGTGCCCCTTCCTGAGAGCCTGCGCTCCCTGCACCTCCAGGTGGGATGGGGTTTACCTGAGTTTAGCAGATCCCACCTCTTCCTCCCCCTTCTCTTCCTCCTCCTTCTCCTCCTCCTCCTTCTCCTCCTCTTCATTGTCCTGGTCCTTGTTCTTGTCCTGGTCCTGGCCTGGTTCTGGTCCTCCTCCTCATCCTTGCTGTCCTGGTCCTGGTCCTGCTCCTGCTCCTGCTCCTGGTCCTTTTCCTGGTCCTGGTCCTATTCCTGGTCCTGGTCCTTTTCCTGATTCTGGTCCTGGTCCTTTTCCTGGTCCTGGTCCTGGTCCTCCTCCTGCTCCTGCTCCTTCTCCTGCTCCCGGCCCTGGTCCTTTTCCTGGTCCTGGTTCTGGTCTTCCTCCTCATCCTCATTGTCCTGGTCCTGGTCCTGGTCCTCCCCCTCCTCTCCCTCTCCCTGTGACCCGGCTCTGCCCGTGTCCCATCCCTGCAGAACAACAACATCCAGACCATGCACGAGGACACGTTCTGTGACAGCCAGGAGCAGGGCCAGATCCGCCGGGCGCTCGAGGACATCCGCCTGGACGGGAACCCCATCAACCTGAGCCTCTTCCCCAACGCCTTCTCCTGCCTGCCCCGCCTGCCCACCGGCCGCTTCTCCTGAGCCCCCAGAGCTGCAAGTGCAGGAAAGTGCTCCCAGATCCCGTCCCAGAGCACCCAGACCCTGCTGCTCCATGGAAAATGTGATTAAAGTGGAGGTGTTCCACCCCAGGGTGAGCTCTGTGCTGGGGCAAATGCATAAAATAAAAATAAAATGAAATAAAGATTTGAAAATGCATTCAAAGCCTTGTTCTTGGCAGTGAGAGCAGCTGGGAGCCCTCACCCAGCCCCAGCCCAGCAGCTTTGCTTGGATTTGCAAAGATGGGATTTCCCTGCATCCCATTTCTTCCTCCGTTCCCTCCAGAGCCTCAGGGAGATCCTGACATCCTGGTCAGGGTATCCTGGCCAGGGACCAGGAGCTGCATTGCCCCAGGGAGGTGACACTTGGAGACCTCAGGTGTGATCTGTCCCCAGGTCCAGCTGTGCAGCTCCAGGGGGGTGTGGCACATCCAGGTGCGACCTGGGCACAGCTGGACTGTCCCCATGAGCTCCCAAAGAGGGTAAAACCCAAAATCCCTGCACAGGGCAACTGGAATCTTCCATCCCCCCACCCCAGAGCTGCTGCAGTCCCAGGAATAGGGACTGGGAGATGTCCTGGAACTGGGTGGGATCTCCAGCACCCCTGGATTTGGGAGAGCATCCCTGGATTTGGGATGGTATCCATGGATTTGGGATGGCATCCATGGATTTGGGAGAGAATCCCTGGATTTGGGATGGTGTCCATGGATTTGGGATGGTATAAATGGATTTAAGATGGCATCCATAAATTTAGGAGTGTATCCATGGATTTGGGACAGTATCCATGGATTTGGGAGGGTATCCATGGATTTAGGATTGTATCCATTGATTTGGGATGGCATCTATGGATTTGGGACAGTATCCCTGGATTTGGGGCAGTACCCATGAATTTGGAACTGCAGAGAACCCTGTAGCTCCCCAAGCCCACCAGTCCCACCAGGATCTCCCCGGGCTGGAGCTGAATCCCCCGGGCCCATCCCGGTTTTCCGCAGCCAGCGGGAGCTGCCCAGCGCTGTGGGATATTTTCCATCTCTGATGGATTCATCCCTTATATTTTTATCCACGTGTAAGGAACACGGCGAGGGAGATGACACATCCCTGGAGAATCCAGAGCCCTGAACTGAAACCACGGAGCTCAGCCCACATCCTCAGAGCCCAGGGAGGCATCCGAAGGCGGCTGGAGAAAACCTGGAAAGAAGATCCAGCTCCTCATCCATGGGGATGCTGTGGGCACCTCCTCTCGCCCCTTTTCCATGCGAAACCCAGCCCAGGTGTGAATTGTTGACCCAAAATCCTTGGAAAAATGGGAATTTGGAGTTGTTTTATCCAGAATTGCAGGATTTGTTGCCGCTGTTGTTGTGTCAACAGCCTACGGATCTGCTGCCCCCTCATCCTCCTCCATCCCACCCACCCTTCCAACACCTTCCCACCAGCCTTTATCCCATGGGATGGAGCCCCCAGCGCCCCCCTCCCCAAATCCAGCCCCACCTCTGCCCCTGCAGAGCTCTGGAAAAGGTGGGACCCCCCCCTGTCCCATCCTGTCCCACCCTGTCCCATCCTGTCCCGTCCTGTCCCCTCCTCTCCAGGGCTGAAGCGACCCCAAAACCACCCAAGGCACGACAACTCCCCTAAATCTCAACTCTCCAGCAGCAAATCCCGCTCAGAGCCGCTCATTTCCTTTGGAAAAGTTGGGATTTCTGCAATTCGGGCTCCAGCAGGATGGAATTGGCCGGATTTTCCCCGCCGGTTCCTTCGCGTTGGTCCCGCTAGAGGGCAAAGGCAGCACCGGGAATGTCGGACCTTCCCTTCGGAGAGCTCTCTCTCCCTCCTGGAGCTTCGGGGATCCCGGGAACGCCCGCGGGGATCGGGAACAGCCCGGGAAGGATCCGGGGAAGGGCTCGGGGGAGCTGCAGGGGCTGGGCTGCGGCAGGAGGGTGAGGGCAGCGCGGGGATGGCGCCCGGATTCACAGAAATCCCAAATTTCCGAGAGCAGTGAGGGGCTCTGGGGGGCTCTGCTGGGGCAGAGTTGAGGTTCAGGGCGGGTGCCTTGTGTGGCTTTTGTGTCCTTGTCACCCCCAGAGAGGAGGGACCCTGGAGAGGCCGAGCTGGGGCTGTTTTGGAGCTCAATTATCGATTATTGGGGCAGTTATTGATCACGCCCTCGTGTCCTCGCTGGGAACCGCCACCCCCTCCTGCCACTCGGGACTGTCCCCAGGGCAGGGACTGTCCTCAGGCGCTGCTGGAGCACCGGGATCCTGTCCTGGAGCAGCCAGGAGGGCACAGAGCCCTCCCCGGCGCTGCCATCGGGGCTCTGCATCCCTGTCCTCGCCCCCATCGCTGCTGCCTCGCCCGGGGAGCGTTTCCGAGCGGATTCCTGGCTCTGCCTCCCTCCTGCCTTGTCGCTGTGCCGCTCAAGGTCACCTTCCCTCGGCGGGGCTGGGCTGTCACACATCGATCTCTCGGCTCTGGCAGCGCCGGCTCGCAGAGCCCCCGCCAGCTCAGCATCCTGCGGCTGCTCCAGATGGCCCCCGCCCCCTCCTCTCCTCCTCTTCCTCCTCCTCCTCCTCCTCCTCCGTACTGCCCTCCCCGCTCCGCTCCCAGCCCCGAAACAGAGACAGAATTTGGGGGATTCTCCAAATGTCCCCGCAGAGCGGGACCCGCTCCCTCGCTGCCCCTGCGGGAGGTGGCCCGGGGGGTGTGGGGGGAGCTGGGACAGCAGGTGACATCCCTGGGGACACAGGGACAGAGGGTGACACCCCCGGGAGACTGTGTGTGACACCCTCGGGGACACAGGGACTGTGTGTGACACTCCTGTGGACTCGGTGTGACATCCTTGGGGGACTCAGTGTGACAAACCTGGGGACTGTGTGTGACATCCCTAGGGACACAGGCACTGCGTGTGACATCCATGGTCGCTCTGTGTGACAACCCTGGGGCACAGCATGTGACATCCCTGGGGGACAGTGGGTGACATCCCTGAGGGACTCTGTGTGACATCCCTGGGGACAAGTGTGACACCCTTGTGGGACTACGTGTGACACCCCTGGGCCACAGCGTGTGACACCCCCGGGGGACTCTGTGTGACATCTGTGGGGGCTCTGTGTGACTTCCGTGGGGACTCTGTGTGACACCCTTGTGGGACTGCATGTGACATCCCTGTGGGCTCTGTGTGACATCCCTGGCGACAGCATGTGACACCCCTGGGTGTGTCCAGGAGTTCCCTCCATCCCTTCAGCAGTTTCCACCTCCAGCTCCCCATTCCCAACTCCCTCTCCCTTCTCCTCACCCAAATTTCCTCTCCTTTCCCCCCACCAGGAGGGGCCCTGTGTCCTTTGGCCACCACGTGGGGACAGAGCTGTCCCCTGGTGTCCCCTTGCAGCTCAGGGATGTGACACTGTAATCAGGGAAGGACCATGGGACTTTTCAGCCTCCTGGGCCCTGAAAAAGCTGGGAAGATCCCTCAGAATGACCAAAACCTCATTTTCCTGCCCCAATCCCAATGGGGTCATTGCTGGAGTCATTAATTCCCCCCGGGATTAACAAATTATTCTGTTTATTAATGGTGCTGCTCCAATTCTGGACTTTTCCCCCTTTTTTTCCCAGAAAATCCCAGAGCTGGGATTGATTAGCTTGGAGAAGGGGATGAAAGAGACACCCATGAATTATCCCTGAGGTGTGGACAGCCCTGGGGTCCCTCCAGGGAAACTCAGCAATGGGAATAGGAAGGGGATGGGGGAAACAGCCTGAGCTTTTCTTCTCCCCATTTTCCCCTCCACCACTGGAAAAACATAAAAAAAACCAAAAAAACCAAAACAAAACAAAAAAAAAAAAAGGAGGAGGAAGAAAACGCAGCAAAACGCAGCAAACACATCCCTTGTTTTTTTCCACATCCCCCTCCCCCTCGAATTGTATAAAAATAATCCGTAAAAATTCAGATTTCTCCGGCTCAGCCCCCTCCCTGCCGCATTCCCAAGGGATTGGGGGTTCCTGCAGCATCCCGGGGCTTTCCTGCCTTTCTCTGGGATCGGGATGCCGTGCCCTGAGCGGCTCGGGGTGGGAGATGTGATTGCCACACCGCTATTTTTAGCAGCCACGCGTTAGGTGCTGTCAACAGGAGCCCTGACAAAGCCTGGGAAAAGCTCCGGGATGTGAAGTGTGAATTGCCGGGAATGTGGGAACGGCTCCGAGGGGCCGAGGGGGTTTGGGGGCTGGGATGGGATGGGGGATGCCCAGGATGGGGAGGTGGTGGCAGCCAGGAGTGGCAGTGCCACCTCCTTGTGGGGTGACAGCAGCGTGGTTCCCCAAAATGGGAATGTTCTCCCAACCCAGGGGCTCCTGGATCCCGCCCTCCTGGAGCAGGGAAAATCCCCTCCAGCCCCATTCCCAGGGGATCATCTCCCATCTGGGCATGGAAAAGTGACGAAATGAAGGAAAACTCCAGCAGGAGTGGCTTTTCCAGGCCTCAATCCCAGATTTTCCAAGGACATCATCCAGTCTCCTGATGGGCACGAGGTCTCCCCCACTGGCAATTCAGTGTTCCCCCATTTTTGTTTGGTTTTTTTTTAAATTTTACCTTAATCCGAGCTCTTCCAAGCGGGATTTGGGTGGGTTTGGGGGGGATGCTGTGATCAGGAGGGGTTGGAGGAGCCGAGGATGAGGATGAGGATGGGAGGAAGGGAGCTCTGATTGATCGAGGATGAGGACGGGAGGAGGGGAGCTCTGATTGATCGGCGTCTTTTAAAATAACCACACCAAGCCTGGATCTTCCCCGGCTGTGGGATGTGGAAAACCTGGAGAGGGGGAAGAGAGAAACAGCTCCGAGTGCAGGCATCGCTAATTTATGATCAGAGAAATGTTGGAGCTGCAGGATTGAAGGGAAAGGACCCGGCTGAGCTGAGGAGAAATCCAGGGAGTTCTCCAGGGCTCGGGAAAAGCTTCCCCACAGGGAAAACTGTGGGAATGCAGAGCACGCTTAGCCCAAATTGCTGCTCGAGGAATTGAAATTATTTCCCTTCCCTGGTGCTTCCAGCTGCTTTTTTTCTGGCCCTGCTCGTTGGGATGAAATTCCTTGTGAGGATTTGGGGGAAATTCCCCTTTTTCTGTTTTTTTTTTTTTTTTTAAGGGGGATGTTCCTTTGTGCACCCAGAGCAGGGTGGGGGAATCTGAATTCCCACATCCCAGAGGAATTTCCTTCTGGCATCGATTTTTTTGTCCCCCTGGGGTGTGTGACCCGGGGGTGGCAGCTGGTGTGGCCGCTGGTGGCACCGCTGTGGCCCCGCTGTCGCCGTCCCCGTGGCTCCTCCCTCCCTGGGGACACGGAGAGTCCCGGGAGATGCCTTCGATCCCTTCAGGAAAGTGGCACGTGGAGCAAACTGTGTCTAAATTCTGCAGCTCCTGAAATCGAGCCGGGACTTGGGACAAACAAGGCGGAAAATAAGGGAAAAAAGAGGAATAAAATAAGGGAAAAAGGGGAATAAAATAAGGAGGAAAGTGGAATAAAATAAGGAGAAAAGGGGAATAAAATAAGGGGGAAAAAAAGAGGAATAAAATAAGGAAAAAAGAGAAATAAATAAGAAAAAAAGAGGGATAAATTAAGAAAAAAATGGGGAATAAAATAAGGAAAAAAGGGGGGAAATAAGGAAGAAAAGAGGAATAAAATAAGGGAAAAAGAGGAATAAATAAGGAAAGAAGAAGAAGAAAATAAGGAAAAAAAGGGAGGAAAAGAAGGAAAAAAAAGAAGAATAAAGTAAGGAAAAAGGGGGAATAAAATAAGGGAAAAAAGAGAGATGTAGGCAAATGAATGCAGGCGAAAATAAACATCCAGGCAGCCTGGACTGGCTGAGGGATGGGGATGCTGGGAAGGGTCTGGATCAGGAAATGTCTCCCAAGGGGCTTTTCCAAAGGTTCCCAATGCCCCAGGGCTGTGGGATGGGCCCGGTGGCATCCCCAGACCCAAATCCCGCTGGTTTTTAATCCCCACATCCCCTCTGGCCATGCTGGGGACGCCCAGGGCAGGGTGACATCCCTTGGATTTATGGCCTGAAACCCCTCTGATTGTTGATGTCACTTTGTCACCACCACCCCAAGCCCCAGCAGGGCCGGGTGACACTGCCAGCAGCAGGGGACAGTCCAGGTGCCACCAGCTGCTCCCACATCCCATGATTTTCCCACTTCCACGCAGCTCCAGAGTCGATTCCCTGCTGTGGGATGGCCAAATGTCCCTTCCTTGTCACCCTCCTGGGTTATTTTGAGCCTTTTCCCAGCTCGTGCTGCCACGGGACTCTGAGGGAGCCCACGGTGTCCCCGTGTGTCCCTGGCCACCCCCAGCCCATCCCTGAACTTTCGGCAGCTCCGGGAAGCGGCTCCATAAATCAGCGGAGAGCCGGGAAATGAAAATCGTTAGGGTGATAAATGGGGTTTGTTTCGCTTTTAAGGAGTGGGATCGTGGAAAAGAGCAGGGCAGGAGCAGGGAAAAGGAGGTGCTGAGTTTCCCATTTGGGAAAAATTGTGGGATAAAGGTGGTGGGAGGAGGAGAACTGAGGGAATGCTGAGGATTCCTTGCAGGGATGGAGGGAATATGGGAAGGGGTGAGGGTTTTCCAGGTGGCTCTGTGGTTTTGGGGTGCTGTACTGCACTGCTCATGGGTGTGCTCACCCCACAGGGGTTTTTCTGGCTTTGGAATGGTCCAAATTCACAAGGAAATGTTATCCTTGGATCCAGGTGGGGTGATTGTCCACTGGATTTGCCAGTGCCTGCAGCACCCATGTCCTGCAGAACCCAAATCCTGCAGAGCCCAAATCCTGCAGAACCCACATGCTGTAGAATGCAAATCCCATAGGATCCACAACCTGCAGAACCCAAATCCTGCAGAACCAAATCCTGCAGGATCCACATCCTCAGCACCTAAATCCCAGGATTTGAATCCCAGGATGATCTGAAATCCTGCAGAACCAAAATCCCGCAGAACCTAAATCCTGCAGAACCCAAATCCTGCAGAACCCAAATCCTGCAGAATCCAAATCCCACAGGATCCACATCCTCAGCACCCAAATCCTGCAGAACCCACATCATGCAGGACCCAAATCCTGCAGAACTCAAATCCCATAGGATCCACATCCTTGGCACCCAAATCCCACAAGACCAACATTCTGCAGAACCCAAATCCTGCAGAATACAAATCCTGCAGAACTGACATCCTGCAAAGCCCAAATCCTACAGAACCGAAATCCTGCAGAACTGAAATCCTGCAGAACCCAAATCCTGTAGCATCCACATCCTGCAGAACCCAAATCCCACAGAATCCACATCCCCAGCACCCAAATCCCACAGGACCAACATTCTGCAGAACCCAAATCCTACAGAACCAAAATCCTGCAGAACCCAAATCCTGCAGCACCAAATCCCACAGGATCCACATTCTCAGCACCCAAATCCTGCAGAGCCCAAATCCTGCAGAACCCAAATCTGAAAGAACCCAAATCCCACAGGATCCACATCCTGCAGAACTCAAATCCTGCAGCACCAAATCCCACAGGATCCACATCCTGCAGAACTCAAATCCTGCAGAACCCAAATCCTACAGAACCCAAATCCTGCAGAACCCAAATCCCACAGGATCCACATCCTCAGCACCCAAATCCTACAGAACCCACATCATGCAGGACCCAAATCCTGTAGAACTGAAATCCTGCAGAACCCAAATCCTGTAGCATCCACATCCTGCAGAACCCAAATCCCTCAGCACCCACATCCCAACAATTCCTGCATCTCTCAGCACCCACATCCCACACCCCCCTCGCCCCTCAGCCCCAGCCTGGCCCCACAGCAGCTCCCTCAGCCAGGGGCAGCAGTGCACGGGATGATTTCAGGATTTGGCCCCAGGCTGGCAGGGATGGGAGCCTGCATTAATAAATCAGCACTGCCCCGAGTCACAGGGCATTTCCTGGGATTAATGATTTGGGATGAGGCCAAAAATCCCATTTACCCCACCCAGAGCCGAGTCCCTTTGTGCCAAGGTCAGCAACGCCTTTTCCAGCCAATTTTTAAAATTATTATTAACAAGAATAATCAAGTGTTGGAAATGGATTTTCATTCCCAGCACTGCAAAGCCTCCAGGTTCCTGCAGAGAGAGGGGGGATGGACACCCCTCAGACTAAAAATGGAAATGGAAACAGCATCCCTGTCCCCCAGGAGGCTTTTCCTGGCTCTCCCGGGGACAGGAGGGCATTGGGGACATTCCTTGGCCTCTCCTGGAGTTCCCACCGGGATTTGACACCCCGGGATGGCCAGGAAGGGATGGGGCAGGGAAAACGAGCAGGATGCCGGCCCTGGGCGATTTCCCGATGGATGTTTGAGGGTTGCCGTGGCAACGGGAGAGCCGCGCTGGTCCTCGGCTTTTCTTTCCTCAAAGGGGAGAAAGTTTTGGGGTCCTGGCCACGGGCGAGAGCGGCGCGGGGGGAATGGGGTGGGATCGGAACTCTGGGATGTGCTGGGAATGTGGGATCAGAGCCGTGGGATGCGGTGGGAATGGGGCAGGATCAGAGACGTGGGATACAGTGGGATCAGAGCCATGGGATGCACTGGGAATGCAGGAACAGCCCCGTGGGATGTGCTGGGAATGCAGTGGGATCAGAGCTGTGGGATGCAGTGGGAACAGCCCCATGGGATGCACTGCGAATGCAGTGGGATCAGAGCTGTGGGATGCACTGGGAATGCAGGAACAGCCCCGTGGGATGCACTGGGAATGGGGTGGGATCAGAGCAATGGGATAAAGTGGCATCAGAGCTGTGCGATGAGCTGGGAATGCAGGAACGGCCCCGTGGGAAGCTCAGGCTCTGCTGCCGCCACTCCCACGCACGTTCAGGGACACAAAACCACCCAAACACATCGGGAAAATTCCAACTCAAACCCGAGGAGTGGGAGAGCCCCGTGCCTCCTGCCATGCGGAGATCCAGTGTGGAATTCCAAGGCTGTGCTCCCGCTCGGGATCTCCGGTTGTTCCTCTGCAGTGCCCACCTGTGTCCCCCTGTCCCTTTCTGGGGACAATCCCTGTGCAGCACCAGGATGAAGCCCTGGGTGCTCCCCTGCATTCTGAGGTGCAGCTTTGGGGTGGAAGAGGATCCCAAAGACATTCTGAGGTGGATTCCAGGCCCTGGGCAAATCCTGGCCCTGGTTTTGCCCCTTTCCCAGCCCAAGGAGAGCAGCCCTGGTTGTCCTGGAGGAAAATCCACCCAAGGAGACACCTCCAGCCAAAGCTCATCCTTCTCCCAACCCAAAAAGGAACCCAGCAGCCAGGGGAAATCCCAAATCCTGCTGGAAGCCCAGCCCTGCTCCAGAGCCTCTCCAGCTCTCCCTGCTTTTGCTGGGGAGTTTTGTGGCCGCTCTCTGTTTGTGATTAATCATTGGGGTTTAATTGCTGCTGCTCCAGCTCAGCCAGGGTTTGATTCCTCTTGGCTGCTTCCCTCAGGATGGAGGAGCCCAGACCAGGAGCAGCCCTGTAGCAGCAGGAGGGGCAGTTTGGGATCAGGATCCCGATGGATCAGCATCCCAACAGAGCCCCAGGAGCTCCCTGGTCCCACAGCCAGACTGGGGCTGGACAATGGGATTTTGGTCCAGTGCTCAGGGTTTGGTTCCAGCTGGGAGCCAGCAGAGCCACAAAGTCCTGCTCAGTGTCCCCACCTGCTCTGTCCCTCTGTCCCAGGGAGGGCACAGCACAGGCTCAGCCACTCCACTGAATTCCTAATCCCAAATTCCTGCCCCAAAGCCATCCCAGCGCCCTCCAGGACCCTGCTGGATGAACTGGTGGCTGGGATGGGGGTGATCCCAAAACCAGCCTGTCCTTGCTGCCACCCTAAATCCAGCCTGATCCTACTGCCACTCTAAATCCATCCTGTCCCCACTGTCACCCTAAACCAGCCTGTCCTTGCTGCCACCCCAAAATCCAGCTTGTCCCTGCTGCCACCGCAAACCAGCCTGTCCCCATTGCCACCCCAAAACCAGCCTGATCCCAATGCCACCCCAAAATCCAGCCTGATCCTACTGCCACCCTAAATCCATCCTGTCCCCACTGCCACCCTAAATCCAGACTGTCCCCACTGTCACCTCAAAAATCAGCCTGTCCCTGCTGCCGCCCCAAACCAGTCTGTCCCTGCTGTCACCTCTAAATCCATCCTGTCCCCACTGCCACCCTAAATCCATCCTGTCCCCACTGCCACCCTAAATCCAGCCTGTCCCCACTGCCACCCCAAAACCACGGCACGGGGCTGGGCACCAGGGCAGCCCAGCCTCACCCTCGGCTGCTAGGCGGGCAGAGGGGACAGCGCGGTGACCCGGGGCCACCAGCAGAGACAGCAGCGATGGCAGCAGGGGACAGAAAAGGCCGCCCTACTTAGCAGGGTTTATATAAGGAGCCATCTCCGAGCAGGATGGGGAAACAGACGGGAGCGGGAAAAGCTGCTGGGAGGAATCCCTGTTGGAGGGTGAGGTGGCACCCGCGACCCGCGGTGGCACCCGCGAGGGGCGCAGCCACCCCCTGCTTTGTCCCCGGGGGCACCGCCAGCTCCCACCCCCCCTTATCGCTAATTAACACTCATTCATTAATTCACGGCCTCTCACATTCTGTCCCCAGCGCGTCCTTCCCGCTTTTGGAGTGGGGAGGGGAGGTGCTGCCGTGGGGTGGCTTTGGGGACATCCCAAAATCCGGGATGTGCCGGAGCCTTTCCCTGCTGACCGCGGGGCTGGAAAGGAGCCGGGAGAGCGGCACCTCGGCCAGCAGGTTCGCTCCGCTTATGGAAAGGCATTTGGGATGTGTTTATTCCTGTCGGAGCCCTTGGCCCGTGGCGGGGAGCGGGATTAATCCGGGAGGAGCGAGCGCCTGCTGCCAAGTTCCCCCGAGAGGCACAAGAGGCTGGATTTGGGGGGCTCCGGACCGCGGGGGAGAACTGGGGGGTCCCGTTGGAGCAGGGGGGTGATGGGTGGGTGTTCCCCCTTCTCTCAGGCGTCCCAGGAGGAGCAGCCACAGGGGGAAATAGAAGTGGAGGAAAGGGGAGAGAAATCCGCGGAATCACTTTGGGCTCCGGAGCGGAGTTTTGGGACAGATTCTGCTCCTCGCTCAGGGCTGGGCGAGTTCCGCAGCTCTGGGGAGGCAGGAATTGGGAGAGGATGTCCTTAAAGCCGCATTCCCAGCGGGATCTCCGGCAGGGACAGGCGGGTGACACCCGAGCGGGGCACGGAGCGCCGCTGGAACCCGGCCCCGGGTTCCTCGGCCGGAGCCAGGCCGGGCTGCGGGAGCTGCTCCGTGTCACTCCGAGCCGCTGGTGACACAGCCGGTTAATGTCGCCGTGGCCTCGGGGCTGGCGGTGGCCCCGGGCCAGCGGGAAGGGCTGCACCGACCTTGCTCGCTGAGCTTGTTAATTATCCCAATTCGTGATTATCATCCATCACCAATACGATGACAATTATCATAGCCACAATTATCATCCGGAATAGGTGACAATTATCATCATCATCGGCTCCTCGGGGACGTTGGCACCTTCTGCCCGTGCTGTTGCCCTGGCACCTCCACGTCCATCACTGCCCTCTCCAGCCTGTGTGCCCAGCTGTACCCGTTATCCACGGATTCCCTCGCATTTATCCCTCTCACTGCCCTCATCCACCTGCCCAGGTGTTGCCTCAGGGCTCGAGGGGATCTTTAGGGGATTTCTCCCTCTCCAGAGTTATCCTCACCCTCCTCAGGCGGGCAGGAGCCGCCAAAATCCCTCCTTGGGATTTTCAGGGACGGCCTGCAGAGCCCGGAGGGTACTTTCTGATCCCCCAACCCGGCTGGAAAACCAGGATATTACTGGGAAAACGCATTTTTGTGAGGATGGCGCTGCCTGGCGCAGAAATCCGTCCCCTCGAGGAGCGGGGTGCTGTCACCGAGCCCACGCCTGGAGCGGCACCAGGCCCCGGGAGAGCCGGGACCTGTCGGCCGAGCCCAGCGTGAGTCACGGCGGCCTCGCCGCCATCCAGCCATAAACACCCCGGCTTAGGAGCCGCGTCCCAGTTTCTCGTGCTGTTTGCATTGATCTGCCTTCCAGGCTCTGCTTTGCTCCAGTTTTTGATGTGATTTCACCAGCCATTAGCCCAGAATGCAGCTCTGCACCCTCCCTCACTTCGCAGCGGTGTTTTTGCCTAATTTTCACTAATTTTTTCTCTTTTCCCCCCCCCTCTAAATATCTCGATTTGAGATCGCCTTGGTAGCAAAATCGTCACTGGTTTTGGGACCCTCGCCACGACTTGGCAAAAGTGGCGGGAGCCCGGGGTTTGTGCCTCCCCAAACCAGCCCAATTATGGTCAAAACGCTGCAAAAACAGCCCCGAGAGCCTCCTTGACCTTCTGGAAGCTGCTCCAAACCCCCGGGAATGACCCTGGGCTTCACCCAGATGATTTCAGCCGTGATTTCCTGGGGGGGTCTGGCTGTGTGTGGGGTGTTATTTTTTTTTTTTTTTTCCACGCTGAGGGAAAATGAAAATGCTGAGGCACAGAAAGACTCTCACTTCCCTAAATCCTAATTATAGCACCCAGAGCTTTCGGGCTCAGCGGGTGCCCCGAGCCTCGTGCAGCCTGCAGGGGTGGGAAACTGAGGCACGGGAGGGCTGAGATGGATTTAAGGAGGTTTGGGAAAAGGTTGAGCTCCTCCTGAGTTTGCTCCGAGAGCGGTGCCACAGGATGGGGAATATTCCCTGTCCTTCCCCAGGTTTGCAGAGGGAAAAATCATGGGGAAAACGGGAGAAAATGGGATTCTGGTGCCTTCAAGGCTCGTGGCGCCTGCAGAGGAATCAGAGCCGCCAGTCCCAGCTCCAGCCGCGGCTCCCTCGGGGCTCGGTGACAAGGAGCGGGCAGGCGGGGACACGGGGCCGGGGCGAGCGGGGACACCGGAGCTGTGTCACGCCAAGCGACAGCCCCTGGGGCTGCCAGCGCCCGCGAGCAGCGGCTCCGCAGCACCGCCAGAGCCGAGGAAAAAAAAAATGCCCAAATCTCGTTTGTCCCAAAGCCAACTTTCCGCTGGAAGCCACCAGCTGTCCCCCGGCCAGGTACAGCGACTTTGCCACGGGTTCGGCTCCCCTCATTAGTTACCGCCTGATTAATTACCCTGCTGCCTCGTCTCCCAGACAGATCTGGGTATCCAGGGGCTAACGAAAAACTCCAGCAATTAATTGCAGGGGTGAGTCCACTCCTAATTAGGAGTAGATTTAGGGATGAGAGCTGGGAGAGCTCTGGCTGTGCCTCCGCTCGAGCGCGGGCTGCGGATTCCAACCTGCGGCTTTTAATGAGGAATTGAGGAGTTGATTAAGCCCGAGCTCGTGCCGGAGATGCCGCCGGGGAATCGGGCTGGATCCAGCCGGGATCCAGCCGGGATCCAGCCCTGCTGGGAGCGGTTTTGCTGCCAGGAAAGGAGGGGTGAATGTGGCCGGGTGTCCAGCTCTGCTGGGGAGATCCAGCGAGGCTCTCCACGGCTGGGAAGCTTTTTGCAGCTGCTTCCAGGTTCCCAAAATATGCTTAAATATCGGAATTTTCCACTGTGTTATCAGAGTGTCACCTGGAGGGGGGACAGGATTGTCTGTTTTGGATGTTTGTGTGCCCCAGGCTGGGCTCTGCCTGTCCCCTTGGGCAGCAGGTTCGCCTCTGCTGCTCCTGAGAAATCCCAAAGAAAAGGGGATGCTGTTCCTGGCTGTCCCTGAGAAATCCCAAAGAAAAGGGGGATGCTGCTCCAGCTTTCCCTAAGCAATCCCAAAGAAAAGGGGATGCTGCATCCATGTCCTTGGCCAGGCTGGGCCCAGTCCCCAGTCACAGTGGGCTCTGCTTAGGGCTGCTCCCCCTTTGTGGGAATTCCCAATGGAGCTGAGAACGGGAATTTTCCCCTTTTCCCTGCGGATC
>JAWWET010000113.1:4113597-4128550 GCA_035583115.1 Anisognathus igniventris | reverse complement strand
GGCTGTTTGGGACAGGACAGTTTGGGGCAGCCCTGGGTCAGGAATCGGGGCTGTTTGGGATGGGGCTGTTTGCGGCAGCTCTGGGGCAGGAACTGGGGCAGTTTGGGATGGGGCAGTTCGGGACAGCCCTGGGGCTGGAATTGGGGCTATTGATCCCTGTGCTGATTTGGTGCCTTTCTGTGGGGTTTGTGAGGGCTGGTGCATCCCCTGTGTTCTGGGATCAGCTGTGGATGTTCTCCCTCCTCCCTCCTGTCCCTCCCCAGCCTGCTCTGCCACCCCTGGGCCCCGTCTTGGGGGGATGCTGCCAGAGTGGCCGTTCCCTTGTTGTTCTTTATTTATTTTGCCTTCAGAAAGATTTTATTTTCTCTCCATGAGAACCTCCCCTCGCAGCCTTTTTGCCTCTGGAGTGCCGGGAGCTTCCCTGGAGCTTGGGAACACAGCTAACCCTGGCTGACAAAAAGCCCTTTTTCCCTCTGGCCTGTGCTGTTCCCTTCATGTCCCTATTTGTCCCTAGAACTCTGAGGTGCCAGCAGGGAATCCCAGCCCCCAAATCCCTGAGGAATGGGTGAGCTGTGGGATGCTCGTGGTCCCTGCCTGGCTTGGTTGAAGTGTTTTTGGGGCTCCCCTGTGCTCGCTGGGGTGTTGTGACCTGGGTGGCAGCTCCTGGGGACACTGAGAGCTGCTTGCTGCCCTCAGGGAGCCACCTCAGAACAGGTCATTAACGGAAAAGCCTCGATTTCTGAGAAACTCTCAGGTTTTGGTGGCTTCTCTGCCATTTCCCCTTTCTCTTTCGTGGTTCCTGTGGCATCTCCCAGCTGGTGTAGAGCCCACGGGGTTCTGCAGCCCCTTTCTCTATTGGGGTATTGGGATATTGCGGTATTGGGATATCAGCATATCGGGGTATTGGGATATTGGGAATTTGGGATATTGGGAATTTGGGATATTAGGACATTGGGATATTAGGATTTTGGGATATTGGGATGTCAGGATATCGGGGTATTGGGATATCAGGATATTGGGGTATTGGGATATTGAGATTTTGGGAATATGGCATGTTGGAACATTGGGGTATCGAGAAGTAGGGATATTAGGATTTTGGGATATTGGGATATTTGGATATTGGGATATCAGGATATCAGGATTTTGGGAGTTTAGGGTATTGGGACATTGGGATATTTGGATATTGGATATCGGGGTATTGGAATATTTGGATATTGGGATATTTGGACATTGCAATTTTGGGATATCAGGATATTGGGATGGTTCCCTACCTGCCAGCAGGGCGGGGAGCGATACTGCGGCCCCCACGTCCTGCCCAGGGGAGGAAGCAGCTGTTTCCCACTGCTGAGGGGTATTTTTAACCCAAAATCAACGGGAGGGTTTGTCTGGGCTGAAAGTGAAGAACCACCTGGGCTCCTTTCCTGCCCGGCCCCGCAGCTGTGGCTTTTCCCCACTCCACACTCCGAGCTCAACTTCTCACCCAGGAATTCCTGCCCAAACCACGCTGACACCGAATTCTCCCTAAAAATGCCCCCCTTGGGGCAGCGCCGCTCCCCTCTCCCACCCCATGGGGCGCCTCGCTCCTTCCCAAGCCCTCCTGACGCCGATATTTTTGTTTCCCACGGTTGTTTTCGCAGCTCCAGTTGCTGTGGTATCCAGGGAGCCCTCCTCCTCCTCCTCCTCCTCCTCCTCCTCCTCCCGCTGCAGGAGCTGCACGCCGGGCGTTGCTAAGGTCGCCTCCGCGGTAACATGCACATCCTGTTTACACCTTCATCCCGACAAGTTGGGCTCGGATAGAGCCGCCCGTTCCCCCCGGGAAGCCCCCAGGGAAGCCCCCAGGGAAGGGGCCACACGGAGCATCCCCCCCCCGGGAGCCACCAGAGCCGCGAGCGAGGCCGCGCCAGGAGCGCCGCGCCGGTGGCACCGGCACCGTGACAAGATGACGAACAACGTGGCCGACCACCACCCCGGGAACTCGGTGGCCGAGGGCAACCATGAGGGGGACTTTGGGTGCTCCTTGGTGGAGCTCAGGAACCTCATGGAGCTGAGGAGCGCCGAGGCCGTGGCCCGGATCAACGACTCCTATGGTGGCGTCCAGAACGTCTGCAAGAGGTTGAAGACATCGCCGGTTGAAGGTGAGTGGCCCTGCTGTGGGCTGGGGTTGTCACCTCTGGGGTTGTCAGCTCCAGGATGGAGCCATGTGAAGGTGATGTTCAAAGGTGGTGGCTCCCAAGGTCTGGGGTTGTCACCTCTGGTGTTGTCACCTCCAGGATGGAGCCATGTGAAGGTGACACCTGAGGGTGGTGGTTCCTAAGGTCTGGGGTTGTCACCTCCAGGATGGAGCCACATGGAGGTGATGTCCAAGGGTGGTGGCTCCCAAGGTCTGGGGTTGTCACCTCTTGGATTGTCACCTCCAGGATGAAGCCACATGGAGGTGATGTCCAAGGGTGGTGGCTCCCGTGGTCTGGGGTTGTCACCTCTGGGGTTGTCACCTCCAGGATGGAGCCATGTGAAAGTGACACCTGATAGTGGTGGCTCTTGTGGTCTGGGGTTGTCACCTCCAGGATAGAGCCATGTGAAGGTGATGTCCAAGGGTGGTGGCTCCCATGGTCTGGGGCTGTCACCTCCAGGATAGAGCCACGTGAAAGTGATGCTGGAGGGTGGTGGTTCCAGTGGCTGTCATGTGGTCTGGGGTTGTCACTTTTGGGATGGAACCACACGAAGGTGACACTTGAAGATGGTGTCTCCAGTGGCTGTCCCATGGTCTAGGGTGGTCACCTCTGGGGCTGTCAGGGATGTGGGATGAGGTGAGGAGCTCCTCCCCACAGCCCAGGTGCTGCTCCAGCTGTTCCCCCTTTAATCATTGACAGAGTGGGAGGGGAGGTGTAAAGGTTGGAGGGCGCTGGCAAGGTGGCCAGGTGCCACCTGCAGCTGTTGGTGGCACTTTGGGTTAGGGACAGGAGCAGTGTGTCCCCAGAGGGGGTGGGGGATGCACCCAGGGATGGGGAGATGGGCCCAGGTCCCTCCTGGACTGAGGATGCTCCAAGGCAAACCTGGGCAGCGCAGCTGGAGTGGTGGCAGTGACACCTGGGGTCACCTCTGGGAGGATCTCAGGGTGTCACCTCTGCTCTCATGGGCTGGGCTGGCTTTTGGGGTCCCCTCATCAGCCAGGCTGGTGCCACTGGTGGCACTGGGGGTGCCTTGGCACAGCGGTGGAGCCTTCCCTGGCATTGAGGGGGTGCAGGGGGCAGAGAGCCCCTGATTCCAGCTCCGAGGGGGTTCCTGGAGCTGTGGGATGGGGGCAGCCTTAAAACTGTGGGATGGGGTCTCAGCCCTAAAACTGTGGGATGGGACTCAGCCCTAAAACTGTGGGATGGGGACTCAACCCTAAAACTGTGGGATGGGGGCAGCCCTAAAACTGTGGGATGGGACTCAGCCCTAAAACTGTGGGGTGGGACTCAACCCTAAAACTGTGGGATGGGGACTCAGCCCTAAAACTGTGGGATGGGACTCAGCTCTGGAGCTGTGGGATGGGGACACAGCCCTGGGGCTGTTGGATGGGGACTGAGCCCTAAAACTGTGGAATGGGGACTGAGCCCTGGAACTTTGGGATGGGGGCTCTGCCCTGGAGCTCTGGGATGGGGACTGAGCCCTAAAACTGGGATGGGGGCTCAGCTGTGACAATCTGTGGGATGCGGTCTGAGCCCCGGAGCTGTGGGATGGGGACACAGCCCTAAAACTGTTGGATGGGGACTCAGCTCTGGGGCTGTGGGATGGGGACTCAGCTGTGACAATCTGTGGGATATTTTTAGTGCTGCAAGGGGGGGATTTGCAGCTTTCCAGCTGCGAGTGGGACCGGGAAGGACAGACAATATCGGGATGTCGTTAGAGGTGGGGGGAAATCCCGGTGGAAATACAAAGCCCAGGTCACAAAACAATGTGCTCAGCCCTGCCAAAGTGGGATCGCGCTGCTTTGGGGTGGGAGGAGAGGCAGGAGGAGAACCCAAAAGGATCTTTGAGGGGAGGTGAAGGGTTCAGTCCCACCCCGATGCCCCTGGCACGTCCCTCCCGTGGAGCTGAGCTGCCCCAAATCCCAGAGAGCACAGAAAGGTTCTCTGCTCCAAATCCTCGGGGATTTTTGGGAAGAGCAAAAGCCCAAGGGGACCCGTGGCACCTCTGTCTGACCCCACTGAGCAGGGGTCACATCCCAGCTCCGTTTGTCCCCATCCTCATTCTCGTTGTCCCTCTGCTGGTCACCCCTCTGGGGTGGCACAGGGCCTTGTCCTCCTGTGTGTCACCAGCCCGGGGTGTCCTGCCAGCACCCCTGTCCTGCTGTAGGATCCGTGCCCTGGAGTGCTCTGATCCCACCTGGATCCGTGTGGCTCCTGACCCTCGGTGCCACCCCGTGCTGCAGGCCTGGCTGTCCCCTCTCCAGCCTGGCACTGTCCTGGCTGTCCCCTCTCCAGCCTGGCACTGTCCTCGTGGGCAAACACTGTCCCCCAGAGCCTGCCTTGGGTGGCCCTTGGGCTCCCCACCCCCAGTGTCACTTTGGGGTCTGCTGGTTCTGGCAGCTCCAGCTCTGCCCCAGGAGGTGCCAGCAGACCCCAAACCCTCGGGGCAGCTCCCAAAGTGGCTTTGGGGTGGCATGGGGTGTGACTCTGCTGAGTCACCCGTGTCCCCTGGGTGCCAGCACAGCCACCCTGACTCACCCAGGGCTGCCACCCCCGGCCCCATTCCTGCAGGGAGGCTCCTTGTGCCACTCCACAGCCACTGTCCCCAGGCAGATGTGGCACTGGTGACAGCTCCCTGCTGTCATGTGTGGCCTCCACCCAAAATTTCTGCCCCATTTCCTGTGCTAATCCTGACCCCAGAGCCTGCAGTGGCCCCGTGGGTGGCACCTGCCCAGGGCTGCTGCTCTTTGTCACCTTCTGATCGGCCCCCCAGGCCCTGCAGTGGCATTTGGGTGGCACGGGCTCTTTGTCACCCTCCCTGTGCCAGCACAGAGCCATCAAACCTCCCCCAGTTAGGGTGGGGGACAGCCCTGGGATCATTCCCATGGGTGGGATCTGCTTTGGGACCCCTGGCTGCCCTGTGCTGTGGGACTGTCCCGTGTCCCCATGTGTCCCCATGTGTCCCCACGTGTGTCCCCACGTGTGTCCCTGCGGCTCCATGGCC
This sequence comes from Anisognathus igniventris, assembly GCA_035583115.1. NCBI lineage: Eukaryota > Metazoa > Chordata > Aves > Passeriformes > Thraupidae > Anisognathus > Anisognathus igniventris. The sequence goes on along the minus strand of JAWWET010000113.1, from coordinate 4,123,375 downwards.
ATGAGCCACATTTTCCACCCTCTGCTGGGGAATGGAGGCCGGGACATCCCAGGATCCTGCTCAGCCTCCTCGTCATGGCTGGGTGGGGACGCCGAGGCTGCTGTGCCAGCTGCCAGCTGTCCCCTCCCTCCCTGCAGCTGGGCTGGAGCCACCGCGGGAGCGGGGTGGGATCGATCCTGCAGCTTCTCCTGCTGCAGGGACACGGGGCTGGCATGGGGATGTCCCCAAAGTGACATGAAGCTGGCACAGAGGTGTCCCCAGAGTGACACGGGGCTAGCACAGGGTGTCCCACAGAGGGACACAGGGTGGGCATGGACGTGTCCCCAAAGTGGCACGGAGTGGTCACAGGGATGTCTCCCCCAAAGTGACCCGGGGCTGGAAGGGAGGTGTCCCCAGAGTGACACGGGGCTGGCACAGAGGTGTCCCACAGAGTGACACAGGGTGGGCACGGGGGTGTCCCCAAAGTGACAGGGCTGGCAGGGGGTGTCCCCAGAGTGACACGGGGCTGGCAGGAGATGTCCCCTCAGAGTGACACAGGGTGGGCACAGAGGTGTCCCACAGAGTGACACAGGGCTAGCAGGGAGGTGTCCCCACACTGACATGAAGGTGGCATGGAGGTGTCCCCAAAGTGGCACGGGGCTGGCACAGAGGTGGCCCCAGAGTGACACAGGGTGGGCAGGGAGATGTCCCCCCAGAGTGACACTGGGCTGGCATAGGAGTGTCCCCTAGAGTGACACGGGGCTGGCAGGAGGCGTCCCCAGAGTGATACAGGGTGGGCAGGGAGGTGTCCCCAGGAATGACTTGGAGCTGTCCCCTGGGTGCAGGATTCAGGTCCCCTGTCACTGCCAGGCTGCTCCAGGCACCACCAGGATGTGCCCAGGGCCATTCCTGGAGCATCCCGGGACCTGGCAGTGGCCCCGGGGACATCTTAAGGTGGAGAAGGATGGGATGGGGGGGTCCCTTAAGGTGGTGCTGGGGACACAGCTGTGTCACTTTGCCACTGTCACCCACTGCTCCCTTCTGGGACGTCCCTAAACATTTATGGCTTTATTAGGGATGGCCGTGTCACCACTGTCACCCATTGCTGGCTCATGGGTTGGAACCCCCTCAACATTTATGTCTTTATTAGAGGTGGCCCTGTCACTTTGCCACTGTCACCCATCACTCCATCCTGACACCCCATCAGCATTTATGGCTTTATTAAAGGTGGCCACATTGCCACTGTCACCCATGGCTGCCTGGCAGGCTCTGAAGGGGCTCAGGCTCCCTTTTATTCCCCATTTTTCCCCGTTTTCCCCCATCCTCACTCCCAGCTCTGTGTCCTGCTCCCTCCCTGTGTCCCACCCTTTTCCAGCAGCACCAGCCCAGATCCCAGCTGGAATCTGCTGTCCCCAGGGCTGGGAGAGGCTCCCACAGCTCCAGGGGCTGCCAGGGACAGGGCTGAGGTGGCCACGGGCACTGCCAGTGCCAGAATTGCCCAATTTGCCCAGATTTGCCCAGAATTCCCCAGATTTGCCCAGAATTGCCCGGAATTCCCCAGATTTGCCCAGATTTACAGCTCATTTGATGTAAACAAGGCCACCAGTGCCAGCTGGCAGCACCTGGGCACTCGCCAGGCTGCAGCCTGGTGGCCCCTGCCCAGGGGTGACAGTGACGTTCTCCAGGCTGCAGTCTGATACATTATTTATTTGTTTGTTTATATTTTTGGTTTAGTAATTATTTATATTTTATTTATTTATATTTCGTTTTATTTGTTTATATTTTATATATTTCTATTTTATCTTTTAATGTATTATTCATTTAATTAATTCCTTTGTCTATACTTTATTTATTTATATTTTATATATATCTATTTTATCTTTTAATGTATTATTCATTTAATTAATTCCTTTGTTTATACTTTATTTATTTATATTTTAGTTATTTATACTTTATTTATTTATGTTTTATAATCTATATATTATTTATTTATATCGTAGTTGTTTATATTTTATACTTTATGTAATTTCTATTATTTATTTGTCTCTATAGGTTTATTTTATTTATTTGTATATACTTGATTTATTTATAGTTTATTTTTAATTTAATTTTATTTATTTGTTTATACTTTATATTTTATTTTTATTTTATTTATTTGTTTATAATTTATTCATTTTTATTTTTATTTTTATTTGTTTATACTTTAGTAATTTATAGTTTATTTTAAATTTTATTTTTTGTTTATGCTTTATATATATTTTAATTTTTATTTATTTTATTTATTTGTTTATAATTTATTCATTTTTATTTTTATTTTATTTATTTGTTTATACTTTATTTATTTACCCCTTGTCTCCCCTCTGCCAGCACCTCACATTCTGTGGGACGGGCAGGAAGCTGCTCCTGGATGAATTCCACAGGGACAGCAGTGGGATTTGCCCTCATCCCTGTTCTCCCCACCCCTCCAGGCCTGTCTGGGAACCCCACGGACCTGGAGAAGCGGCGTCAGGTCTTTGGCCAGAACTTCATCCCCCCCAAGAAGGCCAAGACGTTCCTGCAGCTGGTGTGGGAGGCGCTGCAGGATGTGACACTGATCATCCTGGAGATCGCAGCCATCATCTCCCTGGGGCTGTCCTTCTACCACCCCCCGGGAGGGGACAACGAGCGTGAGTCCCTGGGCTGGGGACTTGGGTCTGCCCCATTCCCTGTGGGATATCCTGGGATCTGCCAAATTCCCTGTGGTGGGACTCTGGGATCTGCCCCATTCTCTGTGGGGATATCCTGGGATCTGCCCCGCTCCCTGTGGGGGCACTCTGGCATCTGCCACATTCCCTGTGGGGATATCCTGGGATCTGCTCTATTCCCTGTGGGGGGACCTTGGGATCTGCCCCCTTCTCTGTGGGGGGACTCTTGGATCTGCCCCCTTCCCTGTGGGGGGACTGGGATCTGCCCCATTCCCTGTGGGAACAGGGGTTTGGGATGGGGGCTGTGGGATCTGCCCCCGTTCCTTGTGGGAGCACTCTTGGATCTGCCCCGTTTCCCATGGGGATATCCTGGAATCTGCGCCATTCCCTGTGGGGATATCCTGGGATCTGCCCCATTCCCTGTGGGAGCAGGGGTTTGGGATGGAGACTCATGGATTCTGCCCTGTTCCCTGTGGGAATGTCCTGGGTTCTGCCCTGTTCCCTGTGGGAGCAGGGGTTTGGGATGGGGCATTGGGTGGTGGCATCTCCCCATCCTTGTGGGAGAACCAGTTATCCAATGGGAATTCTCTCCAGGCAGTGTATGGGGTTATCCCAATAAGAATTCTCTCATGTGGGGTTATCCCAATGAGAATTCCCTTGTATGGGGTTATCCAGGCAGGAATTCCCTGCTCCAGGCAGTGTTTGGGGTTATCCCATGGGCTTTATCCCAGGCAGTGTTTGGGGTTATCCAGGCAGGAATTCCCTGCTTCAGGCAGTGTTTGGGGTTATCCCATGGGCTCTCTCCTGGGCAGTGTTTGGGGTTATCCAGGCAGGAATTCCCTGCTCCAGGCAGTGTTTGGGGTTATCCCATGGGCTCTCTCCCGGGCAGTGTGTGGGGTTATCCCATGGGATCTCTCCCAGACAATGTTTGGGGTTATGCCATGGGAACTCTCTCATATGGGGTTATCTCATGGTTTCTCTCCCGGGCAGTGTTTGGGGTTATCCCATGGGAATCCTCTCATATGGGGTTATCCCATGGGATCTCTCCTGGGCAGTGTTTGGGGTTATCCCATGGGAATTCTCTCATATGGGGTTATCTCATGGTTTCTCTCCCGGGCAGTGTTTGGGGTTATCCCATGGGAATTCTCTCATATGGGGTTATCCCATGGTTTCTCTCCCGGGCAGTGTGTGGGCAGTCCACGGGCGGTGTGGAGGACGAAGGCGAGTCGCAGGCGGGCTGGATCGAGGGCGCTGCCATCCTGTTCTCCGTCATCATCGTGGTGCTGGTGACGGCCTTCAACGACTGGAGCAAGGAGAAGCAGTTCCGGGGCCTCCAGAGCCGCATCGAGCAGGAGCAGAAGTTCACGGTGATCCGCAAGGGCCAGGTGATCCAGATCCCCGTGGCCGAGATCGTGGTGGGGGACATCGCCCAGATCAAGTACGGTGAGTGGGGCTGGGGCTGGGCTCCCCCTTGGAGCCTCTGAAGCAGAGTAGAAATTTTCCAGAGTAGAAATCCATTTTGATTTAGGTGAAATGTACATTTTTGAGTTGAGTCTGTAGTTAGAAAACAGCCTGATTGCAAAAGCCTAGGCTCAGAGAAACTGCTTCAGTTGAAAGACAGAGATAAAGGGGAGGAGACAGAAAGTGATAGAGATTGCTGTGAGAGCAGGTCAGCCTGACCTAAGAATTCTTTCTGATAGAGAAGAACTAGCAGCAAATGTCACGTGAAATTCGTAAAGTGAATATGTATGAACCTATTGTGAAATTGTATGCATATGTGTTTGAGAGGGGGATAAAAAGGGACCTGAAGTTCCCAGAGGTACGCATGTCATTTTAGGGGAACGATTCCCACATGCGTCCAGCGCTGTAATAAACATACCAGCTTTACAGCTTTCACAAAAGTTATGAAGTTTTGATTATCTCCTCAAAACACCTCCTCCCTCCTTCTCCAGCCTTTCTTCCTTGAGGACAAGCAGCAGTTCCTCTGGTTGCTCCATGGAAATGGTGCCTTGGAGGTGATGGAGCTCCATGGCAGCATTTTCATGGAGTAACCAGCTCCAGTAACCAGTGGAGCTCCATGAGCTCCACTCACCTTCTCTTTTTGGCGTGGAGCTTTAAGGAACTGCTGAATCATAATTAATTTATTTTATTAGTTTGTGTTAGTTTATTTTCCCTGTTGAGGATGTTTCCTTATCCAGGAGATGTTGAGGAATATGTCCTTGGCCAGGAGATGTTGGGGAGTGTTTCCTTATGGAGGAGGTTTTGGGGAACATTTCCTTACCCAGGAGATGGTGGGGAATATTTCCTTATCCAGGAGATGTTGCTGGATATTTCCTCGTCCAGGAGATGCTGGGGAGTGTTTCCTTATCCAGGAGGTTTTGGGGAACGTTTCCTCATCCAGGAGATATTGCTGGATGTTTTCTTATCCAGGAGATGCTGGGGAATATTCTGTTATCCAGGAAATGTTGGGGAATATGTCCTTATCCAGGAATTGTTGGGGAGCATTTCCTTATCCAGGAGGTTTTGGGGAACATTTCCTCATCCAGGAGATGCTGGGGATTATTTCCTTACCCAGGAGTTGTTGGAGATTGTTCCCTTGGCCTGGAGGTACTGGTGGATGTTTCCTTATCCAGGAGCTGCAGCCCTTGGGATCAATCAGGCCCTGCTCCTCGTTTCCCAGGGGGAATATTCCTCCCATTCAGGAAGGAGATTGATCCAACACCGTGTTTGTTTTCCCAAGAGCCCGATTCCGTACTTGGCAGGTGGTTGTGGTGGATTTTGGATGCATCAGGAGCTCTGGGAAGGATTCATTAAAACCAGATGGGGAAACACTGAGCAAAATGCTCCTCAGGAGTCTCCAGCGAGGATTTGGGAGCTTTTGGATTTAATTTGATTGCACCTGTCCCTCACAAACCCCACCTGCTGCTTCTCCTCCCTCCAGAGCTGCTCTGAGCCTGAGTTTTGGATCCTTTTGGAGCATCCCTGTGGGATGGGGCAGGCAGGGCTGAGCCCAGGCTGGGCTGATCCCTGCTTTTCCTCCTCTCCAGGTGATCTCCTGCCAGCGGACGGGATCCTGATCCAGGGCAATGACCTGAAGATAGATGAGAGCTCGCTGACCGGGGAGTCAGACCAGGTGAAGAAATCCATGGATAAAGACCCCATGCTGCTGTCAGGTGAGGGCTCTGGGATGGATGCAGGGCTGGGATGGGATCAGGGTGGGCCCTGCTCTCAGGGAGGTGTCCAAGGCCAGGCTGGACAGGGCTTGGAGCAGTCTGGGATAGGGGAAGTTGTCCCTGCCTGTGGAGGGGGTGGAACAGAATGGGGTTGAAGGTCCCTTCTGAGTCAAACCAGTCTGGGACTCTGTGGGATGGGAGCTGGGAGTGTCACCTGTGTGCCCATGGCATTCCTGCTCTACCAGGTACCCACGTGATGGAGGGCTCGGGCAGGATGGTGGTGACTGCCGTGGGCATCAACTCCCAGACTGGGATCATCTTCACCCTCTTGGGAGCAGGAGAGGGTGACGAGGAGAAGAAAGTGAAGAAAGGTAAGAAAATGCCCTGAACCTGCCTTTTCCCTCCTTTCTCCCTTTCCTGGGAAGCATCCACAGGCTCCTCCCACATCGGGGTCAGCTCCCCTGGCCCAGGCAGGAACAGGGAGAGGATGGGGGTCCCTCCCTGTCCCCTCCACCTGGTCCCCCCGTACTCCCAGACCTCTTTGGGACCCTTCTCCAGTGCCCTCCTCTCCATCCTGGAGCTGTGGGGTTGGGGGATCAAGGATCCCTGGGAAGAGGGGCTGGTGGCAGCTCCCCTGCAGTGCTCTTTGCCCACCCCGTGGTGGTGGGAAGGTGAGTCCTGGGTGCCCACAGGGTCTTTTTAGCCCATCCAAACCCTGCAGGACTTGGCTGAGGATCTCCTGAGGATTCCCTGAGCTCCCTGGGGCAAAGGAGGGGATGGCAGGAGGCAGAGGAGGGGTGGGACAGCAGCCAGGCTGGGGTGTTCCCATCTTGCTGGCACTGGAGCTCTCTCCCATCTCAGCTTTCACATCCAGCTGCCTATTCCCTGCTGGGGAAGCTGGGGAAGCTCCCTGTGTCCCTGATGCCCTGCTCAGCAGGTTTGGCCTCACTGGGATCAGGCACTGGCAGCAGCATCAGGCTGGCACTGCCAGCTGCTCCGGCATCCCCGCGCCAGGGAGCCCTTCCCGGGAGGCGATGCCAGGCGGGAGAGGCTCCCAGGCTGTGCTGGCTGCCAGCTCCTCTGCAGCTGGATCCTCCTGCCTTCCCCAGCTCTGGGTGTGGATCCTGCCTTCCCCAGCTCCCAATTCTGCAGCTGGATCCTGCCTTCCCCAGCTCTGTGTGTGAATCCTGCCTTCCCCAGCTCCAGGATTTGGGAGCTGTGGAGCTCCCGGGTTCAGCTACCACCATGGAGGTGGCAGGACAAGGTGCCCTGGAAGTGGCACTGGGAATGGCACTGGGAGCCACCCAGTGCTTGGAGCTTTCCCAGCCTTCAAGCTCAATGGATTTGGGAGCATAGTAGACCAGGGGGTGCCACCAGTTTGTCCCCACTGGAGCTGTGGGGTGACATAAAGCCCTTGTCACCTGAAGCTGATTGAGATGCAGCAGCTCTGGGCACCCCCATGTGCCACCTGGACAGATTTTGGGGGCTCACACCTGCCTGCTCTGGGTCTGGCGCTGCCCACGGTGGGGAGCAAATCTGTGCTTCCCATCCGGGTCTGATGGCACTAGGAGGGAGGACCTGGAGCTGCAGAAGGGTTTCTTCTCCTGAAAATCTGCTCTGTGGCTTCTCCTCCTGAAAATCTGAGGCACCTCCAGCACCCTCGAGGCACTGCTGGGGTTTGGGGGTGATTTCCAGGTGGGGAAAAGCAGAATCCTTGGGACAGAGGTGCCCAGGGCAGCCTGGGAGCTCCGGAGCCTCGAGCTGTGTGTGGACCAAGGCGTGGTGGTGTCCAGAGGGTGCCCACAGGAGTGGCCCCTGGGAGCATCCCAGCTGCATGGGGAATGTGGCTCCTTGTGCTCAGCCCTCCCCCCTTTCTCTCTTTGAACAGGTAAAAAAAGCGGAGCCCCCGAAAACCGCAACAAAGGTAACGCCAGCCTCTCCATCCTTTGAACCAGCACCACACTAACTACCAAGCATTCCTCCTTCCTCCTTCTTCTTCTTCCTCCTTCCTTCCTTCTCCTCATCAGTCTGTGCTCTTTGCTGCTCCGGCGGGACTCTCGCCTCGTTTCTCCAGGACAGGGTGCAACGGTCCCGTGGTGTCCCCAAAACCCCAACCCAGGGCAGGGGATGCCTTGCTGGGACTGCCCAAAAACAGGGACCAGACCAAATTAAGGGAATAAAAAGCAGTTTTATTTATTGAAGGGCCTTCAAGTACATTTAGGGCAGATGAAGCCCACCCAAAAATGGACCACAGGTCACGGGGTTTTCACACTTTTGTATATTGGGGGTTAATCTGCCAATTACAGCTTCAGGTAATGAAGCCATTGACCCCAGATTTGCTCCCCCAACTCCCTTTTGTTCCCATCTCTCAGGGCCTGACCAGCGAGGTGTTGATTCCCAGGCCTGGAGAGGAATTGTTTTGTAAAAATGGGAAAGCAGCAGCTCACACTGGATATGGAGTGTAGAATTATATACTAAAGAGCTGCAGGATTATAAATGTATGGAAAAGATAAAAGCCAAAATCCTAATGCATCACTGGGATGAACCTTCCCATTGTTCCTGCGTGGGGAAAAAACATTTTTCAGGGAGGACTTCTGGCAGAGCATCCGTTCCTTGGGATCACTCCATGAGTCCCAGCAGGGATTTGGTGGTTTAAAGCTGTCCCTGCACAGGGTTGGAGTTCAGGGCAGAGCTGGAGGTGCCCTCCTGGCATTCCTGGGATGAGATCTCCCCAGGGCCCGGCCCAGGGGACGCTTGCACCCTGTCCTGCCATGGCCTCGACTCCGTGAGCGTCTCCTCGCCAGTGTTTCTCACCCTGTTCTTTGCAGGCTGTGGAGGAAGCCCCATTTCTGCACCTCTCTCTCCACCCCTCTCTCTTTCACTGTTTCTCTCTCTGTTTCTCTCTCTCTCTGCAGTTTGAGTTGCCCTTCTTGAGTCAGCTGTGTCCGGGTGCTTTGTTGTGTCCGTGTCGGGTCTCTTGTCACCGTGGAGCTGCTCTGGGGTGGCTTCCAGCCCAGGAGGGGACAGGTCCCGGGGTGGCCCTGGGGCCACTGCTGCTCCTCCAGCTCCACCAGCTCAGGAGGAGCCTCTGGTGGGCTGCCCATCCCTCTCCAAAGCTTCCAGGCTTGGGTTTGCCCAGGGCAGCCTTCCAGCTGGGTTAGCCCAGTTTTAGGAACGGGAAGCTGGGCTGGCTCGGGTCCCAAAGGCGTGGTGGATGGCTCCAGGCTGGGATTGGAGGATTCCTGGCTCCCTGCTCTTCAGTCTCCATCCCAATTTCTAACCCTCCCCTCCATCTCACCCCCTCCATCGCTTCCCTGGCGAGCAATTCCTGCTGGACTGCCCACAGGGCACTGCAGAGGTGGCACTGGGGGAACTGGGGACACTGGAGCATCTCTGGGCTCATCCCAAAGCACTCCCAGTCCTCTGCAGGCTTAGAGGCTGGAAGAGACCCCAAAATCTGGCCGAGAGGGTCTCTTGCAGAGGTGTGACGGGTGCCAGAGTCACCTCTGAGGATCCCTGATCCGTGGGCAGGGGGTAGATGACAGAAAAGCACCCCGGAGAGAGGTGGCAGGGCCCTGGACACGGAGCTTCCATGTGCTCGGACACGTGTGTGGTTGGGAGTGGTTCTTGTCCTGGATTTCTCTCTCTCTCTCTCTCTCTCTGCCACCACCATCCTCCTCCGTGGTGTCCTCCGGCCTGGCCTGGGGCTCTCCTGTTCACACGTGGTGTCTTCTTTTGCCCCCCCGGGCTGTAGCTAAAACTCAGGATGGTGTGGCCTTAGAGATCCAGCCCCTGAAGAGCCAGGAGGGGGTGGAAAACGAGGAGAAGGAGAAGAAGAAGGTGAAGGTGCCCAAGAAGGAGAAGTCGGTGCTGCAGGGGAAGCTCACGCGCCTGGCGGTGCAGATCGGGAAGGCAGGTGAGTGACAGTGACAGTGACAGTGA
>JAWWET010000113.1:4087900-4098050 GCA_035583115.1 Anisognathus igniventris | reverse complement strand
GGTGACTTTCTGGAGAGCTTTCAGGCTCTGCTGTTTATGCACTGTGGGGGAGGAGAGAGAATTTGGGATAATTTTGTTTTCTCTCTGTTTAGCTGACTCTGAGGCTGGCAGCTGATTGGGTTTAACCCCAGCGATTCTGGAGCAGCACAGCTGCCTCCTGCTCCTGCCTGCATCTGGGAAAACCTCCAGGATTTTCTGATGGAATAAAATCTGCTTAGAGGGGCTCAGAGCAGAGGGTTTGCAGGGGTGGGGATGAGACCAAAATGCAGCTTTTTTGCAGTCTGTGGATCCATTTTGCAGCGAGGGAATAGAAAACTTAGATAGCTCGTGCAAACTTCACCAGGAGCTAACCCAGGTCTCCAAATTTCCTGCTGTTTTCTTGCCTGGATTTCTCTTGTTTCCCTCTGCTGCTTCCCTCTCTCCCAAAGCTCCTCTTCCCTCCACACAGATCCGTGGTGTCCCTCTCCCGTGGATGAGTTTTTCTAGGGCTGGATTTGCTGTGTCCCTCCTGGAGCTCCTGGAGAGCTCTCAGGAATCCATGGTCAGGTTTTGGCAGAGCCCAGCTGCTCCCGCTGGGAATTCTGCCCTGGGCAGAGCCAGGGGCACGGGATGAGATCCCGAGGGGCTCTCACCCAGCACGTGGAGGTTTCACGTTGCACAGGAATCGATCCCAAGCCTGGAGGTTGCATTTGAAGCTTCCAGGTGGAGAGGAGGCGGGAGGAGCCGGCCGTGGGAGGGAGGGGCGGCTCCCGGCTGGAATTCAGCTCTGCTGGCGCTGCCTGCCTCATTCAGATCACATTTCCTCCCTGTTCCTTTCCTTTGACGAGGGAGCAGCTGAATTGATCTCGCAGCAGGTGATGGAGAAGGGAGGAAAATCTGAGGGAAGCTGTAGCAGGAGCTCCTTGAGGGGGCTGAGCAGGAGACTGAGCACAGATTGCCTGGAATTGCTCCAGGGAGCCTTCCCTGCTGCTCCTGGCAGTGCTGGACAAAACCTCCAGGGCTCTGGAGGTGATTCCTTGGGAGAGGAGATCTCCTGGTCCCACATGAGAGGGGGAGGCTTCTGTGGAGCTGCTTCTGAATCTGAATTGTAGATGCCACCACCTCGTGGCTGTGATAGTCCCTGGGTCTCCTTGGCCACCACCTCGTGGCTGTGACAGTCCCTGGGTCTCCTTGGCCACCTTCTCGTGGCTCTGGCAATCCCTGGGCTCTCCTTGGCCACCTCCTCGTGGCTCTGACAGTCCCTGGGTCTCCTTGGCTTGGTGGGGTTGTTCTCCTTGGTTCAGTTGGTGTTTTAGAGCTCAGGATTTGCTGATCTCAAGTTGTGGCTGATGTGACAGATGATCAGTCTGAGGTGGCCCCGGTGGTGTCCCTTGTTCTGTGTGTTCCCCTGAATTGATCCAAGGTCATCAGTGCACAAATCCAGCTCTGAATTGGTTCCCAGCTCCCTCAAATTCCCATTTTTCCAGGCCAGTGGTGCTCCAGGCTCACGCAAAGCTCCTTCCATGGGGCTGGAGACTGAGCACAATGACTGAGATTGCTCCAGGGAGCCTTCCCTGCTTCTCCCAGGGGTCTGGGAGAGGAGATCTGGTCCCACACGAGCTCTGCTCCACAGAGCTGAGGCTTCTGTTGCTTCCCTGGAAACCTCAGCAGGGATGGGATGTGACACTTGTCACCCCCCTGAGCCCAAACCTGTGAGGCTGGAATTCCAGAGGATCTGGAGGGAGCAGGGAATCCACTGTGCAGGTGTGTTCCCAGAGCTCTCCCTCCCAGTGCAGGGGAGGTGGCAGAGCCATGCCCTGGTGCTCTGGATCTCCTCCTTGAGCCTGGATTTCAGTGGAGCTGCCCCAGGAATGGGAAGGAATTCCTTCAGAATATCCAACAGAACCTGAATTGGTCTCCAGCTCCAACAAATCCCCATTTTTAACTGCCTTTGGAAACCACTGGGTCTCCTGCAGGTGCAGGGAAGGCTCCAGAGCTCCAGCAGTGTGGGGAGCCCCACAGAGACCTGGACCTTCACCTGGATCCTCACAGCACCCACCTGGATCTGCTTCCAGGGGCTCCAAAAGAGCTGGAGACACCTTTGGAAGCCCCACTCCTTTGCAGAGCTGTAGGAAGGACCCTCCCAACCCCACCCACAGCTCCCACTGTAGAGTTTGCCCCTGCTGTTTGCCTAACCCACCTCTTTTTGGAGCCATAGTTCCCCCACCTCGTCCGTCCCTTGTCCTCGTGTCCGTCCGTCCACCCCGGGGCGCGCACACCCCCACACCAATTTAACGACTAATTAACGCCTTCTGGCTTCCATCCATCCAGACTGGTGGTGTTGGGGTGGAGGTTTGGAGTCGTCCTGTGTCTTTTCTTGCAGCTTCTGGGGCTGGTGGGTCCCCAGCACCCCCGTAGTGCCTGACTCTGCCCCCAGTTCACCGTAGATGTCTCATTTTTGACCGAGCCTGTCTGTTCAGTGGTGATTTTGTCGCTGTGGTCGTGCCGTTGTTTTCTTTTTTTTGTTGTTGTTTGATGGTTGTGTCTCATCATTTATTTCACTTTCTCCCTCGAGCCCTGCCCTCTGGCAGCACCACTGACCCCTTGTTTTTTCCTCCCCACGCCGCCCAGATCAAAGTGGTGAATGCGTTCCGTAGCTCCCTGTACGAAGGCCTCGAGAAACCCGAATCCAGAAGCTCCATCCATAACTTCATGACTCACCCAGAGTTCATCCTGGAGGAAGACGAGCCTCGGACACCATTCCTTGACGGCACCGAAGACGAGCCCGAGCCTGACGGACTCCAAAAGCGAGGTGGGGGCAGCCTGGGGGGCTCCACGGCCCTCAACAGGAACAACAACGCCGTGGACAGCGAGTTCAGCTTCCCCGAGCCCGGGAGCCCCTTCCACAGCCTGGAGACCTCTGTTTGACCTTAGAACTTGGAATTCCCCCTCCTCCTCCTCTTCCTCGTCCTCATCCACCTGGGCCCTGTGTGATCCCAGCACCAGTAACTGATCACACTGCTGCGGTCAAACTGCTCATGCCTGTATCATCAGCTGGGTTTTTTGGGGGTTTTTGTTTTTGGGGTGGGGTGGGGGTTTAATGTGTTTTTTCTTTTTTTGGTTCATTTTGTTCTTTTTTTTTACTGTTATTTAGCAGTGGGAACCAGAGTACCACCACGCTGGGTGTTGGGAGAGAGGCTAAGCCAAAAAAAAAAAAAAACAACAAAAAAAAAACCAATTGTGCATCTCCATCCCTGATTTTCCGTGGTACTCACCCAGGGGAAGCTGCCAGGTTCTTTCCTCTCCAAGAGTTGGGCTTTTCACTTGGGGTTTTCACTTTGGAAAAATGCATGTTCCAAGGAAATTCAAATTGTTGTAGTCTTACACTCCCTCAGCCTGAAGGCTGGGGGTGCACTTGTGACTTGATTTTATTTTTTTGTGGGTTTTGTTTTTTTTTTTCACATGTGGTTTTTAAGGGTTTTTTCTTCTAATGTTGGGGTTTGCTCTTTGCTTGTGGGATTTGCCCCCCTACCCAGTGGGAAGTGGGGAGGGGAAGTCACTGCTCCAGTGCAAAAATTAAGGAATAAACTAAAAAATCCCAGCCAGGGGAAGGTGTTTACTCCAAGGTTCAGAGATCCAGGGATGCCCACCAGTCTTCCACCTTTGAAAAATGGTACCTGGGCTTCTTCCAGCTCCCCCTCTGTGTGTGCCCACACGTTTTTCTCTCTCTGTTTCCAAACTGGGAGATGAGAAATGAAGGGATAAATTCTGCTTTTCCTGCAAAGGTGGAGGTGAAACTGCCAGGGAAAAGGTGAGGAGAGCCCCCAGGTTGTGAAGGATGCAGCTTCTGCCTGAGGAATTCTCTAGGAATTCTCTTCTCCTCCTCTAGGAGAGGCCTCTCTGCTGCTTTTGGTCAGGGGGGAAACTCCTGGGGAGAGGATTTTTGCAGCTCTCCCAGCTCCTGCCCTCCAGAGCAGAGGGATTTTTGCCCTTTTTTCTGTGCCCTTGGGGTCCAGCACCCCTCAGCCTCACAGTGATCTGGGAGGAGGCTCCAGCCATGCCCAAAAGCTGTGGGAGGCTGAGTGGGGATCTGAATCCTGGGAAGGATCACCCCAGCTGTCTCATGGTCCAGTCGAAGGCAGGGATGCCCCTGGATGATCCCAGATTTTCCTGGAGGTTTGGTTTGGATGGCTGCAGGTGTCCCAGAGGAGGAGCTGCTGGAGGCTTGGCCTCACTTGGCCGCTTTTTTTGGAACCCTTGAGCCCTGCCTCACCTCCAGCCCTGGGAACAACCCAGTGAGAGTTCCTTTCCTTGGAGGTGGCCCTGGATTGTCCCTCTGGCCATCCCTGGAGCAGGAAGCAGGGTTTGGGCTTCTCCTCCTCCTGGGAGCCTCCCTGCTCTCCTCCATCCCCTCTGGCTGAGGGGAGCAGAGCAAACGAGCTGGAAATGAGGCCATTCCCACCCCTGGATGGAAAAACCCTGGGATTCCAAACCCTGAGGGGTTTTTTTTTGTGGGGTTTTTTTTGGGAAAGGTTGGCTCTGGCTGGGTTCTCCTCCCCTGCCCCACCAGGAACGCACAGTGGAATCTCCCGTGCCTTGTCCGAGCACTGCCTGCAGCACCTCCTGCCACGCCAGGCCCAGATCTTTGCCAAGATTTAAGTGTTCCTTAAACCACAAACACAAACCAAGTGTCTCTGTGTCCTTCCCTGGGCTGGGAGGAGGAGGAGGAGGAGGGAAGGATGAGCTCCTTTTTCCCGCTGAGGAAAGGTCTTTATCCCAAAAATCCCAAATATCCTGAATATCCCCAGTGTCCCACCCTGGTGCTGGCGAGCTGGGCTTTGTTCACTGCCAACAGCAAGAAGAAATTGCCACCACTGCCCGTCCCCAGTGCAAATTCAGTGTCCACCCCATGCCTGGCTCCTCCTTGCCTCCCTCCCCCCCAAAAAATAATCCAGGGGAGTGAGGGGATCTTGGGTTAAACACCAGGAAAAATAACACAAAAAAAAAATCCCCAAACGAGGGGTGGTTGTGGGGTTTTGGTTCTGTGCTAAAGGTGACGTTGCTTAAAAAAAAAAACAAAAAAAAAATCACTTTTTCTATTTTAAATACTTGCAAAAAAAAACAAAAAAAAAAAAGAGAAGATATGGTGTTCTTACAAGCTTACATAAATATTTATTAAATACTTTTTGGGGGGATGCACCAATTTCTTTTTTTTCCTTTTGATATTTTTTTTAATACCTCAGACCTGTTGAAAAAAAGAAATAAAAACAAAAAAAAAAAGAAAGACTCAAACCAACAACAACTTCAAGCCAACTTTGGAGGCTCTCAAAGTCACTCCCAGAAATCTGTGACTGGCAGGGTTTGCCACAAGGGTCTGGTCGTTCCTTTAGTTTGCTCTATTTTTGTCGTTCTAGTTTTCCATTCTAGGAGTGGGGGGAGGGAGAAATAATGCTATATAAATATTATGCAAAAAAGAAAAAAAAGAAAAAAAAAGAAAAAGAAAAAAAATCTAGTTTTCTTTAGCTCAGAAACTGATATTTTTACGTCAGCCATATGTATTTTGTTTAAAGAAAAAAAAGAAAATAAAGAAATCTCGAGTCCCGCCGCTGCTTGAGGGCAGTTGCAAGGGACACTTTAATTAATTCCGTGGATTAATTAATTCAGCCATCGGATGCCAGTCAGCTTCCTTTTCTCTGAGCAGCCATCTTTCTACTAGCCGTGAGTTGGATGACACAAATGGGGTTTTTTTATATAAATATCTATTAATTATGTTGGTGTATGGCTGGTTGCTTCAAGTATAAATGTTTCTTGTGCAGATTTCCTGTAAAGTTTTGGTTTTTTGGGTTAAGTTTCAGTGATATCCTGGCAGCAGCTGACTCTTGGCTTAAGTTATTGAGGACATTACACAAAAAAAGAAAAAAAGAGATTTGGGGGAGATTGGTGCTCCAAAAACAAAGGCATGGTCAGCGGCACGGACTTTTGGGGACTTTCTGCAACATGCCTTGACTAGGGGGAGATATAAATATCCATATAAATATATATTATTATGAATAATTTCTGGTTTTTTTGCTTTGTTTGAACTGCCACGAGTGCGCGCGGAGCAGGGGAGGGCCGGCGCCGTGCCCGCCAGGAAGCGAAGCCACCCCCTCCCTCCTCCTTGTGATCAACTTGCCTTGGAATGCTTTGTTATTAAAACACTCTGAACATCCTTCTGCATCCAGTTCTTGATCCCAGCAGGGTGGATTTGCGGATTTTCCGTGGATTTTCCGTGGAATTGGCGGATTGGTACCAAAGACACCGCGGCCTGTGGGCTCGCTGGCCAGGCAGCTCTTGAGGTTTTCTCCTGCTGAGGTTTTTATGATTTGCACAGGGAGAAGGGTGTGGGGAGGGGGTTTAATTTCTTTTTTTTTTTTTCCCCCAAAGGTTTTCTGTGCAATAAAGTGAAATTTTCCAAGCGATCTCAAGAAGGAAATAAACTAAACCATGTTTGAGCATGGGCGGCCTTTTCCCCCTCAAGCCTGGGCCTAGAGACCTCAGCTCCTCTCTGAGGGGAAAAAAACCTGAGCTGGGAAAAAATCCCTTCCCAAATGCCCAAAGGGCATCTCCAGGTGCCACTGCCAGCTCCTGGCACCTCTGGCACCACCTGAGAAGGTTTTTGTCCCTCTGTGGGGGACACCTGGGCCTGCATGGCTTCTGCTCCATCCCCAACCCCCCTGAGCCCAAAACGCCTCCTGCACCCCCAAATCTCCCCTGGGGCCACAGGGATGTGGAGGAACCCTTTTCCTGCTCCTTTTCCTGCTCCTTTTCCTGCTCTTTTTCCACCCAAACAGGATTTTTTTTCCCCCCAAACGGGGATTTTGGCATTTCTTCCTCTCCAGCATCCCCCCTGTCACCCCGACTCTGCTCTCCCCAAACTCCCCAGTTTTCATCCAGCAAAACCCATGGTTTAAACTGCCTTTAGTTTATTTCCTCCCCTTCAATAAATATATATATATACAGCCTGAACTCAACATTTATGTGTGTGTATATATATATATCCAACGCTCTCACAAAACAAGAAAACTTTCTTTTGAAGAGGGCACGTGGAGCCGAGTTTTTCTTTTTTTTTTTTCCAGTAACTCAGTATAATAAGCACTGGTATTTTTGTATTAAAAAAACGGGAGAGAGAAAAAAGAAAAAAAAAAACCAAAATACAAAACAAAAGACTGAATATTATGTGGTATGCATGACATTAAAAAACAAAACAATGGTGGTTTCAAAGCAATATGTACCCTGGTGTGTTTGCCATATCCTAGAGTCCAGCTTAAAGTGCACCTGATCTGTATTGCATTTTGATATTAATCTCTATGTACAATGTTTTGCATGTAATTTATATGGATCTTGGGAGAAAAAAAAAAAAAGAATCTGAATGAATTGTCCGTTGGCTTCTTCTGAGAAAACAAACTCCAAGCAGAGCTAAAACTCCAAAATGGAAGCAGCAAAGTGCTTGAGGGGTGGGAAAATGGGGTGCAGTAAGAAAAAGAAAATGAAGAGGGAGAAGGGGAATGGTTTGGAATCAATAAAGCTTTTGGCTGTTGAGCAGAAATGATGCATCCAGATAATAAAATGTGTAACTGTGCCGTGCTCCGTGTGTCCGGCAGCTCAGGGGGTCTGTCCCAAACCCTCCCCAGGAATGGCTCCAGTGGGGTGGAAATGGATGGGGATCCAACCCAAACTCCCCTCATTGTGGGGTTTCTGTCCTTTCATTGATTATTCTTCCATAATCTGTAAGCAAAATGCCCAAATTGCTGCCAAATGCTACCAAAATGGTGCTGCTGGGCTGTGAGGGGCTGCCCTGGGTTAATAATTGGTATAGACCAATGTGTGGTATTCATGTTCTCTGAAAAGAGAGACATAATTCTCCCTCCCAGGATTTTTCCTGGGGAAGGCAGTGAGAAGCTTTTGGCTGTTGAGCAGAAATTATTACATCCAGATAATAAAATGTGTAACTGTGCCATGCTCCGTGTGTCCGGCAGCTCAGGGGGTCTGTCTGTCCCAAACACTGCTCAGGAATTCACATCCCTGAGGGGCCATGAGGGAGGGGATGGCACCGGGGACTGGGGACCATTCTGGGGACATCGGGGGGAATTTCCTCACGGAAAGGGCGGCCAGGATTTGGAAGTGGCTGCCCAGGGAGGTCTGGAGTCCCCCTCACCCCTGGAGGTGACAAGGAAGGACTGGACGTGGCACTGAGGGCTCTGGAACAGGTGGATGATCCGGGAGGGATTTTCCAACGTAAATTCTGTGAGAAGAGGGCAGGATGGAGAAACACGGCCATGTTCGCTTCACAGGGAGAAGATGTGTCCCCTTCTGGAGGACTTTTAAAACGCGGGGAAGCAAAAAAACCAGAACAAAATCCACCCCCGCTCCGCCTCAGGCCCCCGCCCACCCTCTCCCTTCCCGTCGGGCGGGTGAAGCCACTTCCGGCCGCCATCTTGGCAGCGGGCGCCATCCTCGAGCCGGGCACCGGGACACGGCGGTGGCCCCGGCTGATCGCGGCATGATGGAGAAACACGACCCTGTTCGCTTTACAGAGAAAAGCTCTGTCCCCCTTTTGAGGCTTTTTGAAGCGCGGGGGAGCCAAAAAACCGGCAAAATCCACCCCCGTTCCCCCTTAGACCTCCCCCCTTCCTGTCGCGCGGGTGAAGCTAATTCCGGCCGCCATTTTGGCTGTGGGCGCCATCTTTAAGCCGGGCACCGGGACACGGCGGCGGTGACTATAGATGGCGGCAGGGTGGAGAAACACGGCCCTGTTTACTTCATAAAAATATTTATTCTATTTTTGAAGAAGTTTTGAAAGGCGAGGAAGCCATAAAACAGCAAAATCCGTCCCCGTTCCCCCTCAGATCCCCTCTCTTCCTGTCGCGTGGGTGAAGCCATTTCCGGCCGCCATCTTGGCAGCGGGCGCGCTGAGGCTGCGCGCGCGCCGGGCGCCATCTTTGAGCCGGGCACCGGGGACACGGCGGCGGCGGCCCCGGCGGAGCGCGGCGACAGCGACACGGCGGCCCCCGGGGGCTCGGTAAAACTCCCTGAGCGACCGTAAATAGAGCGCTTCGGAGCCCCGCAGCGGCTGGTGGGAGATGGGGAGGAACAGGCGAGGGGGTGGTGCTGGCTCAACCCCGGCTCCTCCGCAAGGCCGCGCGGCCCCCGCGCTGTCCCCACAGCGGGAGGGGAACGCTGAGGGGCGAGGTGGAATTAGAGGGGAATAAAGCCGGGATTAGGCGGGAATAAAACCGGGATTATGTGGGAATAAAGCCGGGGTGAGGCGAGTTTTGTACCCCCGGGGTTTTGGGGAGGGGGAGCTGCGTGCCCGGGGTAGGCCCGAGGCCTTTCCTTAGCGCTCGTCCCCTCTCCAAACTGGCGATCCCAGCCCAGGTATTTTCTAAATCTCCTCATTTTTCACGTCAAACCTCCTTTTTTCCTGTTGTAGCAACGCGTCTGAGGGGCATTTCTAACGTAGTCACCTCATTCCCTAAAGGAACTTCAGGAGCTGAGTAACTCTGGATGCAGCCGGGCTGAATTCCTCCCGGAGGTTGTTAAAAACAACGCGAATCCGTGAATTTTTGGGGTGTTTTTTCTTGTTTTTTTAAAGGTTTCTGCTTTCTGACGTCGATTTTTGTTATGGAAACGCCAAAAAGAAAATTTTTTGTTGTTGTTGTTGAAGCCTCCAGGTTATTCCCAGAATTGCACTCAGGGTCGCATTTCCTAAATAAATAAAACCCGGCTTTATTTAGCTGTAAAAAATAGAAAATAAATAAAAGGGAATAAAGGATTTTGGGGTTGAATTTGGGCACAGCTGAAGCAGAGCAGGAGGAGTTTTCCAGGTAAAACTTCCTGGTGGTGTCATTTCCCAGCTCTAATGACATTTTTCCAAGGTGAAAATTGAATTTTTTGGGGGGAAATCGAATTTTTTTTGAGCTTTAAGATTCCTGTGAGGGGGAGGAATTGTCACAGGAAATCGCTGCCAGGCCTTGGGGTTGAGCTCAGAAATACAAAAAATGAAATTAAATTTGTTTTAATCATTCCTGTTTTATTCAAGAGTGGATGGAGCAGCTTCCCTTGGTTTGGGGTTGATTCCTTAGGAGGAAAAGCTGGAGGAGAGAGAAAAAATGGCTAAAAAAGGGGTTAAAAT
>JAWWET010000113.1:4031655-4043924 GCA_035583115.1 Anisognathus igniventris | reverse complement strand
GATTGATAAAGGGAAGTTGGTAAGGGGGGATTGGCAAGGGGGAATTGGTAAGGGGGGATTGGTAAAGGGGGATTGGTAAGGGGAGGATTAATAAAGGGGATTGGTAAGGGGGGATTGAGAAGGGGAGATTGAGAACGGGGAATTGATAAGGACGATTGGTAAGGGGGAATTGGTAATGGGGGATTGGTAAGGGGGATTGGTAAAGGGGGATTGATGAGAAACAAGTGCCAGGATGACAGGCAGGGCTACTTGATAGGGTAATTGATAAGGGGGATTGATAAAAGAGGATTGGTAAAGGGGGATTGATAAGGGAGATTGATAAGGGGGTATTGGTAAGGGAGATTGGTAATGGAGGATGGATAAGGGGGAATTGATAAAGGACACCTTGTGTGCCCTGCCTCGTGGGCTCAGAGGGGTGGTCCTGGGGTGGGCCTCACCTGGTGAAATGGGTGGGGGCTCAACTGGTGCCCATGGGGTTGGTACCCACCTGCCCCACATAGATTCCCGGAGCAGTCAAGGGAAGCCCCCTGAGCCCTGTCTGCCCCTCTGAGCGCCCGCCCCCCGTGTCCCGCAGGCCGCAGGGCACCCAGGTGCCCCCCAGCTCCTCGGACGTGCTGTACCCGCGGCCGGTGGGCGTGCAGCTGCCCCCGCCCCTCCTGGAGCATTACCTGCCCCGCGGCGTGGACCCCACCATGCCCGTCATCGTCAACACCCGCAGCCTCAAGGACGGCGACGCCGGGGACAACGGGCACGCGGTGCCCGAGGGGGACATGTACCGCTACAGCGAGGATGAGGACTCGGAGGGCGAGGACAAGAGTGACGGCGAGCTGGTGGTGCTGACGGACTGAGGGACGCAGGGGGACAGAGGAAGGGGTGGCAGGGCTGGCTGCTACCAGCAGGAGGGCACAGCGTGTCCTGGTGGGGTGGCACTCGGCCACGCAGAGCTGCCCACCTGTAGAAGGGTGCCGCGAGGGTGGGCAGCTGGGATTTTGGGTGGAAAGGACGGGCTTGGCCTTGCTTTGGTGGCACGTGGGGCTGAGGCCAGCGAGCCTGGAGATTTGGTGACACTGTGGCTGCTGCGCTGTCACCCCTGAGGGGACCTGAGGCTCTCCAGAGCATCTCCAGCCCTGCAGCACCTGCAGCGGGTCCTGGAGAGCCTCACCTGCTGCGCTGCTGGGCACGGGGTGGGCACACAGGGTGGGGACATGGGATGGGGACATGGGATGGGGACACAGGACAGGGACACACTGGTCCCTCCTCTATCCTGGTGTGACCTCCCTGCCGCGCTTCCCGCTCGCTCTTTGGCGCCTGCCAGCGAATTCCCACCGAGCCAATTTTAGCTCCAGCCTGGCCCCAGCCCCGGCCAAAGGCTCCTCGGGGCCCTTTGTGCTGCCGGCAGCTCTGGCCCACTTTGGGAATAAAGAGGGGGCTGTTCCTGCCCTGCCAGCCGCCCCTCGGGGGGGACGTGCCCGCCTGGGATCCTCCCGGCCCTGCAGCCTGGGCTGCACCTGAGCCCTGAGGGCTGAGAGGGAGGGAGAGGGAACGGCTGTGAGGGGGAAGGAATGAGAAAAAATGAGCTTGGTGTGGTCAGAGCCTGCTCCAGCAGCTGGGGTGTGGCTGGGCATGGCGGTGTCCAGGTGAGAGTTGGGGGTGTCCAGCTGAGTGGCAGTGTCCAGGTGTGTGCCATGTCTGGGTGTCTGACATGTCTAGGTGCATGGCAGTGTTCAGATGTGCATGTGTGGTGTTCAGGTGTGTGGCAGTGCCCAGGTGTGTGTGCCATGCCCAGGTGTGTTTGTGCAGTGCCCAGGTGTGTTTGTGCAGTGTCCAGGTGTGTGCCCAGGTGAGTGTGCCATGTCCGTTTGTGCATACAGAGTGTCCAGGTGTGTGTGCCATGCCCATGTGTGTGTGCCATGTCCATGTGTGTGCCATGCCCAGGTGTGTGTGCCATGCCCAGGTGTGTGTGTGCCATGTCCAGGTGTGTCCCATGCCCAGGCGTGTTTGCACAGTGCCCAGGTGTGTGTGCCATGCCCAGGTGTGTGTGGCAGTGCCCAGGTGTGTGTGCCGTGTCCCCCCGTGCTCAGCCGCTCTCTCCCCGGCCGTGTCCCCGCTGTCCCTCTGTGCGCGGGGCTCCGGCACCTCCGTGTGGCAGAGCCGGGAACAGCCCTGGGGACAGCGACAGCGCTGAGAACACTGTAGGGACTGTCACCATGCTAGGGACACCGTGGGGACACCGTGTGGACTGTCACCATGCTGGGGACACCGCGGGGACTGTCAGTGTGCTGGGGACACCGCGGGAACAGGGACACCGTGGGGACACCGTGTGGACTGTCACCATGCTGGGGACACTGCAGGAGCCATGGCCATCTGGGCTCAGGGCTGCACAAAGTCGGCACCAGCCTCTGTCCCCTTGTCCCTCTGTCCCCTTGTCCTTCTGTCCCCTTGTGCCCAAGCCAGGCTGGGGATCTGAATCTCAGCAGCACCAGCACCCCAGTGCTGGGGACACTCCTGTGGTGACGCTGCCGTGGTGACACTGCCGTGGGGACCTCCCTTACCCCAGGGGACATTCTGCCAACCCCTGCCCTGCCCAGCCAGCCCCTCCCTGCTCCCCTGCCCTTTGTCAGTGCTTTATTTATTCCCAAATCCCTGAGGTGGGACAGGGGTCCATGGGGATGGAAAGGGGTCCCTGGGAAGGACCGGGGTCCCTGGGGAGGGGTCCCAGCTCCAGGGCTGAGCCAGGCTGTGCTGCAGAGGGACTGGAAGCAGATGTGTCCCCTCCCCACAGCTGCAGCTCTTCCTGTGTCTCTCTTCCATTTCTTTTTCTTTTTATTTTGTTGTTGTTTTGTTTTTAAAGATTGTAAATATAGATAGAGCTTTATTTTGTTAATAAGACGACGAGTAACTTAACCTGTATATTTCACATCCCTGTTTACAATCGTTCCTCCCCCTGGCCCTTGGCACAATAAAAGTGACTTTTTGGAGCAGAGAGTGGGGCCTGGGTTGGATGGGGACATCTCGGGGTACAGAAGGGACAGGAGCACCCCCAGAGCCCGGGAGGGGGGGGGCTGCCTCTGCTCCAGCCCCAGATCCACCAGCCCCAAATTCCAGCTACCAGCAGCTTTAATTTCCCACTGAAACAAACACGGATGTGCCAGCAGCCCTGGGGCCGCCTGGGGGAGATCCCTGGGCCCAGAGAAGGGACAGTCACCTTGTCCCCACAACCGAGGTGGCACAGGGCTCTGGGGGACATCCCTGTGCCCAGAGAAGGGACAATCACCTTGTCCCCACAGCCAGGGGGGCACAGGATGTCCCTGTGCCCAGAAAAGGGACAGTCACCTTGTCCCCACAGCCAGGGGTGGGGCACAGGGCCCTGATTGCTGCGAGGAGCTGGATGGGTGGGGACAGGCAGGACAGACCCCCCTGGATGTCACCAGACCCCCCTGACCCTGAGGGCAGAGCTGAGGGTGAGGGAAAAGCCACCGAGCCAAGGGGACAGCGGGGACAGGCAGGGGCAGCTGCGGGGGCACCCCCAGGCTGGGCACACCCCATGCCCACCAGCAGCACCCCACTGGTGCCAGGGGCTCACGGCTGGCACTGCCCCTCTGCCCACAGCTGCCACCCCAAAGGGACAAGAGCCCCGTCCCTGGGGCCAGCAGGGACCTGGGACAGCGCTGCTTTGGGGGTGGCACCCAGCAGGGCAGGAGGGGACAGTGGGGCAGCCAAAGTGACCAAAGTGGGGCAGCTCTGGGGGCCCTGAGCAGCCGGGGTGACCCCGTGTCCCCCTCGGGGCCAGGGCAGGGGGAGGGGGCAGTGCCAGGCAGCAGCAGCAGTGCCAGCGGGGCACGGACCTGCCGGGCACCGGGGCCGAGCGGGGCTCGGCGTTAAGGCGGTGGTGAGGCTTCCTGGCATGGGCTGGGGCCTCGCCGGGGCCCTGGTCCTCTCCAGCATCTCATGGTCCAGTCTTGGGGGTGGCCAGGCTCTCCTGGCAGCGGTGGTGGCCGGGGCAGGGCTCCTCTCGTCCCCCTTGGCACCGCGGCCGGGCTGGGCGAGGGGCGAGGGGGGCGCGAGGGCACGGCCAGGACAGGAGAGCTCGGGGTGGCCCCTACTTGGGGAGCTGCAGGGCTGTGACCACCGGCTTCATCTTGAAGTACTGTTTAAACCTTAACTTTGCATATCTGTAAAGAGAGAGAGAGAGGAGGGGTGGCTCTGAGCCACTCGTGTCCCCTGGGATAGCCAGGATCTTCTCCAGGCACAGCTGAGATCTTCTTCAGGATCCTCCCAAGGATCCTCCCCAAGGACCACTGGGATCTTCCCCAGGGACTGCCAGGATCTTCTTCGGGATCCTCTCTGGGATCCTCCCTGGGATCCTCCCCAAGATTCTCCCCAGGGACCACTGGGATCCTCCCAAGGTTCCTCCCCAGACACCACTGGGATCTTCCCCAGGATCCTCTCCAGGGACAGCCAAGATCCTCCCCAGGAACTGCCTGGATCCTCCCTGGGATCCTCCCCAGAGACTGCCGGGATCCTCCCCAGGAAAAGCCAGAATCCTCCCCAGGATCCTCCCCAGGATCCTCCCCAGGGACTGCCAGGATCTTCCCTGGGATCTTCCCCAGGATCCTCCCCAGAGACCACTGGTATCCTCCCCAGGGACTGCCAGGATCCTCCCTGGGATCCTCCCCAAGCTCCATCGGGATCTTCCCCAGGATCTTCCCTGGGATGCTCTCCAGGATCCTCCCCAGGGATCGCCAGGATTCTCCCCAGGAATTGCCAAGATCCTCCCCAGGCACCACCGGGATCCTCCCCAGGACCCTCCCCGAGCTCCTCCCTCTCTGTCCATTTCCCTGGGAGAAAACCCTGTGCACACTCACCGTAAGAAATTAAAGTCTATGGTGGAATATTTATCCTGGATCAGCCCCCAGCAGGCCCAGAGGAAATGGGACGCCTGCAAGGGACAGAACAAAGATCAGGGAACGACCATGAGGGCAGAAACCCCCGTGCCCCAATCCCCAGGGCTGTGACAAGGACGGGACATGGACCCACAGCGCGGTTTTTGTGCCCTCCAGAGGCTGCTCCTGGCTGGAGCTGGAGCGAGGGATGGCAGAGGGAGGGTGCTGAACATCGGGTGCCCCCCCTGTGCTGCCCTCCCGGCAGCTGCAGCCAGGAAAACAGAATATTTCACCCGAAATTTCCAGAAAATGCGCTGGGGCCGCCCCTGGCAATCAGCAAAGAGGATTTCCTCACTCCAGCCGTGCCTGACCCCTCTGAAGGGCTGCCCAAGGCCACCCTGTCGGGCACAGCTGTCCCCAACACACCCCCGTGACCTTGCCCAGGGGCTCAGCGTCCTTGAGGCACTGCCAGGCCCCGTGGCACAGCCTGTCCCCGATGTCCCCAAGCCCCCAGGCTGGCACCAGCTGGAAGGCCAAGAGCAGAGGAGAAATCCCTCACTCCCTCATCCCCTGGGTTGTGTTTTCAGCCCTGGAGTGAGGCCGGCTCCTTCCTCCTCCTCACTCACCAAGGAGAACTTGTTCACTTGCACGTAGAGGGTCTCCAGCTCCTCCTGGGACACCTGGCTGTCACCGGGGTGGCCCTGGGTGAGCTCCTTGTAGGCCTGCAGGTAGGAGTGCAGCCACTGCAGCTGCGTCTCCTTGCTGGGGTAGAGGCCATAATCCACCTCCTTCACACCTGGGGGGACAGGGGGACACGGAGGGGACACGGGGGGGACACAGGGGGGACAGGGAGGAATTGGGTTCTTCATGGCAAAGCGAGGAGAGCACAACCCCAGCCAGGCACACACCCAGGATCAGCTGCTGGCCCTCAGGGTGAGGAGCCAGGATTGGCACCCCAGGGGTATCCGGGTGCCCAAGAGCAGCAGAGACCCCGCTGTGACCATGGGCAGCCCCATTTCCTGCTGTAGGATTTGGGGGGCAGCTCCCTCCTCCATCCCCAGGGATGGGGAGATCCCATTTCCCACCCCAAGACTGAGATAAAACTCTTTCCTCCATCCTGATAACAGGAACACTCCATTTCCCAGTATGGAACATGGAATTCCCAGTAATAGGAACACCTCATTTCCCAGTATGGGATTGGGAATTCCCAGTAATAGGAACACCTCATTTCCCAGTATGGGATTGGGGATAACTCCCTCCTCCAGCCCAATAATAGGAATACCCCATTTCCCACCCCAAGACTGGGAATAAAACTCCCTTCTCCACCCCCAGTGACAGGGACACCCCGTTTCCCAGTATGGGACTGGGAATTCCCAGTAATAGAACACCCCATTTCCCAGTATGGGACTGGGAATTCCCAATAACAGGGACACCCCATTTCCCAGTATGGCACTGGGGATAACTCCCTGTCCATCCCAGGGCTGGGGACACCCCGGGGCAGGGATGGGGGGACTTTGTGGGCCCCCAGGTGCTCCCCAGGGGTGAAGACACCCCATTTCCCATCCCAAGACTGAGATAAAACTCTCTCCTCCATCCCAATAACAGGAACACCCCATTTCCCAGTAACAGGAACACTCAATTTCCCAGCATGGGAGATGGAATTCCCAGTAACAGGAACACCCCATTTCCCAGTATGGGACTGGGGGTGCAACTCCCTCCTCCATCCCAGTAATGGGGACACCCCATTTCCTACTATGGAACATGGAATTCCCAGTAACAGGAACACCCCATTTCCCAGTATGAGACATGGAATTCCCAGTAAATAGGAACACCCCATTTCCCAGTAAGGGACTGGGAATTCCAAGTAACAGGAACACCCCATTTCCCAGTATGGGACTGGGGGTACAACTCCCTCCTCCATCCCAATAACAGGAACACCCCATTTCCCAGTAATACGAACACTCAATTTCCCAGTATGGCACTGGGAATTCCCAATAACAGGGACACCCCATTTCCCAGTAAGGGACTGGGAATTCCCAGTAACAGGAACACCCCATTTCCCAATATGGCACTGGGGATAACTCCCTGGGCTGGGGACACCCCGGGCCGGGGATGGGGGGATTTTGGGGGCCCCCAGGTGCTCCCCACCTGCGAACTCGTTGAAGTGGTTGCCGATGTCGAAGGCCTGGTAGTTGTAGCCCGTGTACTCGTAGTCGATGAAGCGCACGCGCTCTGCGGGGACAAAATCTGTCAGGGGTGGGGACAGAGCGGGTGACAGCACGGGGATAAAATGTTTCCAAAATCGTGGGATATTCAGGGGAGTTGGAAAGAAAGGTTGGGCCTGGTAGGCCCTGAGAAAATGTGAGGTTTTACTGGATCATGTGAAACTGCACCAATATCATAATTTAATGACTATGACAAATGAAATTATTATATGATATGATAAATTATATATGATAATATCTATATTATCATATTTATAAATATTATAATACAAATATAGAAATATTTTCATTATAGTTTTATTACATTATCATAATTATAAATTTATTATATTTATATTTATTATAATATTTAGAAATACTATAATGTAATATTTAAATAAATATAAATATATTTATATTATATTTTCATTATATTATATGTATAAATTTGGTATATTTATATTTATTATAATATTTATAAATATTATAACATCACATTTAAATAGATATAAAATATATTACATTTTCATTATATTATCGTATGTATAACTTTAGTATATTTATATTTATTATAATATTTATAAATATCATAACGTGATATTTAAATAAATATAAATATATTTATATTATATTATCGTATATGATAATATTTATAAATTTATTATATTTATGTTTATGATAATATTTATAAATATTATAACATCATATTTAAATAATTATAAATATATTTATATTATCAGTATATTATAATATTTATAAATTTATTATATTTATGTTTATGATAATCTTTAGAAATATTATAACATCATATTTAAATAAATATAAATATATTTATATTATATTATCAGTATATGATCATATTTATATATTTATTATATTTATGTTTATTATAATCTTTAGAAAAATGATAATATCTATCATATTTATCATATAAAGATGATAAATGATATGATTGTTCAATGCAATGATTGATTGGTAATTGGATATAATTATTGTTAAATGCAATGATTGATTGGTAATTAGATATAATTGTTGTTTAATTGTAACAAGAATAATGAGAAACGATGTTTGGGGGGGTTTGATGGAAATTGCAAAAATCCATGCTTGGATGAAATCAATGTATACAATAGAACAGTATAAATTTAATAATTAATATGTCGTTATATCGAGATAAAAGTATAAAAATATGTTCTTCATGAAAGCTTGTCAGAGTCAGATTTGGCTTTGTACCCCTGACACCCAGAGCTCTTCAATAAAAGCACCTGCAGAGAATCATTCTGTGACTGATGACAGTGACACCCCCCCAGGGACACCCCCGAGGGACAGACCTCGTGTCCTGTCGTAGATGATGTTCTTGCACAGGAGGTCGTTGTGGCACAGCACCACGGGTGACCCCAGCTGCGACAGCGTCTCCTCCATCCAGGCCAGCTCCTGCTCCAGCGCCTCGGGGCTGGGCACGTCCCGAGGGAGGCTGGCGAGGGGACAAAAGGGACAGGGTGGCATCGCTGCTGCCCAAAGGGACAAAAGGGACAGGGCGGCATCGTTGCTGCCCAAAGGGACAAAAGGGACAGGGTGGCATCGTTGCTGCCCAAAGGGACAAAAGGGACAGGGTGGCATCGCTGCTGCTCTGGGGGAGCCACCCTGGGCCTTGGGGGTGGCGTTTCCCCGGTTTCCAGTGTTTCCCTGGAGGCTCGGGGGCAGAATTTCCCCCGCTTCCAGAATTTCCCCAACTTCCAGAGCTTCCCTGGGGTCACAGGAGCAGAATTTCCCCAGTTTCCAGCACTTCCCTTGGGGCTCAGGGGCAGAATTGAGTTTCCCTGGCTTCCAGAGCTTCCTTGGGGCTCAGGAGCAGAATTTCCCCAAATTCCAGCACTTCCCCTGGGGCTCAGGGGCAGAGTTGAGCTTCCAGCATTTCCCTGGGGGCTCAGGGGCAGAATTTCCCCAACTTTCAGAATTTCCCTGGTTTCCAGTTCTTCTCTGGGGCCACAGGGGTAGAATTGCTCTTCCCTGGCTTCCAGCATTTCCCTTGGGGTTTTGGGGGCAGAATTCCCCAGTTTCCAGCACTTCCCTGGGACCACAAGAGCAGAATTGCTCTTCCCTGATTTCCAGCACTTCCCTGGGGCTCAGGAGCAGAATTTCCCCAACTTCCAGCACTTCCCTGGGGTCACAGGAACAAAATTTTCCCAGCCTGACTTCCAGGGCTTCCCTGGGGGCTCAGGGGCAGAATTTCCCTCTCTTGCCTTCCAAACGGCCCCACTAATGACACAAAGAGGGGCTAACCAGGCTGTTTTTGGGGAGGGGACCAGGTTTGCTACCCAGGCAGCCACCCCACCTCAGCCTCAGCACATCCCTCATCCCCAAAACCCCCACGCCCACCCCCCAAATCCACCCAGCGCTGGCTCCCCGAGCACCCGGCGAAGCCCCCGGGGATGTTTTGGACTCTGGCAGTAACCTCAGAAGAGGTTCCAAGAAGAGAGCTCGTTAATGATTGCCTAATTGGCCGCGAGGAAGGCGCAGGGTGGGTAAAGTCTGCCCGTGGCCCGGCGGGTGCTGAGAAAAGCCCGGCTGGCTCCCGATGCGGGTTAATGATTGCCCTGCCCGGGGTTCGTTCACCTCCTGCGCCTCTTGGGGCTGCCCCAGCCCTTCCCAGACGCCCCAACTCCCGCCTGCCGGGCCAAACCAGCCGCCCCAAAAAGCGGGACGGGCTGGTTGGAAGTGGGAATTGTGTGGTTTAATTTCTGGAGTTAATTGTCAGCTCGGCAGGGCTTGAGCTCGGGTTTATTCTAGGCTTAAATTCCCGGGAGGAGGAGGATTGTTCCAGCATGGGAGGCTGTGGCTCCAGCTGGATCCTGCACAGACACATCCCAGAGCTCCAAAAAAGCTGAAATCCCACCCAAAACGGCAGCAGGAAGGGGCTGGAGCTGCTCCAGGGGCTCTGAGAGGGATCCAGCCCCAAATCCAGGCCTAAATCCCCGCTGGGGCTTTACCTGGGAACCTCAGCCCCAGAGGGTGGGCAGGGGGTGCCCGAGGCAGAGCCTGGCTCTGTGGGATCCCTCTGCCTTTACCTGGCGTTGGATACCTTTGGGCTGAGCTCTGTCTTCACCAGGCTGAGGTATTTGTGCAGCTTCTGCCACAGGATGGGCCTGGGGAGGCTCCCGTTGGCGTGGATGGCGTGGACTCGAGCCATCTCCCGGGCCACCAGCCTGGCATGGAGCACAGGAGAAAGGTGAGGGGTGATCCCAAATCCTCAAAATCCCCCCCTGCAAAATCCCCCAAAAAGCTTTGGGGGTGTCTTCAGGGGGATTCCCTGAAAATCCTGCTTAAAACGCAGGGTTAGCACAGCTGAGCCCTCATTCCATGTCAGGGATCGGCCTCTGAAGCATTTCAGAATTGTCATTTTCAGGGTAA
Organism: Anisognathus igniventris; assembly: GCA_035583115.1. Lineage (NCBI taxonomy): Eukaryota > Metazoa > Chordata > Aves > Passeriformes > Thraupidae > Anisognathus > Anisognathus igniventris. The sequence continues at coordinate 4,033,429 of JAWWET010000113.1, read as the reverse complement.
ATTCAGCCCTAAACTCTGCGTCCTGAGGAATTCCAGCTTCCCAGGAAATCTTAATTCCAGCTTCCCAGGAAACTTTAATTCCAGCTTTTTCAGAAATCTTAATTCCAGCTTCCCAGGAAACATTAATTCCATCTTCCTAGGAAACTTTAATTCCAGCTTCCCAGGAAACCTCTCTTCACCAAAACCTGCTAAAAACTAGAAATTTGGTAATTTTGACAACTCTGGCTGCAGTTTGGGTTAGCGCAGCTGAGCCCTCATCCCATGTCAGGGATCGGCCTCTGAAGCATTTCAAAATTGTCATTTTCAAGGCAAATTCAGCCCTAAACTCTGCTTCCTGAGGAATTCCAGCTTCCCAGGAAATCTTAATTCCAGCTTCCCAGGAAACCTTGATTCCAACTTCCCAGGAAACCTTGATTCCAACTTCCCAGGAAACTTTAATTCCAGCTTCCCAGAGAACCTTAATTCCAGCTTCCTAAGAAATCTTAATTCCAGCTTCCCAGGAAACCTTAATTCCAACTTCCCAGGAAATCTAGATTCCAGATTCCTAGGAAACCTTAATTCCAACTTCCCAGGTAACCTCTCTTCACAAAAACCTGATAAAAATTAGAAATTGGGTAATTTTGACAACTCTGGCTGCGGTTTGACCCATTCACCCCCCCCGACCCCCATTCACCCCAGGACTGGGCACACCAGTGACCCCCACCCATGGCAGTCAGGGAAGAGCTGAAAACACAGAACAAACCCCCAGAAAATCGGGCGAAAAACTGGAGGGGATCCCCTCAGGACATCCCACACACCTGAAGATTCGAGGATCCCTCACGTGGTCGGGTCCCAGCGCGATTCCTGGCAGGAATTGGTAGCAGAGCCCGTTCTGGAAGGCGCAGTAGAGGTCGGGGGCGCAGCCGTGGGCTCGGAGCACCTGGAAATTCCTCAGCTCCGTCTCCCTGTCCACCAGCAGCTCGGTTTTCCTGCCGTACACCCGCACCAGCAGCGCGTCCCCCATGCCCTCGTCCGTGTAGCAGGCCACCAGCTTGTTGGTGATGCCGTCAGTGAAGAGCTGGGTGGGGACAGACACGGCGGGCGTGACACCTGGGTAAGGCTGGGAATAGGGGAACCCCCGTGGCTGCTTCCCAGCCGGTGGGAAAACCTCGTGGGAATGGCAAAAGTGAGGAAAAGGAGCGAGGCAGCACAGCCAGGAAAATTCCTGGGGGGGTGAGATGAGTTTGGGAGGACTGAGGTTCAGGGTTCTGCTGGCAGAAGGGGTGGTTTGGGTGAAAATCCTGTTATTTTTCACCTAGAACAGCTCAGGAACAGCTCTGCAGGCAGAGGTGGTGGTTTAGGTGAAAATCCTGCTAATTTCACCTGGAACAGCTCAGGAACAGCTCTGCAGGCAGAAGGAGTGGTTTGGCTGGAAATCCTGTTATTTTTCACCTGGAACAGCTCAGGGATATCTCAGGAATACCCCTGCAGGCAGAGGTGGTAGTTTGGGTGGAAATCCTGTTATTTTTTCACCTGGAGCAGCTCAGGAAGACCTCTGCATGCAGAAGGGGTGGTTTGGGTGAAAATCCTGTTATTTTTCACCTAGAACAGCTCAGGGATATCTCAGGAACAGCTCTGCATGCAGAGGTGGTGGTTTGGGTGGAAATCCTGTTATTTTTCACCTGGAACATCTCAGGAACAGCTCTGCTGGCAGAGGTGGTGGTTTGGGTGAAAATCCTGCTAATTTCACCTAGAACAGCTCAGGAGCAGATCAGGAAGACCTCTGCATGCAGAA
>JAWWET010000113.1:4010352-4021901 GCA_035583115.1 Anisognathus igniventris | reverse complement strand
GTGTGGACAGACACAAACATTGCTGATCTGCAGCTCCACTCGTGCTGAGCACGGGGAAAATGTGGATTTGCCAACTGCGAACTCCTTCCCGCTGTTCCAGGGTGAAAAACCTTTCCTGATATCCAAATCCCAGCAAAACCCATCCCTGGCTGACCCCAAATCTCCCCCCAAACCACCCAAGGATGCAGGGACAGCTCACCCTGGCTCAGGTGGGCACTTCCACCCAACAGAAGGGTTCAGAGCAGACAAGGAGCATCGTTTTGGGGCTGATTTTGGACACTCACCCGCAGCACGTAGGCCGGGCCGCTGAGGCCATAGACCTTCCCTCCCAGGTGGAAGGAGATGTTGGGCAGCTGAGGCACCTGCTCGCAGTCCACCACGTACTGCAGGGGAGGGGACAGCGCTGGGACAGGGCCGGGCAGCCAGGGGGACACGGGCAGGGGCTGGCTGTCACTCACCTCTCCTTCGGCCACCTCGGTGGCCCCGATGGCTTTCATGAGCACGGACACGGGGCCGGCGGGGCCGGTGATGTAGGAGGCCCCGGTGTCCACGGCCACCGAGCAGCCTTCCCTGCAGAATAGGATCTCAGCCCCCACAGACACCCTGGAGAGGGAGAGGTGGCCCTGAGTGTGGCCTGGTGACACCCAGGGTGCTCCCAGGAGTGTCACATGCATCCCAAATCTCCCCTGGTGACACCCGGGGTGCTCCCAGGTGTGACATGTCCATCCTGAGTGTTCCCTGGTGACACCAGGAATGTCACATCCATCCCAAATGTCCCCTGGTGTCACCAAGGATGTTCCTGGAAGTGTCACTTCCATCCCAAATGTCCCCTGGTGACACCCTGGGAGTGACAGATCCAACCCAAACATCCCTGGTGACACCCTTGGTGCTCCTGGGAGTGTCACACTGGTCCCCAGTGTCCCCTGGTGACACCCAGGGTGCTCCCAGGAGTGTCACATCCATCCCAAATCTCCTGTGGTGACACCAAGGATGTTCCTGGAAGTGTCACTTCCATCCCAAATCTCCTGTGGTAACACCAAGGGTGCTCCCAAGAGTGTCACTTCCATCCCAAATGTCCCCTGGTGACACCCTGCGAGTGACAGATCCAAGCCAAACATCCCTGGTGACACCAAGGGTGCTCCCAGGAGTGTCACACCCATCCTGAGTGTCCCCTGGTGACAGCAGGAATGTCACATCCCACCCCAGCCAGGCACGTGCTGTTCCCCGCTTTTCCGACGTGGGATCTGAGCTCCATCATTTGCAGGGCTGATTTTTTTGGGGATTTTTTTTTTTTTTTTTTGTTAAACAAAGCAGGATTGTTTCAGCTCCTCCCGCAGGACTGACGGGGGTTAAACTCTTCCAAGTGCAGCTCCCGGGTGGAATCTCAGCCCACGGTGCCACCCCCTCTGCATTCCCAGCTGCTCCTGGCTCCTTGCTGAGGGAGCTGGAGGAGCCCACCCTTCTCCTTTCCAGATGGGGAAAAACGCTGAGGGAAAACAACCCTGAAATCCCTGAAATCCCCCAAATCCCACCCTCACAGAGCCGCGGGATGCAGCCCTGGACCTGCCAGTGCTGGGCTAATATTGGGTTCGATGATCCCAAAGGCTTTTCCCATCTCAAATCCCGGGATTTGGGATTCCCGGGCCGCGCAGGGCTGTCCCCGCCCTCACCCCTTCATGCGGATCTGCCAGAAGCCGCTCCTGCTGACGTTCAGGTAGTGGAAGTCGCCGGTGTAATACGCTGGGTCGCTGCCTCCCAGGATGATTTCCCCGCCGGGCTTCAGGAGAGCATTCCTGTGCCAAACACAGCGGGAGGGATTCCCCTGTTCCCAAAAATCCCAGCCCAGAGGGATCGACTCCCCTTTCCCCCAGAATCCCAGTTCTGGCAAGGAGTGATTCCCCTTTTCCCAAAAAATCCCAGCTCTGTCATGGAGCAATTCCCCATTCCCCAAAATCCCAGCCCAGAGGGATTGATTCCCCTTTCCCCAAAAATCCCAGTTTTGGCAAGGAGTGATTCCCCTTTTCCAAAAATCCCAGCCCTGAGGGAGCAATTTCCCTTTCCCCAAAAATCCCATCCCAGCAGGAGCAATTCCCCTTTTCCCAAAAATCTCATCCCAGCAGGAGCAATTCCCCTTTCCCCAAAAATCCCAGCCCTGAGGGAGCAATTTCCCTTTCCCCAAAAATCCCATCCCAGCAGGAGCAATTCCCCTTTTCCCAAAAATCTCATCCCAGCAGGAGCAATTCCCCTTTCCCCAAAAATCCCACAGCCACGAGGCTCTGCTGGCCCTGTCAGCAGCTGGGACAGTGAGGTGACACATGCTCCAGGTGGGTGTGGTGGCCCCTGAGCAGGGACAGAACCCGGGCAGGACATCCTGGGGCTGGCAGAGGGACCAGGGGACACCGGGGGACACGGGGGGCTGGCAGTGGGTGGCCTTGAGGGCGCTCGTGCTTTGGGTCTTCTTACTTGGAAGCGCTGCAAAGAGAGGGATGCTCCGTGAGGCACCTGTGTCCCCAGGGAGCCCAGGAGATACAGGGGACACCCAGAGACCAGAGGGATCCTCCATTCCATCCCTCCACATCTCCTCCAGAATCCCCCATCTCCCTCCATCCCCATTTCTTCCAGGTCCTCCATTCCTTCCCTCTCATGTCCTCTGGGATCCTCCATTCCATCCCTCCCCATCTCCTCCAGGATCCTCCATCTCCTTCCCACCCTCCCAGTCCATCTCCTCCAGGATTCTCAATCTCCCTCCATTCCCATTTCTTCCAGCATCCTCCATTCCTTCCCTCCCATCATCACCAGGATCCTCCACCCCTTCCCTTCCTCCCACCCCATCCCCATCCACATCCCCATCTCCTCCAGGATCCTCCATTCCCTCCCATCCCAGCTTGTCCAGAATCCTCCATCTCCTTCTCATCCTCCCAGTCCAGCTTCTCCAGGATCCTCCATTCCATCCCTCCCATCACCAGGATCCTCCATCTTCTTCCCTCCCATCTCCTCCAGCATCCTCCATTCCATCCCACCCCATCTCCTCCAGGATCCTCCATCTCCTTCCCACCCTCCCAGTCCATCTCCTCCAGGATTCTCAATCTCCCTCCATTCCCATTTCTTCCCGGATCCTCCATTCCATCCCTTCCATCTCCTCCAGAATCCTCCATTCTATCCTTCCCCATCTCCTTCAGGATCCTCCATTCCTTCCCATCCCAGCTTGTCCAGGATCCTCCATCTCCTTCCCACCCTCCCAGTCCAGTTCCTCCAGGATCCCCCATCTCCCTCCATTCCCATTTCTTCCAGCATCCTCCATTCCTTCCCTCCCATCTCCTCCAGAATCCTCCATTCCATCCCACCCCATCTCCTCCAGGATCCTCCATTCCATCCCACTCCAGCTTCTCCAGAATCCTCCATTCCATGCCTCCCCATCTCCTCCAGCATCCTCCATTCCATCCCACCCCATCTCCAGCACCCTCCATTCCATCCCACCCCATCTCCACCAGGATCTTCCACTCCTCCCCTTCCTCCCACCCCATCCCCATCCCCATCCCTCCAACCCACAAACCCCTCCCCGCCGCGCCCGTGACCCCCCAAACCCGACCCCGTTTTGGGGGTGTCCCGGTGCCCCGCAGCCCCACCGGCTGTAGTAGACGGAGAACGCGTCCTCCTGGAGGATCTGCTGTGCCAGGATGCGGTCGAAGACGGGCGTGATGCCATCGATGGCCTGGCTGGGGTAGCCCATGCCCAGCACGCCGTCGAACCTGGCGAAGATGAAGGGGAAGGCGGGCAGCGCCGTGGCCTCGGCGAACACCTGGATGATCGGGATGTCCGACACCTGCGGGAGGGCACGGGGGGATTTGTGGGGTGCTGGGAGGGATGAACCCCCCCCCAAAAAACCCCATATGTGTCCTGGCAGAGCCAGCGGCTCTGGGTGTGTGGATTTAGGGGGGATTCTGTGGGTTCCAGCTGTGTGGATTTTGGAGATTTGGTGGGTTCCAGGTGTGTGGATTTATGGGCATCCTGTGGGTTCCAGGTGTGTGAATTTGGGGGATTTTAGGTGTGTGGATTTTGGGGATTTTGTGGATCCCAGGTGTGTGGATATGGGGGTTCTGTGGATCCCAGGTGTGTGGATATTGGGGGTTCTGTGGGTTCCAGTGTGTGGATTTGGGGGATTCTGTGGATTTTAGGTGTGTGGAATTGGGGTTTTGTGGATTCCTGGTGTGTGGATTTTGGGGACTTTATGGATCGCAGGTGGTTGCCAGGTGTGTGGATTCTGGGGGTTCTGTGGGATCCAGTGTGTGAATTTCGGGGATTTTAGGTTTGTGGAATTCAGGGATTCTGTGGGTTCCAGGTGTGTAGATTTTGGGGATTTTGTGGGTTTTACGTGTGTGGATTTTGGGGCTTTTGTGAGTTCTAGGTGTGTGGAATTTGGGGGTTCTGTGGGTTCCAGTGTGTGGATTTTGGGGATTCTGCGGGTTTGGGATTCTGTGGATTTTAGGTTTGTGGAATTGGGGTTCTGTGGATCCCAGGTGTGTGGAATTTGGGGGTTCTGTGGGTTCCAGGTGTGTGAGTTTTGGGGATTTTAGGTATGTGGAATTCAGGGATTCTGTGGGTTCCAGGTGTGTGGATTTTAGGGTTTCTATGGATCCCAGGTGTGTGGATTTGGTGGCTCTGTGGGCTTTGGAGATTCTACGAATTTTACGTGTGTGGATTTTGGGAGTTCTGTGAATCCCAGGTGTGTGGATTTGAGGGTTCTGTGGGCTCCAGGTGTGTGAGTTTTGGGGATTTTAGGTATGTGGAATTCAGGGATTCTGTGGGTTCCAGGTGTGTGGAATTTGGGGGTTCTGTGGGTTCCAGTGTGTGGATTTTGGGGGCTCTGTGGATCCCAGGTGTGTGGATTTGGTGGCTCTGTGGGTTTTGGGGACTCTATGGATTTTAGGTGTGTGGATTTTGGGAGTTCTGTGGATCCCAGGTGAGTGGATTTGGGGGCTCTGTGGGTTCCAGGTGAGTGGATTTGGGGGCTCTGTGGGTTCCAGGGCTCACCGTGACGATGTCCTGGCTGAGGACGCCTTTGACGCTGCCGGTGCCGTAGCGGATGGCGAAGCCGGTGCCGTTGGCGATGTAGGTGCGCGACTTGGAGGAGTCGTAGCGGCTGTGGGACACTGGGGCCAGGGAGAAGGGACATCCCAGAGGGGCACAGAGCACCTCTGCCCCCCCAAAACCCCCTGGTGGGGGGGGGGGGGTAATGGGCCCACCCCACCTCAGTGCCAGGACACCAACAGAGAGACCCCCCCCATGTTAAAATCCATCAGAAACGAGACCCCCCAACCCCATCTGAGCAGCCCTGAGGGTCGCTGAGGATTTGGGGGGTCACCCCTAGCCCCGGCCGTGTCCCCCCTACTCACCACAGGCGCTGTAGAGTGGGGAGCACTTGTAGGATGGCACCCACAGGTTGGCCGAGCCCGTGTCAAAGACCACCTTGAAGGTCTGCGCGGGGGTCCCGATGCTGATCTCGCCAAAATATTGGGTCTGGGGGGGGACGGGGAGCACCCCTGAGCTCACACCGAGCCCAGCTGGGGCTGCCGGGGGACATGGCGGTGACATCGGGCAGGGCCACACTCACATCCAGGTAGTTGGTGAGCGGGGTGGGAGCCGTCCCGTTGCGGGGACCGTCCCCTCCTCCGCGCGTGGCCCGGCGCAGCTCCGGGAACACGTCCCGCACCTTCACCCCCATCTCCTGCAGCGTCTGGCGGATGGAGGGCATCCTCCGCAGGGCGATCCTGGGGGGCAGCACAGAGCTGGGGGGCACCGGGGGATCCCCCCCAGCTCCCCCGGCAGCTTCCAGCTCCGGCCCGGTGGCTCCAGATGGCAGCAGCTCCCCACAGCTCCCACCGCAGGGTGGGGACCCCCAGGTGGGTTGGGGACACCCGCAGAGCCCGACCCCGACCCCAAACTCGGTTATTTGGGATTCAGAGCGCTCCTAAATTGTTTAAGTTAGGAAAGACCTTCACCCCCATCTCCTGCAGCGTCAGGACGATCCTGGGGGGCAGCGCAGAGCTGGGGGGCACCGGGGGATCCCCTCCAGCTCCCCCGGCAGCTTCCAGCGGCATTCCCGGCCTCGGGAGCTCCAGCCCGGTGGCTCTAGATGGCAGCAGCTCCCCGCCGCTCCCACCGCAGGGTGGGGACCCCCAGGTGGGTTGGGGACACCCCCAGACCCCGAGCCCGGCCCTAAACTCGGTTATTTGGGATTCAGAGCGCTCCTAAATTGTTTAAGTTAGGAAAGACCCCCCCGCTCGTGGAGTCCCACCGGCGCTCGAGGAAGAGGAGGGAGGAAGAGTAGAAGAGGAGGAAGGGGATGAAGCAGCAAAGCCCCTCACCCTCCTCAGCAGACCCCGGGAATAAAAGCGGGGACAGCCCCGGGAGGGTCACACGAGCTCCGGCTACCTCTGCAAAGCCTGGGCTGGCGAGGGGACAAAAGTGGCTCCCCAGGTGACGGCCAGGAGCAGCAGGCAGCGCCGCAGCCTCCTGCTGGCTGCCACGGCCATCGTGTCCCCCGCTGCCCCTCCCTGCCGCCGGCTCCGTCCCGTCCCTTCCCGCAGGGGAGGAAACTTTTATAGCCCCGGATCCTCCATCCCTGCGGGATCCTCCTCCCCTGGCAGGGGCAGGGCTGGGAATGGCGTGGAGGGCACCGGGAATGGCACGGATAGAACTGGGCAAACTGGGAATGGCATGGATCAAACTGGGCAGACTGGGAATGGCATGGATAATGCCCATCAGGCTGGGAATGCCATGGATGCCACTGGGCAGGCTGGGAATGGCATGGATGGCACTGGGCAGGGTGGGAATGGCATGGATAATGCCCAGCAGGGTGGAAATGCCGTGGACAGCACTGGGCAGACTGGGAATGGCATGGATAGAACTGGCCAAACTGGGAATGCCATGGATGGCACTGGGCAGGCTGGGAATGGCATGGATGGCACTGGGCAGACTGGGAATGGCATGGATCAAACTGGGCAAACTGGGAATGGCATGGATCAAACTGGGGAGGGTGGGAATGGCATGGATCAAACTGGGCAGACTGGGAATGGCATGGATCAAACTGGGCAGGGTGGGAATGGCATGGAGGGCACCGGGAATGGCATGGATCAAGCTGGGCAAACTGGGAATGGCATGGATAATACCCATCAGGCTGGGAGTGACATGGATGGCACTGGGCAGGGTGGGAATGCCATGGATAATGCCCGGCAGGGTGGGAATGCCATGGATAATGCCCAGCAGGGTGGAGATGCCATGGACAGCACTGAGGAGGGTGGGAATGCCATGGAGAACACCAGGCAGGTGGCTGGGACAGTCCCCATGGAGGGTGGCAGGGCCAGGATGCCCCCCGTGCCCGGTAGGAACGTGCCAAGGGGAGCTGTGGGTATCTGGGAGATGGACCCCACATTCCGTGGGGTTAATTGCCCCCAAATTACTCCACTCTCCAGCACAGCACGTGAAGGGCACAAATCCCTGCTGGTGCCACCTGGGAGAGCTGACGGGGGGTGCTGGGTGGTGGCACAGGTCTGGGTGACATCCTGGCCAAGGAGATGTCCCCAAACTCCAGCTGCAGCTGGGATTTCCCCCAAGGGAATGGGAATGGCAAAGGACACTCAGCCCTGCTGGCCATGGGGACACCGAGTGAGGACCCCCCCAGCCCCCTCTGCCCTTTGGGGGATGCTCTGGGGAACCCCCCCAGCCCCAGCCCTGTTAAAGCAGGCCTGGAGCTCAGAGCAGAGAACAGCCAAACTCATCCCAGCTGCTCCTTACGGGGTCAGATCCCGGTGTTTGGGATGGGAGATGCTGCTCCAAACCCTCAGGAGCTTCCAGCTGCACCCCTGGCCCCTCTCCAGGCTGCTGTGCCTCCTGGGCAGTGCCCAGCCCAGGGTGGGGGGTGCTGCATCAGCCCCGCAGCTCCCAGCCTCGGGAATCTCAGTGGGAAATTACCCCAAAGGCAATAAAAATGTTCTTGGGTGAACCCTGATGACACATTCCCCCCCACCCCCAGCCCAGCCCCACAATCCCCTTCCTGTTTACGGGGTTTGTTCTTGGAAGAGCCCCGAGGACACATTTCCCCCCAGCCCAGCCCCACAACCACCCTCCTGTTCATGGGATTTGCTCAGGGCCCTGCTGTCACCCCACAAACTCCAAACAACTTCCCCCCAAAACCGGACTTTTACCGCCTCATTCCCTGCGGGATTTTGGCTGCCAGGGCACTGCTGACCCCGGCAGGCCCCAGGGCTCAGCCCCACGGGGCTCTGCCCCCATCCCTGACGTCTTTTCCCACGCAGGACCCGTGTCCCTGCGTCACTCCGGGGAGCCTCGTGGCCGGCGCAGGTTGCGGGGAGGGAGCGGGGTCAGGAGCTGAGAGGGTCTGGCAGGGAGCCCACGGCTGTAAATCCCCGCCCGGGCATCCCACGGGCTCTGCCAAGCTCCGTTCCCCACAGGAAAAGCCGCTGGTGCAGCAGGACTTCAAAGGAAAAGGAGTCCCCATTGGTGGGGATCTGAATTTCCAGCCCCTTCTGGTCCAGGGCACCCATATCTGTGGGATCCCTGAGGATTTGGGGTGTTCTGGGCATGGCCACACCTGTGGGATCCCTGAGGATTTGGGGTGTTCTGGACATGGCTTTGTCCCAGCAGGCACAGCTGGACCCCTCTCCTGTGGGGGATCCAGGGTGGGATGAGCTGGGAAGGGGGAACCAGAGGGGCACAACCCTTCCCTGCCACTGAGGTGGCCCCAAAACCCCCTTGGATGGGAAATGGAGGGAAAAAGGGGAAAAGTGACTTCCCCAAATCCATCAGAGAGCCAAGGGCTGCTGCTCTGGGGTGGCTGCAGGGGTGGCTGTCCCAGCTCCAGGGCTCTGGGATGTCCCCCAAAATGGGACACTTTCCCAGTGCTGGGAAAACCCCCCCAAGGAATTTCCCAGTCCCCTCTGCTGTGATGGAAAATGCTTAAAAAACCTGGAAAAGTGGTTTTGGGGGTGTCAGAGGGACAGGGACACGGGAGGGAAGGGGACAGGGACATCAGGCAGCTCTGGGACAGTGCTGGGTTCACTCCCAGCCCTTCAGAGCCACAGGGAAGATCCTGAACTCTTCCCATGCAGCCCCAAAACATCCCTTAAGTGGAATTTTTGAGCACGGGAGGTTCCAGAGCTTCAGGGAAAGGCAGGAATCCCTCACTGGATCCATGTGGGGAACCTTGCTCCAAAATCCCGGGGTTTTGTCCGATTATGGGTCCCATCAGGAGCAGCTCCTCTGGAAATAGCAGGGAATTTTCCTGTTATTTTCCTGCCTGTTTTTCAGGGAGAATGGAAGGAAAACATTTCCCAGAGAGGAACAATCGCCTTCCCCATGGATAAATTCCTTCTTCTCTCCTGCCAGGCTGCGTGGGTGCTTTCCTTAAAATAAAATCCAAATTTTTTAGCTCTTTCCACTCCAAACAAAATCATTGGGAAGTTTGGCCAAACAGCTTTGATTTCCTGAGGGATTTTTTTTTGCAGCAGCACAGAAAAAAGGAGGTGAATTTCTGCTCTTCCCTTGCATTTTCCACATTTTCCTAATCCAGGATTTTGCTGCTGGGGAAAGCACACGAGGCTCGTGAGGATCCTCATTCCGGGTGACCAAAAAGCTCCAGAGTAAAAACAACTTTTGGGAAGGGCTTAGGGGAGGCTGTGGATGGCACCAGCACCGGGTGAATTCAGGGATTGACGTCAGGGCAAACCCGGAGCTGGTTCTTGAAACCAAAACCCTGCCAGAGAGAGGATTTACAGAGCTGGAGGGGGAAAACATTCCTGGGAAAATCCTTCCCCAGAGGAGCTCTGGGGAGGGAGCTCCCAGACCTTCCCAGACTGGAAAATATGTGGGGGATGAGGACACCCCCAACATGGGGTCAGGTTTTGGGGGTCACAGGCACTGCGGGGATGGGTTTGTGGGTTGGAGAGATGGGGATGGGGTGGGAGGAAGGGAAGGGGTGGAGGATCCTGGAGGAGATGGGGAGGGATGGAATGGAGGATCCTGGAGGAGATGGGGTGGAAGGAATGGAGGATCCTGGAGGAGATGGGGAGGGATGGAATGGAGGATCCTGGAGGAGATGGGGAGGGATGGAATGGAGAAAGTGTCTGGGTGGGGTTTGGAGGAACCTGGAGTAAGGGAAGGTGTCCCATGGCAGGGAGTGGGATGAGATGGGATGGGATGGGATGGGATGGGATGGGATGGGATGGGATGGGATGAGATGGGCATGAAGATCCCTAAAACCCCAAATCATTCCACGATTCCGGGATCCCTCAGAAGCTGTGGAGGACGGCAGGTCTTGGCAGTTTTCTGTTCCCCTTGGGATGCCTTTTGCAGCTGCAGTGTGCCTGGAGCTCTGGGCTTTGTGGTTTAAAAACCCTAACCCTAACCCTAGCTGTAACCCTAACCCTCGGCAGTAAAAGCAGCCAAGGGCTGAGGCTGATTCCAAGGAAAAAGCTGTGGAGGAAACTCCCAGCCACGGGAATGTCCCCTGTGCCATCTCCAGCTATGAGCAGAGGAAGGTTCCTGTGCCACTTCCAGCCACGTGGAGGTCCCTGTGCCACCTCCAGGCACAGCCATGGGAATGTGTTTGTGTCATCTCCTGCCATGGGAAGGTTCCTGTGTCATCTCCTGCCATGGGAATGTCCCTGTGCCACCTGCAGCCATGGCCACGATGCCTCCTGGTGACATCGGGAGGTGCCAGCGCTGGGACAAGCCCTGAGCCAATGGAAAGGAGCCGAGTCTGAGCTCACTGTAAGATTTTTTTTTTTAATTAAATTAAATCTTTCACAGAAAAGAATTAAATAACAGCAAGAATTCCAGAATCCAGCCTGGTCCAGCCCTTGGACCCCGGAGCCTGGCTCAGGAGCCCTGTGGGACAGTGAGGGGACACTGTCCCTGCTCAGGGGTGGCTCTGGCCAGCACTGAGGGTCCTGGGGACAAAAGAGTCACCAGCTCTTGGGCACAGCCAGACCTGGGGCTCTCTCACCCTGTCCCATCGCAGCCACTCGGCCCAGAGCTGCTCAGGTCACACCATGGAGCCGCTGTCCCCCATTTTCTGCAGGAGCTGCAACAGGGACAGACCAGGATTGGCGGGAAAATCCACCTGGTCAGCTCTGGGGACACCACGGTGACATTTCCTGTGCAATCCCATCCGTGGGGACAGATCCCAGCCAGGGACTGCCCACCCCCAGGGGCACAGGGGGATGGATTCCAGCCGGGCACTGCTCACCCCCATGGGCACAGGGGGATGGATCCCAGCTGGGCACTGCCCATCCTGAGGGGCACAGGGGTATGGATCCCAACCAGGGACTGCCCACCCCAGGGGTCCCCAGCCCCCTCTCACCTGGCTCAGCAGGGGGATGTTTGCCAGCGAGCCCAAAAACCCGAAAGCCACCGGGAAGAAGCTCCTGTGTGGACACAAAAGGCCTCGCTGAACTCTGGGGAGCATCCCCCAAGCCCAGGCTCCATCCCAAAGATCCCATCCCAAGGATCCCATCATGAGGATCCCATCC
>JAWWET010000113.1:3986269-3997490 GCA_035583115.1 Anisognathus igniventris | reverse complement strand
TAAAGGTGACTGGGGGGGACACACACCTGGATGTCCAGGTTAGGGGTGACAGGTGACCCTCTCACCTGGTTCAGGGGTGACAGGGGACACACACACACCTGGATGTCCAGGTTCAGGGGTGACCCTCTCACCTGGATGTCCAGGTTGAGCTGCTCCCAGAGGTCATCGTGCCGGGTGGACACCTCGCTCTCCAGGCTCTCGTACTCGGCCGTGCTGTTTGCCAGGGCCTGAGGGGACAGTGGGGGGATCAGGGGGGTCTTTGCCACCCAGCACAGCCCCCCGAGCTGGGGAGGGGGTGGCAGCAGAGGGGACAAGCTCTGAGGTGCCCGGGGCAAGGCAGAGACAGAGCCAGGAGCTGAGGTGGCACCTGGAGGGTGCCAAATTCGCTTTGTCCCCAGTGAGGGACTTTGTCCTCAGGCAGCCAAGGGGAATTCCCTGCACCTTTCCCAGCCAGGAAGGGACAAAAGGGACAAAAGGGACCTGAATCCCGCCCGTTACCGTGCTGGCCTGGGACAGCTCCACCCGGATGTTGATGAGCTGGTTCTGCAGCGATTCCTTCTTGTGCAGCAGCTTCTCCGGGTAGGCGGGCTGGCTCCCGAACATCTCCAGCTCCTGGTGGGTCCCCATCAGGGCACTCTCCAGGCTCTCCTGTGGGGACACACGGAGCCACGAGGTCCTGGCTGCTCAGTAACACACCAGGAGTCTCCCCCAGCTCAGAAATGTCCCCAAGCTGTGGCTGCCACATCCCTGGAAGGCTCCAAAGCCAGGCTGGAGACCCTGGGACAGCGGCCCAGGGGTAGAACGAGAGGTTTTTAATGTCCCTTCAAGCCAGGGGTGGCAGGGGACCTGCTCACCTGGTTCAGGGGTGGCAGAGGACACTCTGACCTGGATCAGGGGTGACAGGTGACACACACACCTGGATGTCCAGGTTAAAGGTGACAGGGGACACACACACACCTGGATGTCCAGGTTCAGGGTGACAGGTGACACTCACACCTGGATATCCAGGTTCAGGGGTGACAGGGGACACACACACCTGGATGTCCAGGTTAGGGGTGACAGATGACACACACACCTGGTGCAGGGGTGACAGGTGACACACACACCTGGATGTCCAGGTTCAGGGTGACAGAGGACACACACACCTGGATGTCCAGGTTAAAGGTGACAGGTGACACACACACCTGGATGTCCAGGTTAGGGGTGACAGAGGACACACACACCTGGATGTCCAGGTTCAGAGTGACAGGGGACACACACACCTGGATGTCCAGGTTAAAGGTGACAGGGGACACACACACCTGGACGTCCAGGTTCAACCCAAACCCTCCCATGGGGACATCACTTCCTCACCACGCAGGTGCCACCACCAGGTCCCCACGTGGCCACCTGAGGTGCCACCAGGTACCTTCTCAGCACGGAGCTGCTGCACCAGCCTCTCCTGCTCCCGCAGCACCTTGTTCTGCTCGCAGAGCTTCCCCAGCAGCTTCTGTGCCAGGGGGGAAGAGAAAGGGGGGAGAGGATGAGAATCCCACTGGGATGAAGCCAGGACTGATGGGATTTATGGGATTTATGGCACTGGGGGGGTTTCCAAACTCCTGCTGTCATTGCAGGGACTTTGGGGTGACGTGGGACAAACTGGGAGATGGGGCAAGACCGAAACTCAGGGGAAGATTTATCCCTGAGGGGCACAAAGTGACCGACCTGCGGGGACAGGGGACACAGAGAGGGGACAGGACTGGCTCTTACATCGGTGTCCTGCTCGCTGATCTTGTAGGGGTGCAGGGTGTCCCTGTAGGGCTCCGGGAATGGCGTCACCTGCAAGCAGAGCACGGGGTGAGTGTGACTCTCCGTGGGATGGCCAGGGAAGGGGAGGCAGCTCCAGCCCCCTCTGCCCTCCCTGCGAGCCGGGAAAAGGAGGCAATGGATGCTCCCCATCAATCGGGAGTCGCTGGGATGAAGCCACAACCTCTCCCTGCCCATTCCCAGCGGGAACGATGCAGGGAAAAGCTCCGCGCAAGGAGTTTGAGGAGCTGCCTCGTGAATCATTAACCAGCACCGTTCCAGCGGCGGGGGAAAAACAAAGGCAGCGAGATTGAGCTGTAATTCCACCTCGGCGGAGTGGGAGCACCGATAAAGCAGCAGCAGGGCCTGTTTACCCCCGCCCGGCTCCTCCGTGAGTCATTTTCCTTTCCTGGAAATCTTAATTACTAATGGGACCTTCGGCAATTAACTGCCTCGAGGAGCCGGAGATGAAAGGCAGCAGATAGGCAGGAGGGGATGGTTATTGCTAGAAAGCGGAGAGGGCGCTTTGGAGCCATTGAAAGCTCCGGGATGATGCAAATGGATCCGGATCTGGGAAATGCCCGCGGGGCTGGAGGCAGAGCCGGCCGGATCGGGATGAGGCGGCCTCCGGGCAGGGAGCCCGGCCAGCCGGAGGAGCATCCCGGGAGCTCCGGATTCACCCTCCAGCACATCCCTGCTGGCAGCAGATGCAAACAGGCGCCGTTTCTGCTGGAAAATCCCATCCAGGAAGCGCCCAGGGCAGCACAACCCGGGGTGGGTGGCACCGGGGGGGCTCAAGCTGTGTGACATTGCAGGGATGTCCCAGAGCTGGGGACAGAAGGAGCCTCCGGTAGGGGAGAAAGGCCGTTCCCTGTCCCTATTTCAGGAATTATTCCGTTGGTTTAAGAGGCGCATTCCTGTCACTCCACAACTTCTCCGTGAGAAACAAGGACGAGCCAAGCCCTGCGTGTCCGGGAGTCCCCGGGGCTGGCTCTGTCCCCAAGGGTCCCCAGGACAGCTCCGAGAGTCCCTGGGACAGCTCCAAGAGTCCCCGGGACAGCTCCATCCAAGAGTCCCCAGGGGCATCTCCATCCCCAAGAATCTCCAGGGTGGCTCCATCCCCAGGAGTTCCCCCGGACAGCTCCGTCCGAGAGTCCCAGGGGCACCTCCATCCCCAAGAGTCTTCGGGACAGCTCTGGAGTCCCCGGGGCTGGTTCTGTCCCCAAAGGTCCCCGGGGCAGCTCCGTCCCCAAGAATCCTCAGGGTGGCTCCGTCCCCAGGAGTCCCCGGGACAGCTCCATCCGAGAGTTCCCCGGGGCATCTCCATCCCCGAGGGTCCCCAGGGGCATCTCCGTCCCCAAGAGTCCCCGGGACAGCTCCGAGAGTGCCCGGGACAGCTCCGAGAGTCCCCGGGACAGCTCCATCCAAGAGTCCCCAGGGGCATCTCTGTCCCCAAGAATCTCCAGGGTGGCTCCGTCCCCAGGAGTCCCCCGGACAGCTCCGTCCGAGAGTCCCAGGGGCACCTCGGTCCCCAAGAGTCCCCGAGGGCAGCTCCGTGCCCACCTCGCGCTGCCAGCACGAGGATTTGCCGGCTTGGAATGGCTCATGGATGGATTAGCAAAGCCTGGGATGGAGCAGCGCCTCCCCCGAGAGCAGCGAGAGCGGGATGTGCCGGATGCCGCGGCTGCTGCGTGAGTGGCGATGGCAGGAGGTGACCCCGGGTGGCAGGAGGTGACCCCTGGTGGCCGCCGGGCACGAGCCATGCGGGGCCCGGTGGCCGGAGCCTTACTTGCATGTAGAGCTGGGCCCTAGGGGAGGAGGTCTCCACCATCCTGTTCACCATAGTGATGAGGGTCTCGCTCTCGCTCATCTGCGGCACACAGGGAAGGAAAGGGCACAGGTCAGCGGGGACACGCGCCTGTGCCGGCGGTCACCGGTCTTCAGGAGCCCTCAGGATGCAAAATGCCACCTCCAGAGGTGGCCCAGGGGCTCCAGCTGTGGCCTCGCGCTGCTGTTGCTCCTTTTAGCGCGCTTTTTTTGGGGGGAAAACACGGATAAAACCCGGAGCAGATGGCACAGACGGACACGAGCTCGGACAGGGACGGCAGCGGCGTGGCCCGGCACACAGACGGACACACGGACAGCCCTGGCACTGCCCCATGGCTTTGTGCCCAACCAGGGCTGCCACAGCCCTGCTGGGTGCTGGGGAGGTGACTGACAGCTGGGGTTGGGGACAGCAGCGTCCCCTTTTCCAGGTGGCACCGGGAATGGCACATCCCTGCTGCAGGGCACTGTCTGTGCCACTCCACGGGGACAGCACTGTCCCCAAGCAGCGCTGCACAGCTCCCTGCGTGCCAGGTGACAAAGCCACTCGAGTCACCAGCACTGGAGCTCATGCCAGAGCCCCCAGCCCTGAGCAGGACATTCCAGGGAAGCCCTGGGACAGCCGAAATCCCAAAGGTGACAACACTTTGTCACCAAAGCGGCGCCCAAACCCTGCCGGGGCTGCAGCCAGGGGAGCCGTGGGCGAGGAAGGAGAGAGCAAACAGAGCAGGAGGACATTTGAAAAGAGGCCCCTGACAGCTTCACTCCGAATTAACCTCTCCAGAGGCCTCTGCGAGAGGAGGAGGAGATGCCAAACCTTTTTAGGGAGCGTTTTAAAGAGCCTTGGAGAGGCTGCGGCGCTGCCGGTGGCTGCGAGGGAGCTTTTATTGCAGCGGGAGCTCCTGGCCCCGCTCCAAGGCGGACACAGATCCCGGCCATGGGGAGATTTGCAGCCAAATGGGATCCTGCCGGGAGCAGCTCCCTCTGTGCCAGCCTGGCTGCAGCTCCTGCGCCCGGCTGAGGCTTCAGACACTGCCTGGATGGGTCACTGGGGGCTCTCCTGGCTGGATCCCCCTCCCCATGTTCCTAGGATGGAGTCAGCGCAGATTTCCTCCAAAAATCACTGGCAGAATCAGGGTTTTCCTCCAAAAACACCACACAAAATCATGGTTTTCCTTCCAGGGTTTTCCTCAATAAAACTCTAGCAAAATCAGTGTTTTCCTCCAAAAACACCACACAAAATCATGGTTTTCCTTCCAGGGTTTTCCTCAATAAAACTCTAGCAAAATCACAGTTTTCCTCCAAAAACGCCAGACAGAATCATGGTTTTCCTTCCAGGGTTTTCCCTCAAAAAAAAACCCTGGCAGAATCAGGGTTTTCCTCCAGAAACCACTGGCAAAATTAAGGTTTCTTCCAGAAACCACTGGCAAAACCAGAGTTTTCCTCCAAAAACTACCATTACTGGCAAATCCAGGATTTTCCTCCAAAAACTACCATTACTGGCAAATCCAGGATTTTCCTCCAAAACCTCTGGCAAAATCACAGTTTTCCTCCAAGGTTCTGCTCCAAAAACTCCATTCAAAAACAAAATTTTTCCTCCAAGGTTTTCCGCCAAAAACCACATTCAAAATCAGGGTTTCCCTCCAAAAACCCTGGCAAAACTAAGATTTTTTTCTCCAAAAAACTCTCCAGAACCACCTGAGCACTGCTGGCTTTTGGGCTTTTGGTGCCCACCTTCACCAAACCTTTCACCCCTGACGGGCCACCACATCACCACGACCACGGTCCCCACAGGTCACCTGCCACCCCTGGTACAGGGGGCACCTTGGGCAAAGGGTGCCAACCTTGGGGACAGCACGGCCACGCTGGCACCGTGCAGGTGCCCAGCACCAACCTGGGGCGTTCCAGAGCTGCTGCACCCCCTGAGCTCTAGGACAGCCCCAAAAATGCTGGAATGTGCCCCAAAACTCCCCCCAGAATACCACACAGAGGCACTGCCAGAGGTTGGGGGGCGAATTTTCTGCCGAGCAATGAGCGGCCCTACGGATGCAGAGGATGGAAGAAGCCAAACTAAAAAAAAAAAAAATAGAGACAACTGGTGCTGCTGGGATGCTGCTGGGATGCCAGTGAGGATGGATGGCAGCAGGGGACAGGGACACAGGGCACATGGGAGGGGACGAGAAGCAGCCGGTGAGGTGAGGCTGGCAGCCAGCTCCGCCTACCTGCTGGTCCAAATATTCTAGGTTTCTTTGCAACTGAAGGTCTAAAAGTTCATCCTACCAGGAGCCAGCAGGCAAGAAACGAGCAGCAAAACACATAAAAGAAGAAGCAAAGCGGTTAGGGGGGAGCCTATGGAATGGCCCCTGGGCCGGGAATGCTGCTGGGAATGTGCCCTGCAGACCCTCGGGCAGCTGATTTCTTATTTATCTTTTTATTTCTAGGGAGACCCTGCCTCCGGCTGCGGGGATGGATGGGCGGCATGGGTGGGCTGTGGTGAAATTCAGGCTTCTCCCTCCTCTGGCGGTCCCATCCCAGGGTTTTTGGGATCTGTGGGGACCTCCCGGTGTCACCCCCCTGCTCCGGGAGGGGACACGAGGCAGGAGAACAAAGCAGCTGTGGCCAGATGTGAGGAAGCAGAGCGGGAGAGGTTTGGGGAGTGCTGGACACAGCCAGGCACCACCCTGGGGGTCCGAGGGTGTCCCACTGCTACAGAGGGGCCTTCCCACGTGGATTCCTTCGGGAATGGCCAGGAGGGAGCGGAGACGCCAATGAAAGGCCCAGCTCTGCCCCTGGAGTGCACTGGTTCCTCCTTGGCCACCTGAGTGAGGACCCCCCAAACTGCCCCACGTCCCCGGGGTGGGGTCTGTGCCCCCTGTCACAGGGTCACCCCCAGGGGACAGCAGGTACCTACCATTTTGTCGTGGATGGTGGGAGACGCCGGGAAGTGGTACGGGTACACCCCGGCCGGCACAGGCCGCCTGTCACCCAGGTAATCGTACTGTGGAGAGAGGGGACCCCCAGCCCAAAATCAGGGACACGGGATACGAGGAGAAAGCACAGGACAGGGCAGGAGAGGGACTGGGGCATCAGCGCTCCCTGCTTGGGAGCACATCTTGGCCTCCCAAAAGTTTTCCTCCAAAAACTACTGGCAAATCCGGGATTTTCCCCCAAAACCCCGGGGCAAAATCATGGTTTTCCTCCAAAAACCACGGGCAAAATCATGGTTTTCCTCTAAATACTCCACATCATTTCCTCTAAAAACGCCACATCCCATTGATCCCATCCAATGGATCTCATCCCATCCCATGGATCCCATCCCATTCTATTGATCTGATCCCATCCCATGGATCCCATCCCATCCCATGGATCCCATCCCATGGATCCCATCCCATCCCATCCCATCCCATCCAACAAACACAACCAGGGAACCTTTGCAGGACACCAACAAAGACCCCAAACCCCCCCTCTGCCCCAACCCACGAGCTCGGTGTCACTTTGCAGCCAAGCTATGCACACAGAGGGGACACAGCAGCGACACAGCCACACCCCTGCCCCACCTCCCCTCCCTGCCCCGCCAGGTGCCCACCTTGGGCGAGCTGATGGACCTGCGCATCACGAAGGTGGCGGGGTCGGCGTAAATCTCATCCCCGCGGGGCGGCAGCCGCTCGAAGCGGGCGCTGGGCGAGCGCACGGGCGAGTAAACCCTGGCGCGGCCGTAGGAGCCCTGGCTGGGCGAGCGTGGCACCGAGCGCGAGCGCGGCTGCAGCGACATCCTCCGCAGCGAGCCCGAGGCCGCGTCCACCTCGTCCAGGTAGCTCGGAGGCCTGGAGGGCGCCGGCAGCCACAGCGGGACGTCCTGGCGGCCGAAGGCGGGGTGGAAGGGACCCCCGTTGCGGAAGGAGTGGCGTTTGTCCTCCAGCGCCCACGGCGGGCTGACGCGGTCGAAGGCGGGCATGGAGCAGATGCTGTCGGGGCGCACGCCCGGCGGGTAGTACTGATACTCCTCGGGGTACTGTGCTGAGTAGGGCGAGTAGTAATCGGGCACCCGGCGGGACACGGGGTAAAACCTGGTGGGGCTGGAGAGGGGGAGAGAGAGGTGAGAGCCGGGCTGGTGGTGGGCAGTGCCTGGGGTGGGAAAGGACAGCCCGAGAGGAGGTGGCTTGGACAGCGGGAATGCTGGATGGGTGGCATTTGTCCTGCCAGGGGTTCAGTTCTTGTGGAAGTCCTCCTGCCAGGGGCTCTGTGGGAGTTTCCCCCCATGGAATCCCTCCTGCCAGGCGTTCTGTGGGAGCTTCTCCTCAGGGAATTCCTCCTTTCTGGGGTCTCGTGGTGGTCTCTTCTCCTCGTATCCCTTCTGCAGGGACACTGAGGTGGCTCCTTCATCCCAGAGATCCTCTGGTGGCTTCCTGTCCTTGTATCCCTCCTCCAAAGGACCCCGTGGTGGCTTCCCCATCCTGACCTCTCTCCTCCCAGGGACACCCCTCTCCAACCCACCCCTTTTTGGGATGTTCCCCACCCATCTGCGAGCTGGCACAGGGAGAGAAAGAAAAAAGGAGAGAAAAACGAGGTTTTCTATCCCCCATGAGGCCACAAAACAGACGGGAAGGGGCAGAACATTCCCAGAGGGACCAACCCCAGAGCAAAGAATCACCCTGGCGCACCCTCACCTGCGCAGCTCCTCGGTGGGCGCGGTGGCGCGGCGCGAGTTCACCCACTGCTGCAGCTGCGTCATAGAGCTCTTGCGCTGGGCCACCTTCTCGGGGTGGGACCTGGGGGTGACGCCCCGGCGCTGGGCCCCGCTGTCACCGTCACCCGCCGGGGGGAAGGCGGTGCTGCCGGGCCGGCTGGGCGAGGGGTACGGCCACCCGTTGGGCTGCGCCGGCCGCTCGGCGCTCGCTGGCCCCCGCGGCCCCTCGGGGTAGGGACTGCCTGGCTCCGAGGGCGGCTCCTGCCCAACCAGGCCGTTGGCTTTGGCCAGAGGCTCCTTCTTGCCGTCCGCCCGCTCCGACGGCTTCCGCTCCATCTTCTCCGAGCCGCGGCCGTCGCCCTCCCCGCGGGTCTTGGCGTCGGGCTCGGCCTTGGGGTGCTCGCGGTGGGCAGCGTTGCAGTGGTGGTGGTGGTGGTGTTTGCTTGGGGGGATGTTCTCCGAGTCCGGCTTCTCGTGCCTGGGGGTGCCGAGACACCACAGAGGGGTCACCAAGGCCTGGCAGTGCCCCTTGGGGTGGCTGGAAATGCCCTGTCCCTCCCTGAGCCTTGCGGGGTCACTACTTCTCCAGTTCCCTTCTCCAGTGTCCCTCACGCCCCGAGAATGTCCCCAGGAACTGGGGGCAAGGACAGCACCCCAGGAGGGCTGGGCAGTGCAATGGCGCTGACCTCTGAGTCAAGGGGTGACCAGCGATTCCCTGTCCCTCCTTGAGCCCTGTGGGGTCACCGCTCCCCCAGCTCCCTTCTCCAGAGTGTCCCTTACACCCCCAAATGTCCCCAGGCATGGAGAGTACCACATCCCAAGGAGATCTGGGCAGTGCAGTGGCACTGGGCAAGGACAGCACCCCAGGAGGGCTGGGCAGTGCAGTGGGCACTGACCTCTGGGTCAAGGGGTGCCTGGCAATGCTCTGTCCCTCCCTGAGCCCTGTGGGGTCACCGCTCCCCTACCTCCCTTCTCCAGAGTGTCCCTCATGCCCCCAAAATGTCCCCAGGCATGGAGGGAACCGCGTCACCAGGAGGGCTGGGCAGCGTGGTGGCACTGGGCAAGGATGGCACCATGTCCCCAGGAGGGCTGGGCAGTGTGGTGGCACTGGGCACTGACCTCTGGGTCTGCTCTGTCCCTCCCTGAGCCCTGTGGGGTCACTGCTCCTCCAGTTTCCTTCTCCAGAGTGTCCCTCACACCCCCAAAAGTCCCCAGGCATGGAGGGCACCATGTCCCCTGGAGGGCTGGGCAGTGTGATGGCACTGGGCACTGACCTCCGGGTCAAGGGGTGGCCAGCAATGCCCTGTCCCTCCCTGAGCTTTTTGGGGTCACAGCTCCCCCAGTTCCCTTCTCCAGAGTGTTTCTTACACCCCAAAATGTCCCCAGGCATGGACAGCACCGTGTCCCCAGGAGGGCCGGGCAGTGCGGTGGCACTGGGCAAGGACGGTACAGTGTCCCCAGGAGGGCCGGGCAGTGCGGTGGCACTGGGCAAGGATGGCACCATGTCCCCAGGACGGTTGGGCAGTGTGGCAGCATTGGACAAGGACAGCACCGTGTCCCCAGGAGGGCTGGGCACTGCTCTGGCACTGACCTCTGGCTGGGCGGGATCTGCACGCGGGCAGCCTCGCCCATGGCCTGGATCCAGGACTCCTGCTCCTCCGTGTTCTCAGCGCTGAAGAAGTAGGTGCGGATGCCGGCGTGCTCGGCCTGGGGAGGAGACAGGGACTGCCCGTTACCCGCCGGCAGCTCCTCCACCCAGCACACCGTCACCTGTGGGGGCACAGAACGGGGAGGGAGACACAGACAGGGGGTGAGAGCTCCGCTTCCAGCCTGGCGCCCCATCCCGCTGCCCCAGGGGCTGCCAGCAGCGCTCCTTCCCCTCCGTGTGCGGGGGGAAAGCTCTGCAGGCCCCTCACAGCGGGGTTTTATCCCCCTTGGAGTCACTCACAGGGGTTTTTTGGGATCAGCCCCCACCCCCCAAGAGGAGCAGCACCCCAATATTGGGGGGCAAAGGGGCCCAGCAAGAGCAGCAGCACCAGAGGAGCATCATCCATGCAGGGTGAGGGGGAAGGTGGTTTCTCGGCCCAGGAAATATTTTGGGAGGAAAAGGTTCAGTTTTGATGCAAGATGTTGGTGCCCGTTCTCCGCCCAGAACGTGCTGGAAGGAGCCTTTATTTGAGAGCCTTTCTGAAGCTTCCACCTTCCCCCTGTGGAAAGGGGTGGGGGAAAGCGAGGAGGAAGAAAAGGGAGGAAGCGGAGTTCTCCTCCTGAAAGGATTTCAAGGGTTCAATCTCTTAAAAAAAAAAATAACAAAACAACTAAAACAGAAAAATTAAGTCGGATTAAACCCCTCCCTTGAGTTTCCATCCTCCCCAGAGCATGCAGCCACCATGCCCAGCTGGAGTCACCTCCTGAGCCCCCCCATGCAGTTCTGGAAGCTCTGCAGGCGGAGGAAGAGGGGAAATTGAAGGGATCCATCCCTGGGATTAGCAGGAGCAGGGAGCAGAGCGAGCCCGGGGGTCCCTCAGCCTCTGCATGCACCACAAACACGAGAAGGTGGAACACTACCTAGGTGGTGGTGGCTGGGTGCTGGCGTGGTGGTGGCACCAAGAAACCCCTCCTGTCCTGGCATCCTCACCCGCCGAGGGAGGAGGAGGAGGAGGAGGAGGAAACACAGACACGGGGTCAGTGGGAGTGGGGCGGGAAACCCTCTGCCCTTCCCTGGACAAAACTGTTCTCCCAAACCCTGGAGCTGCAGAGCTCGGGGTGTGGGCAGCAGCTTTGAGAGGTTTTCCCTCATCAGTGCCAGGCAGCAGGGATTTCGCAGAATCATGGAATTACTGAGGCTGGAAAATCCCTGTGGGATCATCGAGTCCCAGCTGTGCCCAATCCCCACCCTGAGCACTCAGTGCCACCTCCAGGTGC
>JAWWET010000113.1:3967599-3979248 GCA_035583115.1 Anisognathus igniventris | reverse complement strand
TTAAAACCCCCAAATTAACGGCTCTTAATTGCACTTGTCAGACTCCCTTCCCCTCTCCCTCCCTCCCTTCCCTTTTCCCTTCCCTCCTTTTTTCTTTTCTGCTTTTCCCTTTTTTCCCCTTTTCCCACCTTCTCCTTCCCTTTTTTCCCCTTTTTCCTTTTTTCTCTTTTTCTTTTCCCTTCCCTTCCTCCCTCACTCATTTTTCCAACCCTTTTTTTCACCTCTCATCCCTCTCCTCCTGCTGCAGCCCTTGGAAATCCCATTTTCTGTTCTCCCCGGGAACTGCAGCGCTCAGCACCCAGGGGAGGGCACTCGGGGTCACCCTGTCACCCACGGTCCCCACGAGGGACAATCCACCCTCGGGGGAGCAAGGACAAACTGCTGAGCCTCGCTTTGCACAGGGGCCCAGGGTGGGCGAAAATGGATTATAAGGCACAAAAAAGGGGCAAAAAATTAGGGAAAAAACAGATTATAAAGCACAAATAAACAGGGAAAAAATGGATTGTAAGGCACGAAAAAAAAAAAAAAAAAGGAAAAAACGGATTGTAAGGCACAAAAAACCAGGGATTCTCTGCACTCTGGGTCCATTCTGCACGGACTATAGGGATTGAAAAAATAAATGGAATTAAATTTTCCATCTCCACACGAGCCCATCCCAGCTCCTGCGCTGGCCAGCAACACCATCCCAGGGCCCCCTAGAATCCAAAAACCATCTCAGGGCCAGCCAGACCCCAGAAACCAGGGCTACCTAGACCCCAATGCCAGGCCAGGGCCCCCCAGGACCCAAACACCACCCCAAGGCCACCTAGACCCCAAAAACCATCCCAGGGCCACCCAGAACCCAAAACCCAGGGTTATGTAGACTCCAACACCAGCCCAGGGACACCCAGACCTCAAAAACCATTCCAGGGCCACCCAGATCCCGAAAACCAGTGCTACCTAGACCCCAACGCCAGCCCAGGGCTACCTAGACCCCAAAAACAATCCCATGGCCACCTAGACCCCAAAAACCTTCCCAGGGCCAACTAGACCCCAAAAACCAGGGGTACCTAGACCCCAAAAACCTTCCCAGGGCCACCCAGACCCCAAAAACCATCCCAGAGCTACCCAGACCCCAAAAACCATCCCATGGCCACCTAGATCCCAAAAAGCATCCCAGGGCCACCCAGATCCCAGAAACCAGGGCCACCCAGACCCCAACACCATCCCAGGGCCACTCAGACCCCAGAAACCATCCCAGGGCCACCCTCTCCTGCAGGACACGCTGGCCACCGGCTTCCCCTCACTCCCGCGATTCCCGTGGGAGCGGCCAGGGAGGGGAGGCGGGGGCTGGATGCCCTGGGAAGCGGCCGGGCTGCGGTGCCAGCCTTGCCAAGCTGGGCAAGGAAGCGGCCGGGCTGCAGTGCCAGCCTTGCCAAGGCGGGCAAAGTCCTCGGGAGGGGCGGCCGGCAGCTCCCGCGCACCCACGGGCCGTGTGCGACATCAGCGGCGTCACTCGGGGACATCCCGGGGTTGGGGGGCGCGGGGAGGGACAGCGGGGGAAGCTCCCGGGGGGATGGATGGATGGATGGATGGAGGGCCGGGAGCGGGGGAAGGCCGGGGATTTCCAGAGAACAAAGCGGCTGCTGGCAGCCAGCGCGGCGGGGAGGGCGAGTCCCCCGCTGCCGCGCCAGCTGGGGTCGGGGAGAAGCACAAAAAGCACAAAAAAAGCACCGGGAGTTTGTGTTTTATCTCCCTGGAAACCTCGGCTCCGTCCCAGGCACGGCCCACGGGGCTGCCGGCCAAAAAGCGCCGCTGCTGCTGCTGCTGCTTCTGCTGCCGGGGTTTGGAGCAGGCGTGGCTGCAGCGTCCTGGCCCCGTGGGGGATATTTGGGGAGGGTGACAGCTCTGGATCAGGGCAGAGAGGGTGACAGTCTGTTCCCTGGCAGCTCTGGGGTCACCCCATTGTCCCCTGGTGGGGACAGAGCCGCAGTTCCTCGTTCATGGGATCACCGGGATCGCAGAGCCACCAACCCCACATGGAGCCACCATCCCCATCCAGTGCCACCATTCCCACTTTGGAGCCACCATTTCCACCTGGAGCCACCATTTCCACCTGGAGCCAACCATTCCCACATGGAGCCACCATCTCCACCCAGTGCCACCATTCCCACTTGGAGCCACCATTCCCCTGCCAATGCCACCATCCCCATCCAGTGCCACCATTCCCACATGGAGCCACCATCCCCATCCAAAGCCGCCATTTTCACCCAAAGTCACCATCCCCTTCCGAAGCCACCATTCCCACTTTGGAGCCACCATTCCCCCCCAAAGCCACCAATCCCACTTGGAGCTATCACTCCTACCTGGAGCCACCATTCCCACCCAGTGTCACCATTCCCACCCAGTGTCACCATTTCTACTCGGAGCCACCACTCCCTCCCAAAGCCACCAGTCCCACTCGGAGCCACCATTCCCACCACAACCTCGGAGCCACCACCTGGACCCGCCCCTGGAGGGTTGAAACTCTCCCTTAAGCTCTTTAAGAAGCCGCTTCCATGGCCGGGAATTCCTGTCCCGATCAATTTCTGTCCTCGGCATCAAAGGAGCGCGGCCCCAACCCCTCCCCGGCCAGGTCAGCTCAGGGGATTACGGCAGCGCCGCTGGGAAAATCCTGCTGGGACAAATCCCCTGCCCGAGCTGTGGGCTCCATAATCACACCCAGCGCTGACGGGGCCGTGCCTGGCGTGCTGCTCCTGCCACCTCTGCTTGTCACCACCCTCGGGCCACCGGCTGCTCGCGGTGCTGCCGGCCGCAGACAATGGCCCACGAGTGCCATGGCCCGGCTCTGTGTGCCACGGACGGGGTCCGTGCGACATATCCAGGGTCCGTGTGACACGTCCGGGGTCCGTGTGACACGTCCGGGCTCTGTGACGAGGCTGCACACGCACACACAGCCACACGCGCTCACACTCACCGGTGCCACCGCGCGTCCCCTCCGCCTGCTGCGCCACTCGCCGAGCCCGTGGCTCTCCCGCAGCCGGCCGGGGAGGATGATTTCCCTTCCAAGCCCATGGAGACCGTCACTGGTATCAATCATTAACAGCCGCCGCAGCTGCCGCCAGCTTAACCCCCTCGGCTCCGGGCGGAGCGCCGGGAGCCATCCCTTGCTGTCCTTTAATGGCACCGTGACACGGCAAAGTCACCGCAGCACAAGCGGCCCGGCAGGAAAAAGGGTTTCCAAGGGGTTCCGCACCCCCATGGACCTGCGGCCTCTCCTGCAGCGTCTTGGCTGAGTGTCCCCCCTCCCCTGTCCCCTGTCCCCGGGACACGAGCGCTGGGAGCAGCCCCGCGTGTCCCCGAGCTGCCCAAATTGCCACATCCCGGGGGGAGCTGCTGGAACCGCCGCTGTCCCCGCGCTCAGGCTGATCCCGAGGGGCAGGGGCTGATCGCGAGGGGCAGGAGCTGATTCCCGGACCCCGGGACTGCAGCTCAGGGCCGCTCCCCGCACCCCGGGACAACTCCCGCCACCCTGGGACCGCACCCCGAGGCTGCTCCCCGCACCCCAGAACCGCTCCCCGGACCCCGGCACCGCTCCCGCACCCCGAGATCGCAGCTCGGGACCGCTCCCCGCACCCCAGGACCGCTCCCGCACCCCAGCACCGCAGCTCGGGGCTCTCTCGCAGTTCCCTCTCCCTTTCCCCGCAGCTTTTGCAAGGATCATCAATGGCTGTAACTTTATCCCGGCGTGTTTACAACCCAGCTGCGGCTCTTGGCTCCCTCAGCCGTGCCGGGGGCCAGCTCGGCTCCCGCTCAGCCGCCACACGGCGCTGTCACAGCGTCCCTGTCACCGCCCCCCAAGCCCCCCGCACGGGACCATCGGGATCAGCACCTGCATCCCCGCGGAGAGGAGGAGGAGGAGCACAGCGCTGTCCCCGTGCCCGAGCCCTGCGGAGCAGACGGACAGATGTCCCTGTCGCCTCCCCCCGCCCCCGCCGCGCCGTTGGCCGCGTTACCCAACCTGCCGAGGGGTTGAATGATTAACCCCGGGCTGCGCCGCCGCCGGCTCCCGGCGCTGTCCCTGCACAGCCCCGCGGCGCGGTGGCACTGGGGACCCTGCGCTTCTGTCACCAGCTCCCAGGAGCATCCCATGCCAGCCCCCCTCAGCTTGTCCCTACAAGGGCACACAGGGTCTCCACCCTGTCCCTCACCCCTGTCCCATGTCCCCGGAGCATCCCATGACGGGTCCCTTCAGCTTGTCCCTACAAACACACACAGGGTCTCCACCCTGTCCCACATCCCTGGAGCATCCCATGCCAGGCCCCCTCAGTTTGTCCCTACAAGCACACAGAGGGTCCCCACCCTGTCCCTCACCCCTGTCCCAACTCCCAGCCCTCAGCTTGTCCCCACAAGCACAAAGAGGGTCCCCACCCTGTCCCTCACCCCTGTCCCACGTCCCTGGAGCACTCACAGCACCGGCACCACCTTCCCGACGCGGCCACCTCGGGAATTTCGCCTTTGTCCAGCCCCAGCCGCAGCGCCGGGGGCGTCGGGGCTGGAATGATCACAAACAGCCTTGGACAAACGGCACCACCCCCGGGCTGCAGCCGCGGGATGGTTTCAATCACGGTCAAATCCCACCAAAACCGCCCTGGGGGAGCGAGGCAGGAGCAGCAGCCGATAAGGCCCTGCAGATGTGGGGCTCGGTTTGGCTCCCCGTGTCCATGAGATGCCGTGGAACGGGCACAGCTTTGGGAATTCCCATTCCCCGCACCCACCTGGGATATAAAGCCACAAATTCCTTGTGAACATCCCAAACTGGGAGTGCTCAGGGGGTGCAGGGGGGTGAAGTGAAGCATTCCCAGCAGTGATTCTTGAGGCTCTGCAAACCCAGCAGCTGCTGTTCCCTCTCCAGCCCACCGGGATGGGGGTCAGGGTGAGCCCCAGCCTGGGCTCCATCAGGCTGTGGAGCCTCTTGATGATTTTTGTATAAACTCCCCAATTTTCCACTCCGGATCTCCCACTCTCAAAACAAACAACAAAGCCACAAACGCGGCACCTCAGGGCCGTGAGACAGCGGCGGCTTCCACATCCCTGCTGCCACCACAGGATCCCATTTCCCGGTGCTGTTTGCAGGCTCAGGATCGGGGGTTTGGGCAGCGCTGGCTCTGCCCCAGCCCAGGAGCTGCAGCGCTGCCAGGCCTCGGCTGATTCATCCCAACCCCGCGCCCCGACCTCCCGCAGTCAAGCCCCGACACATTCGGCGCATTCCTGGCATAGCCGGCACCCGGAGCCCCACACCTGCCGGAGCGGGAGCCTGGGAAGGTGCCAGCGGCACCATCCAGGCCGTGCCAGGAGATTTATGGATCCCAGGCACGGTCCCAAGGCCGGGCTGGCGGGGCAGGAGCGGCTGTGCTCCGGTGACACAGCGAACTTGTCACCGTGGGCAGCTCTGTCACCTCGCCGAGCGTCCCCGTTGTTTTGCTGGTGCGGTGCCACGCGTCCCTGGTGTCGGGCTGGGTGTGAATGGGGAAATTCTCCTTTTTTAGATCTGATCCCACACCTTGCCGGGCCTGGGAACAGCCTGTCACCGGCGGTGACACAACCGTGCCGGTTGTGCAAGGGCTCTGCACCAAACAGCTCCCAAGGACGGGATCAGCGCTGGCTCCGGGCTGGCCACGGTGGCTCTCCGGCCCCAAACCCATCTGTGGCACATCCCACGGCCCCGGGAGAGGTCTGGGATCACGGGATGGGTGCCAGGAAATGTGTGGAGCAGCTAAAAACATTCCTGAGTGCCTGGGAAGAGGAACTGTGGAGCCAAGCCTGGCACACGTGGTTGGCACGGCAGCTCCAGCCCCTCCAAAAAATGGGCACGTGCCCACCTCACCAATCCCCGTGTACAAAAGAGCCAAAAGTCCCCCAAATCGGGTTTGTCCTAAGCAAAAAAGTCTAAAAAAACACACTCGGGGTTGTCCAAATCCCAGGGTCAGGCTCAGGATTTGCAGCCTTTGCCAGGATTTCCTCTGGAAATTCCCTTGGGACATCCCGGGGTGGGGGGGAATCGCAGCCTTGCCCTCGCTGTCCTCGGATGTGACAACCCTGACTGAGTGTCACCTCCAGCCCACCACACCCTGGTGTGCTCGGGAACGGCTTCCCGGTGAATCACAGCTCATTCCCAGCTTCCCAACCGCGTCCTCATCAGCGCCCCAAGCCCGGAGCAGCCCCGGGGGAAAAGCCGGGAATCTGCTGGGGGGAAAAACAGACAGAGAGGAAAACCAAACCCTGGGAGTCTCCCAGGCGGCGCGGGGACAAGGACACACCTCTGTGTCACCAACCAGCCCCGGCCGTGTCGCTTGTCCCCTCCCAGCCCAGCGCCACCTCCGCAGCGCCACGGGCGGGTCGGGCTCTTGTTCGGTCACCGTGGGATGCTTCCAGTTGGAAATCGGGACAGTTCCAGCAGCGCCAGAGCGCCGCTTCCCAGAAATCCCATTAGCGCCGGAGCACGGTGCCAGGTCCCCCTTCCTTCTCCCCCACAAATAAACGCGGCCCCGGCTCTTCCTCCGCCCCGCGGGGAGGAGCGGCCCCGGAGCCGGGGAGGGGAGCTGGAAGGACGGGATGGCTGAGCCGGGCTGGAGCCGGGCCCGTCCCGGCCTGGGGAGAGCCCTCGGCGGGGCCTTTGGGAGCGGGGGAGCAGCTCGGGATGAGCCCCTTGGGATGTCAGAGGGTTCCCCTTTGGAATGCTCACAGGGTCTCTCCAAAATGCCCACAGGATTCCCTCCAAAACTGTCACGGGATCCCTCCAAAAGTGCCACAGGATCCCCACCTTGGAATGCCCAAAGGATGCCTCCCAAAAGTGACACAGAATCACTCCAAAACCGTCACAGGATCCCACCAAGGGTGTCACAGGATCCCTCCCAAAATGTCACAGGATCCCTCCCAAAATGTCACAGGATCCCTCCCAAAATGTCACAGGATCCCCACCTTGGAATGCCCTAAGGATCCCTCCCAAAAGTGCCACAGAATCCCTCCAAAAATGTCACAGGATCCCTTCCAAAACTGTCACAGGATCCCACCCAAAATGTCACAGGATCCCACCAAGGGTGTCACAGAATTCCACCCAAAATGTCACAGGATCCCACCCAAAATGTCACAGGACCCCCACCTTGGAATGCCCACAGGATCCCTCCCAAAAGTGCCACAGGATCCCTCCAGAACTGTCCCAGGATCCCTCCAAGGGTCCTCACAAGCAGCTGGGACCAAGAAGTGGAACAGCCCAAGGAGCTGGGATGGGTTTGCTGAGCCCTGGGAAGAGCCCGAGGCTGTGCCACATTCCCGGAGGGCACAGCCGGGATAAAGGCGTGGGAAGAGTGACAGAGCTGAGGAGCGAGATGGGGGATCACAGGGGGATCCAGGGGGGGATCACAGGTGGATCCAGGTGAGGGATTACAGGGGGTTCCAAATGGGGATCACAGGTGGATCAGGGGGGATCACAGGTGGATCCAGGGGGGAACCACAGGTGGATCCAGAGGGGATCCAGGTGAGGGATCACAGATGGATCTGGGAGGGATCACAGGTGGATCCAGGTGAGGGATCACAGGTGGATCCAGGGGAGATCATAGGTGGATCCAGGGGGGATCACAGGTGGATCCAGAGGGGATCCAGAAGGGATCACAGGTGGATCCAGGTGAGGGATCACAGATGGATCTGGGAGGGATCACAGGTGGATCCAGGTGAGGGATCACAGGTGGATCCAGGGGGGGATCACAGGTGGATCCAGAGGGGATCCAGGTGAGGGATCACAGGTGGATCCAGAGGGGATCACAGGTGGATCTGGGAGGGATCACAGGTGGATCCAGCTGGCAGATCACTCCAGCAGGTGCCCACAGCTCCGTGGCTCCCTTTTCCCGTGGGTTTGGCTCAGGGATGCTGTTCCACGTGATTGGAACCGGCGTCCCCAGCCCAGGAGCCACCGGGAATGGAGGGAATGTGATCCCAAAGCTCAGCTCCTGAGGGAAGCAGGGAAGAGCCATCCCTGCCCTCAGCCTGCCCCGGGGCCTTTCCCCCCTCACCTCTCCCTGTCCCAGCAGGACGGGCGAGCTCAAGGAAGGACGGAGCAGAATGGAGCCGGGACTGAGCTCAGCTCCAATCCCGCCCCCTGCCAGTGCTGGAGAGCTCATTCCCAGCTCCCGGGCAGCCCAGGGATGGCTGGGAGCCATGGGATGGAAACCACAGCCAGCCCACATCCCACATCCCAAATCCCACATCAGGACAGGGAAATCCCACCACAAACATCCCAAATCCCACATTCCATAGCAGGGCAGGGAATTCCCACCACAGCCAACCCAAATCCCACAGCAGGCCAAGAAATCCCAAATCCCACAGCAGGACAGGGAAATCCCACCAGAGACATGCCAAATCCCACATCCCAAATCCCACATCCCAAATCCCACATCCCACAGCAGGCCAGGGAAATCTCACCGCAGCCATCCCACATTCCACAGCAGGCCAGGAAATCCCAAATCCCACACCAGGATACGGAAATCCCACCACAAACATCCCAAATCCCACAGCAGGACAGGGAAATCCCGCCACAGCCATCCCAAATCCCACATCCCACAGCAGGGCAGGGAAATCCCACCACAGACATGCCAAATTCCACATCCCAAATCCCAAATCCCACAGCAGGTCAGGAAATCCCAAATCCCACACCAGGATAGGGAAATCCCAAATCCCACAGCAGGCCAGGGAAATCCCACCACAGCCATCCCAAATCCCAAATCCCACAGCAGGCCAGGAAATCCCAAATCCCACAGCAGGCCAGGGAATCCCAAATCCCACAGCAGGCCAGGGAATCCCAGCACACCCACGTGGTGCTGCCAAACAGGGGCTGGGACACCTGACACTGGGATTTGGGGAGCAAGGAGCTTTTCCAGGCTCCAGAAAAACACTGGGAAGCCTGACAGGGCCCACAGG
This sequence comes from Anisognathus igniventris, assembly GCA_035583115.1. NCBI lineage: Eukaryota > Metazoa > Chordata > Aves > Passeriformes > Thraupidae > Anisognathus > Anisognathus igniventris. Next base: position 3,970,296 of record JAWWET010000113.1, on the reverse strand, counting down.
GAAAAGTCAATTTAGAAGAGCCTTTTCTGAAACATCCCTTTAAAGAGAATGAAGCAGGGGACACGGCAGGGTCTCTCCCAGGTGATTTGGAGCAGCAATTGCAGGAGATTTTAGCTGGAATCTCCATCAGAATCCCAGCCAGCTCCCTCAGGGCTGCTCCCCCAGGCTTTGGGCCCAGCCCGTGGCACAGGGAGAGACCCCTCAGTCAGGCAGGATCACCCCCAAACCAAGCAGGATTCCCTCCCCTAAACCAGTCAAGATCCCCTCCAGCTGGGCAGGATCCCCACAAGGTGGGCAGGATCCCCAGGATCCCCCCCAAAGCCAGGCAGGATCCCCCCAAGCTGAGCAGGATCCCCTCCAGCCTTGCAGAATCCCTCTGAGCTAGGCAGGATCCCCCCCAAAACAGGGCAGGATCCCCCCAAAACTGGGCAGGATCCCCCCCAAAACTGGACAGGATCTCCCCAAAGCTGGGCAGGATTCCCTCAAATCTGGGCAGGATCCCTCCCAAAACCGGGCAGGATTCCCCCAAAACCAGCCAGGATCCCCTTCCAACAGGGCAGGATCTCCCCCAAAGCCCCCTCCAGCTGGGTAGGATCCCCCAGGATCCCCTCCAGCCTTGCAGAATCCCTCCAGCCAGGCAGGATCCCCCCCAAAACCGGACAGGATCCCCCCGAACCAGGCAGGATTCCCCCCCTAAACCAGTCAAGATCACCTCCAGCTGGGTAGGATCCCCCAGAATCCCGTCCAGCCTTGCAGAATCCCCTCCTAGCTGGGCACGATCCCCCCCAAAGCCGGGCAGGATCCCCCTGAACCAGGCAGGATCCCCCCGAACCAGGCAGGATTCCCCCAATCCCAGCTGGATTCAGAGCCCTGCGCAGCACCGGCTGCCCCAGCCCCGCTCCCGGCCGTGCCAGCCTTATCCTGCTGCCACACCTTCCCCGCAGCTCCGGCACGGAATTAACCCCTGGCACGGCACGGCTCGGCCTGGCCCGTGCCCGCCGTGCCCGCCGTGCCCACCGTGCCACCTGCCCGCGGTCCCACTGTCCCCGTGTGACATCGGGGCTGCTCCAAACCCCATCCTTGGCTCCCCCAACCCCTCCATCCCTCGGAGTTTCCCTCCATCGCCCCAGTCCCGGTTTTAACCCTCGGAGTTTCCCTCAATCCCGGTTTTAACCCTCGGAGTTTCCCTCAATCCCGGTTTTAACCCTCGGATTTTCCCTCCATCGCCCCAATCCCGGTTTTAACCCTCGGAGTTTCCCCCAATCCCGGTTTTAACCCTCGGATTTTCCCTCCATCGCCCCAGTCCCGGTTTTAACCCTCGGAGTTTCCCCCAGTCCCGGTTTTAACCCTCGGAGTTTCCCTCAATCCCGGTTTTAACCCTCGGAGTTTCCCTCCATCGCCCCAATCCCGGTTTTAACCCTTCCAAAGCCGGGCAGTGAGGACGCAGCCGCCTCGGTTACCTGCTCCAGGTGCGGAGGGGCAGAGCCCAGGAGCCCCGGGATGGCCGGGAAGGGACGGGAAAAGCCTCGGTGGCGCCTCCGGGAGCCGCCACGGCAGGAACAGCCCGGCTGATAAACCGGGGCTGAAATCCGAACCTGCAGCTTTTCCTCCTCGCTATATAAACACCACGCACACCCCCGGCCGCGCTGCCACTCCCGCTGCGACAGCGACAGCGACAGCCACGCTGCCCGAGCCCCGTGTCGCCGGTCCTGCCCTCCCCCGTGCTCCAGGTGGAGCCTCTCGCTGGTTTTGGGGTGGTGCTTCAGGTGCGAGCGGCGTTTGGGGCTTTGGGAAGGGGACGGGACCCACGGTGGGCACAGGGTGGGCACTGCCATGCTGGGAATGAGGGAATAAACCGCGTGGGAGGAGAGAAATCGCGGGGTTTAGCCTTAAAAAATGCAGGTGGGAGGGGCTGAGCGCCACGCTGGGTCAGCTGATGGGGCACCTGTGGGAAATGTCCCCTTGCCCAGAGGTGACACCACGGGAGTGACAAGGGCAGGGTGCCACCCTGGGGGGACCCGGGGCTGGCTGGGGACACGGTGGCTGATGGCCAGGACATGGTCACACCGTGCCACTGCAACTTCCTTGTGCCACCACCGCGGGACTTCCTTGTGTGGGCAGAACTCCCGCCCTTCCTGCAGAGGGACAAAACCTCCGGAGGACAAAACCCTGCCCTGGTTACTTCCCGATTCTTCAGGCTCAGCCCCAAACTGGGATGGTCACATCCCATGGGTGAGGCTGGGCTGTCCTGGGATCATCTTAGGAATTAATTAATTATCCAAAAAGGGAATGCCAGAGGGACAAAACTCCCCGGTGGACAAAACCCTGCCCTGGTTTTTTCCCGATTCTTCAGGCTCAGCCCCAGACTGGGACGGTCACATAGCACGGGTGAGGCTGGGCCAGGCAGGGTGTCCTGCTCAGGGCCACTGGGATCATCTGGGAATTAATTAATTATCCAAAAAGGGAATGCCAGAGGGACAAAGCCCTCCGGAGGGCAAAACCCTGCCCTGTTTTCTTCCCGATTCTTCAGGCTCAGCCCCAAACTGGGATGGTCACATCCCATGGGTGAGGCTGGACTGGGAGCTGCTCCAGCCCATGGGGAGAGCTGGGCCAGGCAGGGTGTCCTGGGATCATCTTAGGAATTAATTAATTATCCAAAAACGGAATGCCAGAGGGACAAAACTCCCCGGTGGACAA
>JAWWET010000113.1:3927880-3944617 GCA_035583115.1 Anisognathus igniventris | reverse complement strand
ATGGAAAGGAAAATGGAAAGGAAAATGGAAAGGAAAATGGAAAGGAAAATGGAAAGGAAAGGAAAATGGAAAGGAAAATGGAAAGGAAAATGGAAAGGAAAATGGAAAGGAAAGGAAAAGGAAAGGAGAAGGAGAGGAGAAGGAGAAGGAGAAGGAAAGGAGAAGGAGAAGGAAAGGAGAAGGAGAAGGAGAAGGAGGAGAAGGAGGAGGAAAGGGAAAGAGCAGCTCCTTTTCCAGGGGCACATTCCCACATCCTGAGGTTTTACTGGATTTACCAGAGGCTCAGATGGGATTTTAGGAAGGAATTCCCAGAGAATTTGTGGCTGTCCCTCCCTGGGAGTGTCCAAGGCCAGCTTGGAGCACTCTGGGACAGGAAAAAGGGGTGGGACTGGGGGATCTTTGCTGTTCCTCCCATCCCAAAGCATTCCATGATATTTTTTTTTGGCAGAAAGCAGCAATGAAAGGTGAGGACAGCTCAGGAAAAATTCCATGTGCATCCCAAAAACCCAGGCCAGGAAAGCAGCACCCATCCAAGGGGAAAGCAGGCAGAGGTTTTATCCCAAGGGCAGCTCCAATCCTTTATTCCTAATTTAAATTCCTTTATCCCCTCCAAAAAAAAACCAGAATAAACCTTGGGTTAAACCCCAGTGGGCCAGGGTGGGGCTGGAATGTGACAAAATTCCACCTTTCTTCCTTCTCCTGCTTCCCAGCTCCGGAAAAAACCTGAATTTTGGGATCAAAGCAGCACCCCAGGGGCTCCAACAAATGAATTCTTCAATCCTGAGGAGAAGCTGCAGCTCTGGAGCAGGAATTGTTCTCCTCCAAGTGCAGCTAAGGAATTCCCAGTGGGATTTGTGTGCCCCAGCTGGAAGCTGCATGTGCTGCCAAGCCCAGGGAAGCTTTCCCTGCACCCCAACTGTGCCACTTCCAGCATGGAGAAATCCCAATTTTCACTTTAAAGCAGATTTTAGAGGCAGCAAATTCTTCAGGATTTAAAAATCTGCTTTAAACCCCCCTCACATTCCCCATTTCTACCTTTTTTTTCAGGAATACTGCAGGAAATTCCCTGTTTTTTTTCCTTTATTCCAGCAGTTTTTTATCCTGATCATCAGGAAAATCAACCTTGGGGTGTTTTAGGGATGATGAACAAGGTGAAAACAAAGAGAGGAAAACACAGATTGCGCTCCAAGGTGGGAATTCTGAGTGAATTTTTTTTTTTTTTTTAAGGAATAAACCTCCAGGAATTTGGAATTTCTTCCCAAAATTCCAGAGATTCCCAGGGAATGACCAGAGGTGGAGCAGAACCTTGTGGGTGTCACCTCCAAAGGGAGCTGGCAGCAGGATTTTGGTTAAATCCCAAAAATTCTTCATCCCATTCCTTGGGAATGCCTGGAAAAATCCAGTTTATTCCTCCAGGCACCTTCTGTTCTAATTCTGGGATAATTTCTCAGCTGCTGTCAGGAATTCCAGCTTCAGAGGAGCCTCTTGGATGGAATTCCCTGCCCTAAAACCCAAGGAATGACAACCACCACCCAGAAACCCAACCCAAAATTGGATTTTCCAGCTGTTTTTCCCCAAATTTATCTTGCAAATCTCTTTATTACAACACACAGATTAGTCCTGAATAGTTTTCTTATGTACAGAAATAGAATTTTTAGGTAGAAAAAACCCAACAAAGCGGCCACAAATCAAAGAAAATCCATAGAAAGCCAAATCCAAACTTTTCCCCCCACCAAATGATACAAAAATAAAAATCTGCAGATCACAGTTTTGATTTAATTCCCTCCAAGTTTTGCTTCCCATAGATTTGAAGGAATTTTCGAGGGAAAAAGGGAGCTCTGAGGTGTTCAGGGATGGGTTTGGTGGTAATGAAATTCCATTTCCTGCTGGAACAGCTGGAAAAAAGGAGGTTGGAGATGAAAAGCTCATCCATGGGAATTCTGATTTTAAAAATCTCATTTTTCCAAGGTTTCAACCCTTTGGAAGCAGCTGTTCCTTTCTTGAGATCCCATTTTTCCAAGCAGCTGTGGATTCCCAGCATTCCCAAGGTTCTCCTGAGCACCAAGAAATCAGAGTTGTCCAGAAAGAACTGAAGCACCACAACCCCAAAAATCCCAAAAAATCCCAGGGATTGGGAGATCCATGGGAAAAACCAGCTGGGAGATCCATGGAAAAATTCCTGGCGTGGGTTTTCCTTGGAATGATCAGAAATCCACACTTTTTTCTTCTTGGAATTCCATTTTTTTTTTGGGTTGGTTGGTTTGCCCCCCCTGAATTAAAAAGCAAATCCAATGTGAGTAAAATCCTCAAAAATTCCAAGTGGATTTCTCAGGATTTGAGGGGGTGATGCAAATTTTTAACTTATTTTTGAGGAAAAAAATTCCAATTTTTAGGATGGCAAACAGTTGGAATTTGAATTAACACAGCTCCAATTTAATTAGTCCACTAAATTTTCTAATTGCACCACAAAAAGAGGATTTTTCAACTCAAGGAAGCCACTTCTTGCAATAAAAATACAGGATAAATCCAAAAATTCTGGGATTTTCAACTCAGGATAAAGCAGGAAGAAATAATTTTCTTCTAAATTAAAAACTGGAGGAATTAAGGATAAATTTAAAGCACTTTAAGGTTTTTCTTCTACAAAATGGAAATTATTCTGGCCAGCTGAATAAATAATTGATTTATTGACCCAACTTTGTGCAAACATTGGAATTTTTCCATTTTTATTTTCCCTGCTTGGAAAATTCCCACACCAACCTCCAGCTCCAAAGCCCTTTTTCCCTCAAGGATTTTGATTAAATAATGTAATATTTTAAATTAAGAATATAAATAAAGAGTTTTGTCCACTCACTGAAATGTTTTTTTGGTGACCCCAGTGCAGACACAAAGAGTTAATACTGATTTTTGGGAAAGAAAACAAGGAATTTTTATCTTTAAATTTCCTTAAATCCAAGATAATTTCCTTAAATCCAAGAAAATTATCAGGATAAGCAGATTGGATATAAAAATTCACTTCAATCCCTCTCCCAAAGCAGAATTACAGCAAAGATTAATTAAATAATTCAGGAATTTTGCTCCCTAAATTCAAGCATCATCCACAGCCTCATTAAGTTTTAATTATTAATTGGGATGAGGAATTTCCTTGCTCCAAAAACCAAGGAATTTGTTGGACAAGCAGCCAGAACCCTTTGGAATAATCCTGGGAATGGGAATTATTTAAATCAATCAAACCAAAGCTTGGCTGGAATATTCAAACCTCAAAAAGCTCCAGAAACACTCAAACATTGGATTATTCCAAGCAAAAAAAAAAAAAAAGTGGAAAAAAATTCCTTCAAGGAAGGAATTTTTAAAAATGAGGCTTTTGGAAAAGCTAGAAAAAATGGAGAAACATAAAAAAAACCCCCTCACCTGCACATCCCTCAGGGAATTTTAAATCAAAACTGCAATTCTAGGGAATGAACCCCATAAATATTTCCTTCAAAATAGGTTTTGCTTTGTTTTTTTTTTTTTTTTTTCTTTCCAAAGTGCAAAAATCCAACAGAACAGTCCCCACACTTCCCAAGGTATGGCAGGAAAAGGCATTTTTTGGGAATGGATTGAACCCCAAGCAGTCTGGTTGTGTGTCAAGTGCTAATTAACAGGAATGCAATTAGAGCACCTTTTCAGGGAGCTCCAGGGGTTTTATCTGGATATCAAAACAAGAATTTGTTGAATATCAAACTGGGAAAAAAAAAAATCCCATTTTTCTCCCCATTTTCAGCACATGCAGCTGCCACTTGTGGTTGAGATTTCATTAATTTAAGGGTCAGGCAAATTGCAGGAGTTGTAAGGTGCTAGAAGGGGTCAGTCCTCTGGGAATGGGATTCCTGGAGCCTGTGGAACACCCTCAGTCTGTGCTCAGTGCTCAGGCAGTAGCCAATGGCCTCCTCAGTCTCCTGGATGCGTTTCTGGAACCTGCAGCCATCCCGAGCCAGCTCCTCCCAGGGCCCCCTGCGATCCTCCTCGCTGCTTATGTAATACTCTGTCACCTCCTCGTGGAATGTCACCTGCAAAAACAAGGGATTCAGGCAGGAGTTCTCAGCAAATGGATGTTTAAAGTGGTGGGTTTGGGGTTTAAGTCAAAGTTGTTGAGTGGTGAAAGGGTTGGGAATTTTTCCTGAGGGGTATCGGGAAAGGATTCCTGACTGGGATGGAATTGCCAGAGGAGCTGTGGCTGCTCCATCCCTGGGAGTGTCCAAAGTCAGGCTGGAAAGTGGATAAAAATGGCAAAAAATTACATAAAAATAAATATAATATGGATAAAAATGGCTTTAAAATATGGCTTTAAAATATTATAGAAATAAATAGACTATGAGGCCCCTTGTGATCCTCCTTGCTGCTTATGTAATACTCTGTCACCTTCCTGTGGAATGTCACCTGCAAAAACAAGGGATTCAGGCAGGAGTTCTCAGTAAATGGATGTTTAAATTGCTGGTTTTGGGGATTTGAGTTGAAGTTGTTCAGTGGTGAAAAGATTGGGAATTTTTTCTCAGGAGTATTGGGAAAGGATTCCTGACTGGGATTAGAATGATGGAATTGCCAGAGGAGCTGTGGCTGCTCAATCCCTGGGAGTGTCTAAAGTCAGGCTTGAAAGTGGATAAAAATGGCAAAAAATTACATAAAAATAAATAAAATATGGATAAAAAATTATTTAAAATGTGGATTTAAAAGATTATAAAAATAAGTAGAATATGATTAAAGTATGTGTGGGACTGCTGGGATTGTGGGATCCCTGCTGGGATTGTGGGGTCACTGCTGGGATTGTGGGATCCCTGCTGGGATTGTGGGATCCCCGATGGGATTTTGGGGTCCCTGCTGGCACTGGGGGATTGCTGAGGATTACCTAACAACCCCAAAAAAAAAAAGCAGAAGGGTTTTGTTGAGTCAAAAGCCCCGTGAGTCACCACGGGGACAGACAAGGAAGGAACAGAGGACAACACTCAACCCAACGTGACCGGAACAACCCGTCCTGGATTAAAAATATACACACAAAACTTACAATGACTCCTGGAATTCTAGGGGTGGAGTTTATGTAATGAAATTAAAAATATGCACACCAAAACTGTCACAATCCCTCTTAGAATCCTAGGGGGTGGAGTTCACATAATGAAATTAATTAAAAATATACACTCCGAAACTCACAATCCCTCTTGGAATTCCAGGAAGTGGAGTTTATGTAATGAAATTAAAAATATGCACACAAAAACTGTCACAATCCCTCTTAGAATCCTAGGGGGTGGAGTTTATGTGAGAAAACTAAAGACATACACATAAAAACTGTCACAATCCCTCTTGGAACTCCAGGAAGTGGAGTTCATCTAATGAAATTAAAAATATCCACACAAAAACCATCACAATCCCTCTTAGAATCCTAGGGGGTGGAGTTCACATAATGAAATTAATTAAAAATATACACTCACAATCCCTCTTGGAATTCCAGGGGTGGAATTTATGGGAGGAAATTAAAAATATCCACACAAAATTCACAATCCCTCCTAGAATTCCAGGAAGTGGAGTTCACGTAATGAAATTAAAAATATACACACAAAAACTGTCACAATCCTTCCTGGAATTCTAGGGGGCGGAGTTCACATAAGAAATTAAAGATATACACACCAAACTGTCACTTTTAACTCCTTTTAGCAGCTATTTTAAGTAAATAAAGGAATTTATAGGCTCGGGATCTGCACTTGGCAGGGTTTAGACTAAGATCATAGTAAGGATTTAAGTCTGAGTTAAACCCAGTTTATTTTAGGCTCCTGCTGGACTATTTGACTTTATTTGGCATTCAGCTATAAAAAGGCACAAACTGAACTGTCAGCACCTCTAAAATCAGGATTGACTCCTCAAAACCAACTCTGCTAAAGGACAAATATTCCTGGAAGCAGGAAAAACCATGGAAATGTTAAAATAAAATGCTGCTCCATTCCTAGGATTTATCAGCACAACGGGGAGGGTGTTAGTGTTGCAAGGAGCTTCCAAACAGGAAAATCTGCAATTCCAGAAGAGTTTGGGTCATCCCATTCCATGAGGGACACTTCCCACTGTCCCAGGGGGTGTTTTGTGCAGGGATAGGATGAAGAGGTGACTGCAAAAATCAGCAGTTGAGGATCGAGGAATTCCCTGATCCCAAAACTCCCTGGGAGCAGGGCCAGCAGGTGCCACGTGCCCTCACACGGCTGAGCCCAAAGTGCCACCAACACTCCCAGATTTTCTGGCTTTGGGAACAACACCCTGCAGGATTCCAGCAGGCCTTGAGCTGGCTGAATAATCCCAAAGATTCCCGGGAATCCTCAGGAATGTGCCCGGCCTCTGCAGCAGCTGCTTTAGGAGCTGTTACATCAGCCCGTCCCCACCTTGCAGCTTTTTTACATCAGTCGGAGCCACAATTCCCGGGGCTCTGACATCATTTGGGGTATTGCAGCCACCTCATCCCTTCTTTCACCACAGCCCCGACAGCACCCGAGCCGAAAATTCCTGCTGAAATCGCAGCCCTGCCGCTTGGGAGTGCTCGAAATTAATTATTAATCGAAATTAATGGAGAAAATAAATGTATCTGCTGGAAAAATACGAAAAAATGTAAATATTTGTTCCACCACTGGATTGCCCAAGGATTTGGTATTCAAGTCATTCCTCATCCAGATGTTTGAGGTATCCACCTTGAACATCTGCAGCACCACAAAATTTAGGATAAATTCCTGTTTATCTGCATCCCAGCACAGGCATTGTTATTATTATTAATGCCCAAATTACTTAAAAAAAATCAAATTACTCTGTTTGGGCTCAAAAGTCCAGTTTTTGATTACATCCCTCCTATAAATAACTATCCTATAAATAGCTATCCCATAAATAGCAAACCCATAAAAAGCTATCCCAAAAATATTATAGAAATATTATATTTATAAATAATATTACATTATAACATTTAATAATATCTTAAACGGAAATGGGAATACTGGGATAATTTTTATGGGAACCTCAATTTACTGCAGAGCACTGAACAAGCCAACCTGGGTTATAAAACAAATCCTAAAAAATCTTTCGGTTTCAGGTCCTAAGTAACTTCCTTTTAAAAGAAACTCGTGCTTTTCAGGGAAACTCCTCACAGCTCTGGAGTTTTTCAGGGAAAAACTTCCACCCCAGGCCTGGAGTTTCTCTGACGTCAAAACCACAAGAGAAACAGAAGAGAAATTACAACTCAAAAACGAAAGAGAACTTTGAGTCTAGAGAAAAAAAAAAATCTTGTCAGCGAGTCTCAGAATGAGTCTCAGAATTTCCCATCACGTGCCAAGGATGAGGCGCAGCATTCCAGGGAAATTATCAGCACATATGGAACGCTGACCTCACCCCCACTTGGCGCAGTGTGGGTTTGTTTTTTTTCTCAACAATCCCAAAACACAAAAATATTAATAAAATCTGTACCTTTTTCCGCTTGGAACTCGCAGTTTTCTCCCTGCTCTGCCCCAGTTCAGCGCTCCCGCGGTTGTGTTTTTCCAGCTGTACCCTACACACGGAGAAATGCTCCGAGGGGGCAGAACTCGCCCTCTCTGCCCCTTGGAAACCCGGCGTCCCTTTTTTCTCCGCTGTCTGAAAGGCCGCCGTGAAATTTAAAGGGTTATAGGGATCGTCCGAGCTACAGAACGAGTTCCAAAGTTTCAAGCTCTCCGCCTCATCCACGCTGTCACAGTCCCACTCGTCCTCCTCGGAACTAGGCGAGCCCTCGGAGGACTCTGCCCACGAGTCTTCCTCCTCCTCCTCCTCCTCCTCTTCCATGTCCGACATTCCCTTTCCCGGCTCGCTGGAAGACGTCTGGATGGTGGCTGTGAAGTTCTGAGGGTTGTAGGGATCCAAGCTGTAGAAGGAATTCCACAGATGAAGCCTCTCCCCGTCCTGGCTGCCGGCGTCTGAGTCCGAGGGCAGCTCTTCGCTGTCAAACCCGTCATCATCATCTTCATCATCATCACCATCATCCCAGTCTTCCTCACCCTCACTCTCCTCCCCGCTGGATACTCCCCCGATGATATAATCGATTAATTTATTCGCACAGGCAGGTCTGGTGGAAATCGGGAAGTCTTGCTCTGTTTCCGAGTCCTCACGTTCCTCTTCGGCCAAGGCTTCTCCCTCCTCAGCCGCACCCCGGAGCCCCTCCTGCTCCTCGGGGACACCTCCGGGCTGTCCCCCCGCATCCTCGGGCAGCTCTAAATCCCCGCTAGTGCCGCGCTGCTCCCCAATTTCCCGGCAGACACCCCTGTGCTGCTGCTGCTGCTCCTCCTCCAGGCTGTGGTAGCCGTGGTCAGGGTCGGGCACGGGCAGATGCCAGCGCTGGAGGAACGCCAGGCGCTTGCTGCGCAGGAATTCAACCTCGGGCAAGCCCTCGGCTCGCAGGGGCTGCGGCAGGTGGCTCTTGCCCTGCTCCAAGCCCAGCACGTACAAATCCACGGGAAGGGCTCCCACGGTGTTCCTCGCCAGCCTTGCTCCCCACAGCCCCACCGGCGGCTCCGGGTCGCCCTCCGACCGCTTCTCCGGGAGCTTCTCCTCGGTCCAGTCCAGCGAGGTGTCCGCCTTGGGCAGCAGCACCAGCGGCGGCGGTGCCTTGGCGGGGCACAGCGCGGAGCTCAGCGCGGCGCCGGGCAGCAGCCGCTGCAGGAGGGCGGGTAGCGGCGACAGCAGCTGCGACACCACGCGCAGCCACGAGAAGGGCGGGCTCGCCTGGGACGAGCCGCCGGCGGGCGCCGCGCTGGGCGCCGCCAGCTTCGGCCAGGCCCCGGCCAGGCCCAGTCGGGCCCATCCCAAGCCGGGGCCGGCGCGTTCGCGTCCGCTGTGCTCCATGACAACGTTCAGCGCTGCCAGCGGTACGGAGGGGTGTGTGGAGCGGCGCTCCGTGGCGGGGCGGTGAGTCTGAAGGCTCGGCGGGCGGCGGGCAGCTCCGGTTCGGGTTTCGACTCCATCCTGAGGCAGCTTCAGCACAAAATGGCGGCGCCGCCGCCTCAGCGCTTCCCGCCCCCAGAGGGAGGGGCGGGGCGTCACCTTCTCTGCCCCGCCCACTTCGCGTCACCGCCTCCCATTGGGCGGTGTCGGCGATGCCACGCCCACTCCCCGTGTGGCCACGCCCCGCGGGGATTGCATCAGCCGGCGCGCGGCGCACGGCAGCGCCCCCTAGCGGAGCGGCGGGGTCTGGGGGGACCCGGAGCCCACCCGGGCTGGTCAGGGGACACCTTGGGGACACTCTGGGGACACTTTGGGGACACTTTGGGGACACTTGGTGAGCCCCAGGGACAGCGCTGGGTGAGGGGCGCACTGGGAGAGGAGCTGGACGATGCTGGGGGTTGAGGGAGGCAGACCCCAGACCCCCAGGTCTCGGCGTTCTGCAGGGTGCGGTGGGCAGAGGTGCGGACAGATGTGTGCCCAGATGTGCAGGCAGAAGGGCAGATGTGCCACCCCTGCCTTTCATCCCCTTTTTTGACCCCATTCTCGTGTTCCAAGCAGGAGAGTCCCAACTCCCCCACCCTCGAGAACCCAGACCCCCCCCTCCCACACCCCAACAGCCACCAGATCCAATATTTAAAACTTTTAATATAAAGGTTAAAGTTAATTATTCTCGATCCTGAGAAACATTTCGTCCGTTTACGGAGCTGTCGCTGTAAACAAAGCACCACAGGCACCAAGCCCGCACCCGGGGCCGGGTGGCAGGCGGGAAGGACACAGATGTCCCCAGCGCAAGGGGACAGCAACGGGACAGGCAACTCGCCACGCCGCTCTCCTTTGGGAGCGAATTCCCCGCGGTGGGAATTGCCCAGTTCCTGGGGTGGGGAGGGGACCAAACACCCCCCAACCCTCCCCGTGCCACCTCCCCCTCCCCTCCGCCCCGGTGCTCACGCTACTCGTTATTAAAAAAATTAAAATACGGATATCCCAAAGGAAGAAATAACCCCACGAACCGCCCCACGCCCCGCCCTCCCCGCGTTGCTCCCTTGACACAAGGTAAACTTAAAAAAAGAAGCCACTTTTGGGGGGACACCCCCGGGGCACTCAGAGGGTGCCGTGGCCGCGGGAGCCCAGGGCGAACCAGCCCATCTTCTCCTGGGCCAGGTCCAGGTCGCGGAGGCGAATCCCCACCTCCCCCAGCAGGATGTTCTCCCAAAATCCTTCCTCGCTCAGCACGCTCAGCCGCAGCTCCCGCTGCTCCAGGTCCCCCCGGGGGATCCCGTCGTACACCAGCTGTGGGACACAACGGGGACAAACCCTCAGTCATAGCCACCCCTGGGGACACCCCAAATCCGTCCCGGTCCCTCTTCCTACCATCTCGTTGTAGGTGGGGTTGCAGGTTTTTCGGGCCACTTTGGTTTTCCTCTTGGTGGTTTTTTGGGGGTCGGGCAGCAGGTAGGTCTTGACGTAGGGGTCGGGGTCGTTGCCGTCCTGCAGGGGTGGCTGTGGGGCAGATTGGGGACACGCTGTGAGCACAGGGAGGGGACAGCCCCCCAGCCCCGCTCCCGTGGGTGCTGTGGGTCCTACCAGCCCTCGGATGTGCATCACCATGATGAAGAGCTTGTTGTTCTTGTAGGAGATGGAGAGTTTCACCTCGCCGCCGACCTTGCCCAGGGATCGAGCCCACGTGGCGTCTGGAGAGGGGGACAGGAGGGATGGGACAGCCCTGATGTCACCCCCTGCCATCAGGCCCCCAAAATCACCTCCCAAAAATCACCCCCCAAAATCATCCCCCAAAAATCACCCCACAAAATCACCCCACAAAATCACCCCTTCCCCACCTGCCGGCTTTGGGGTCGGGTTGGTTCCAGCCGCCTTCTCATCCCGGGGCAGGGGGTGGAAGAAGGTGTAGATGAGGTCACACTGCAGGGTCAGGAGGTGACATTAGTGGTGACAGCAGTGACAACAACCCCGCCATTCAAAACCAGGGCGTGCACCAATGCTCCACACGGGGCACACGTCGATGCTCTACGAGCTGCATTGTCCCCAAGCGTTTCCCCACCTCGCTGGTGGCCCTGGCGCTGTCCCCACCTCCCCGCAGCCCCCACGCCGTGTCCCCACCTCTGCCACCTCGGGGGCAGCGTGGATCAGGTGCCAGATGTAGCCGTTGAGCTCCTCCTTGCGCCGCTCGGCCACCGCCTCGCCCCGCGAGCGCCCAATGACGAACCTGCTGGGGAAGCTGCGGGGACAGACGGACACTCAGCGGGGTCCCGGCGGGTTTTGGGGAGTCCCTGGAGGTCCTGAGGGGCTTCAGGGGTACCTGGGCAGCAGCGAGGAGGGGAAGAGGAGGCGCAGTTTGTTGTGCAGCTCCTGGAACTCCTCGAAGGTGCGCTGCACGAAGGTGACCTCGCCGGGGTTGTCCCTCTGCACCTTCACCACGTAGGTCTGCAAAGAGGAGGAGCCGTGAGGTGGGATGGGGGAGCTGGGGCGCCCCGAGGCCAGCCTGGGCCTGTCCCCAGCTGTCCCCACTCACGTAGCCCTTGCTGGGGTTGAAGACCCTCTCGTGGCGGCAGAGGAAGACGTCGCGGATCCGGCCGGACGTTTTGAGGGTGTGCGTGCGGGGCGCGAAGGACAGCGTGGGCCGCGCCTCCGAGCCCGTGAACTTCATCTGCGCCAGGTTGTGGATGAAGAAGTTGAGCTTGGTGGCCACGCTGCCCAGGCTGGACTCGATCAACCTGCAACGAGGCCACCGCCCGCTCAGTGCCACCGTGGGGCGGTGAGCACAGGAGCCCCAGGAGGAGGGGAGAGATGAGGACCTGACTCCATGTTTCAGAAGGCTTGATTAATTATTTTATTATATATATTATATTAGAAATATAATATATTTTTATTATATATTTATATTATATATATTATATATGTAATAATATATAATAATATATATAATACATAATATATATAATAATATATATAAATATAATATATTTATATATATTATATTATATATAATATATTTTTATAATATTAAATATATACTGAAAGAATAGAAGAAAGGATTTCATCAGAAGGTGTTCACAGGAGTCCCAGGAAGAGGGGAGAGACGAGGACCTGACTCCATGTTTCAGAAGGCTTGATTAATTATTTTATTATTTATATTATATTAAAAATAAAATATATTTATATTATATATTTATATAATATATATTATATATATTTAAATATATATTAATAATAATATACAATAATAGATATTATATATACTATATATAATAATATATATAATAATATATATAATAATATATATAATATATATTATACATGTAATAATCTATAATAATATATCATATATTTATATATATTATATTACACATAATATATTTATATAATATTAAATATATACTAAAAGAATAGAAAAAAGGATTTCATCAGAAGACTTGGAAGCAAAGGAAAAAAATGGAATGAAAAACAAAAGCTCCTGACTCAGAGTCCGAGCCAGCTGACTGTGATTGGCCATTAATTAGAAACAACCCCATGAGACCAATCACAGATGCACCTGTTGCATCCCACAGCAGCAGATAACCATTGTTTACATTTTGTTCCTGAGGCCTCTCAGCTTCTCAGGAGAAAAAATCCTAAGGAAAGGGTTTTTCATAAAACATGTCTGTGACACCACCGTCCGAGGGAGCCGCCAGCCGCTTATGTGTCACCCGCCCCTGGTGTCCCCTACCTGGTGAAGTAGGTGGTGGCATCAGCATCAGAGTCCTGTGGTCTAAGTGCATCGTAGACGTACTTGAGGTCCTCCAGGTCGGAGAGCTCGGGGATGCCGCAGGACAGCATCTGGCAGGGAGGGCAGGGGTGAGGACAGGGGACAAAGGGACCCCCGTGCCGCGCTGAGGGGAATTTTGTGGCCCCCCGGCTCTCACCAGCCCCAGCAGGTTGAGGAAGAGGTGGGTGTGCTTGCGGATCAGGTTGTAGGCCTGGCAGCACAGGTCCACGAAGTCGTGGAAGCGGCTGGAGGGCTTGTCCCCGCCGTTGATGACATACGCCATGTCCGAGGTGAAGACAAACGGCGCGCGGTCCCTGCGACGGGGGACAGGAGGGACAAAGTAAGCAGGGGTGGGAGGGCAGGATGAGGAGAGAGAGAGGTCACCCACCAGGGTGGAGAGAAGGGAGTCACCTCCCACCAGGACAAGGAGAGGGGAAGGTCACTGACCAGCAGGACAAGGAGAGGGAAAGGCCACTGGTCACCAGGATGAGGAGAGGGAGAGGTCACCCACCACCAGGACAAGGAGAGAAGGAGGTCACCTCCCACAAGGATGTGGAGAGGGAGAGGTCACCCACCACCAGGACAAGGACACAAGGAGGTCACCTCCCACCAGGACAAGGACACAAGGAGGTCACCTCCCACCAGGACAAGGAAAAGGGGAGGTCACTGTGGCCACCACTGGGATGACAGGGAGACGTCACCCACCACCAGGACATGAAGAAGGAGAGGTCACCCACCACCAGGACATGAAGGAGAGGTCACCCCCCACCAGGACATGAAGAAGGAAAGGTCACCCACCACAGGACATGAAGGAAAGGTCACCCACCACAAGGATATGAAGAAGGAAAGGTCACCCAACACCAGGACACAGGGAGCTTCCCCCTCGGCAGGGGCGAGTGCAGGAGGTCCCAGGGGCCTCTCTCACCTCTTGATGTTGCCAAACATCTGGGCGTGGCCCAGGAACCGGCCGAAATCGATGTGGAACATGTGGCCCGTGGTCTTGAGCATGATGTTGTCGTTGTGCCTGTCGCAGATGCCCAGCACGTAGGTGGCCACGCAGCAGCCGGCACAGGAGTAGATGAAGTTTTCCACGGCCTGTGAGGAGGGAAGGACAAGGAGAAAGGATGGATATGATGGGAAGCGAGGGGCTGGTCCCTGGAATGGGGGACACGAGGAGCAGAGATTCTTCCTCACTTTCTCATACTCATCCTCCTCGGGGTTGTGTTTCTGCAGCCAGTCCGCCAGCGGCCGGTCCTTGAAGGAGCCGGTCACGCCGTGCTCCACCTGGATCTTCCGCAGGGTCTCGGCGTTGGGGATCATCTCCACCATGCCTGGCAGGTGGGACAGTGGGTGAGACCCTTCAACCCCAAGAACCATGACCCTGACCCCCTCTGTCACCAACCCAACTGCTCCTCACCCATCACCAACCCAACCGCTCCCGTCACCACTGCGTGACAAGGATGGGCCGGTGGGATCAGACCCCAGGATGTCCTGAGCCATCCCCAGCCTCACTGGGGACCCCTGGGGACACCCAAACTCCATCTCACCTCGCCCGCGGCCGGTGGAGAAGCAGCGGAAGATGACCATGCGCATGTCCAGCCCCTCCTGCACCCAGATCTTGTTCATGATGCGGATCATCTGCAGCGTCAGCATGTCCTGCCGCAGGTCATCGCCACACTGCCGGGGGAAGAGCCACCAGAGCCATCAGAGAGCTATCAGGGCCACCAAAGCCACCAGAGCCATCAGGGCCAGAGGAGGAACCATCAGAGCCCTCAGAGCCAGGGGAAAACCATCAGGGCCAGGGGAAGAGGCACCAGAGCTATCAGGGCCAGGGGAGAACCATCAGAGCCAAGGGAGAGCCATCAGGGCCACCAGAGCCATGAGGGCCAGGAAAGAGCCATGAGGGCCAGGGAAGAACCACCAGGGCCACCAGAGCCACCAGAGCCAGGGGAGAACCATCAGGGCCAGGGGAGAACCATCAGGGCCACCAAAGCCACCAGAGCCATCAGGGCCAGGAGAGAACCACCACAGCCAGGGAGGAGCCACCAGAGTCAGGAGGAGCCCTCTGAGCCCAGAGCAGGGGGATTCTCGGAGGGCTGTGCCAGGATTTGGGCATTCCCAAAGGCGCCAGGCTGACCTTGAAGATGACGCGGATGTTCTCCCCGAGCGGGTCGACGTTCTGGAAGGAGAGCTTCAGCGGGACGGCGTTGGAGTTGAAGTAGGAGCAGTCCTGCCGTGGGAAGGAGGCAGGGGCAGCAGTCAGGGCGAGCCGGGGGCGGGCAGGGGAGCCCCCCGAGCCCCCCGGGCTGGCACTCACCCGGGGCACGATGCCCTTGACCAGCAGGCTGGGGCTGAGCGGCAGCCGGCACGAGCCGTGGGCCTTGAAGAACTGCGCCACGTCCTCCAGCCCCTCGCGCAGGATGGCCTGGGGGCGGCAACGGGGCGGGAGCCGTGGGAATGGGGTGGGATCCGTGGGAATGGGATCCGTGGGAATGGGGTAGGATGGGATGGGATCCATTGGAATGGAATGGGATGGAATGGGATGGGATGGGCAAGGGACAAGGTGGGAATGGGATGGGGATGGGATGGGCATGGGATAGGGTGGGATGGAAACGGGATGGGATGGGATCCATGGGAATGGGATGGGATGGGATGTAATGGGATGGGATGGGATTAGCAAGGAACAGGGTGACCATGGGATAGAAATGGGATAGAGAGGGGTGGGCATGCGAAGGGGTCAGCATGGGATGGAGTATGCACGGGATATAGCGGGCAGAATCCAGGGTGCACATGGGATAGCGTAGGAACGTGAGGGGACAAGGCGGGCATGGGACAGGAGGGGTGAGTGTGGGACAGGGGCTGGCACCCAGCACCCCCTGCACCCCTCCCAGCACCCAGCACCCACCTGGCGGGCGGATGGGGCGGCGTCCCGGACCTGCTGTGCCAGCCTGGCCAGCGTGCTGACCAACAGGCACTGCCGGTCAAACTCCTCGCGCAGCCCCTTCCCACAGCAGCACAGCAGCGCTGCCAGCAGGTACTGGTACCGGATGCTGAACTGGGAGTCCTTGAGGCCGTCCTTCAGCAGCCTGCTGGGGACATGCGGGGTCACGCCAGGACTGGGGACACGCGGGGTCAGGCCAGGCTCAGGGTCCTGCCCAGCTTGGGGACACATGAGGTCAGGCCAGTCTCAGGGACATGCAGGATCAGGCCAGTCTCAGGGTCCCCTCTGGTTTGGGGACACGTGGGGTCAGACCAGGCTTGGGAATCCCACCAGACTGGGGACATGCAGGGTCAGGCCAGCCTCAGGGTCGCCTCTGGTTTGGGGACACATGAGGATAGGCTAGCCTCAGGGACTGCTCTGGTTTTGGGACATGCAGGGTCAGGCCAGCCTCAGGGTCCCCTCTGGCTTGGGGACACGTGGGATCAGGCCAGCCTCAGGGACTGCTCTGGCTTGGGGACATGCAGGGTCAGGCCAGCCTCAGGGTCCCACCCGATTTGGGGACATGTGGAGTCAGGCCAGGCTCAAGGTGCCCCTCTGGTTTGAGGACATGTGGAGTCAGGCCCGGCTCAGGGTCCCCTTTGGTTTGGGGACACACAGGGTCAGGCCAGCCTCAGGGTGCCCCCACAGCCCCCAGAGCCCCCCAAACCCACCAGAAGAAGTAGTGGGTGATCTTCAGGTCACAAATGGCCCTCTTCATGAGGAAGCGCACCAGGGGGCTGTCCAGGTAGCACTCGTACTTCAGGGCCTGCACAGGGGACAGGGTCACAGGGGCACGGTGGCACCGGCGGGCACCCCATGGCACATCCCGGTGCCACCACGCACCTGCACCAGCTGGGGCAGGTAATCCAGCAGCTCCGTGTCCGAGATGGAGTCAATCCACTGCACGGCCGTCCTCCTCACCTCCTGGTCTGGGAACCTGCAGTCAGGACACATTCCATGGGGTGACAGTGCCCTCCTGAGAGAGTCTGTCTGAATTTTCCCTCATCTGCCTCACGATTGTCATTTG
>JAWWET010000113.1:3890685-3909528 GCA_035583115.1 Anisognathus igniventris | reverse complement strand
GGGAGGAATGGAAGGAATGGTGCGGATGGTGGGATGGTGGGATTGGGGGAATGGTGGGGATGATGGGATTGGGGGAATTGGGGGAATGATGGAACGGTGGGAATGGTGGGGATGGCAGGAACAGCAGGAATGGCAGGAACTGCAGGAGCAGCAGGAACAGCAGGAATGGCAGGAACAGCATGAACAGCGGGAACGGCAGGAACGGCGGGAATGTGGGAATGGCAGGAACAGCGGGAACGGCAGGAACGGCGGGAATGTGGGAACTCCGCCTCCTCCCCCGGCTGGGGACAGCACTCACAGTCGCAGGTGAAGGTGAGCGGCTCCCTCAGGCTGTCGCACAGCACCGTCACCTTCAGGCTGACGCCGTGGCCCGGCTGCTCCGGGCTCAGGTTCACCGCGTTCCACACCAGGCCCGACCCGGAGCAGTCCCTGGAGCCGGAGCTGGAGCGGAGCCTGAGGGAGCAGGGGTGGCTCAGGGGCCCTGCTGGGGATGGGGGGGTCCCACACCCCAAAAATCACCGGGGTGGCCTCGAATTCCCTCAAGCACCACAAGGGCTCGGCACCCCTGGGAACAGCCCCTTTGGGTGGCTCTAAACCCCTGTGGGTGGCCCTGAATCCCCTTGGAGTGCCTGAAGCCTCTCAGGGTAGCCCTGAATCCCCTTTTGGTGGCCCTGAAGCCCCTCACGGTGGCCCCGAATCCCTCTTGGTGGCCCTGAAGCCCCTCACGGTGGCCCCGAATCCCTCTTGGTGGCCCTCAATCCCCTCTGGGTGACCCTGAATCCCCTTGGGTTGGCCCTAAATCCCCTTGGGGTGACACTGAATCCCCTTGGGTTGGCCCTAAATCTCCTTGGGGTGGCCCTGAAGCCCCTCTGGGTGGCCCTGTATCCCCTTGGAGTGGCCCTGAATCCCCTCTGGGTGGCCCTGAATTCCCTTGGGGTGGCCCTGAACCCCTCCTGGTGGCCCTGAATCCCCTTGGGGTAGCCCTGAATCCCCTTGGAGTGGCCCTGAAGCCTCTCAGGGTAGCCCTGAATCCCCTTTTGGTGGCCCTGAATCCGCTCTGGGTGACCCTGAATTCCCTTTTGGGTGGCCCTGAAGCCTCTCAGGATAGCTCTGAATCCCCTCGGGGTGGCCCTGAGTCCCCTTTTCATGGCCTTGAATCCCTTTCCGTGGCCATGAAACCCCTCTGGATGGCCCTGAAGCTCCTCTTGGTGGCCCTGAAGCCCCTTGGGATGGCCCTGAAGCCCCTCTGGGCTGTTTTGGGGGTGTTTTGGGTACTCACACATCCAGCATGTGACAGAACGCCGCCACCTCCTCGTCCCGCTCCTCGGACACCTCGAAGAGCTCGTAGCCATTGGCCAAGGAGTGGGGCCTGGGAGCCACCTGTGGGGCAGGGCACGAGCCCTTCACCTGGGGGACACACCCGGGACCCCACACCCCCCATGGGGACTCCCCAGACCCCCCCTGGAGCAGCCTGTGCCACGCCAGGGCCACCGTGGTGGGGACAGAGGTGTCCCCACAGCGGTGTGGGGGCTCTGGGCCAGCATGGGGGGGGTTTGGCTTGCCCGTGGCTTGGAGACCACCCCAAAAGTGGCCATTCCCAGGGATATCCCGCAGGGAGGAGCAGCAGGATGGGCAGGGAACGTCACCAGGCTGTGGGGGTGCTGCAGGGGACACTGCCCGCTGCTGTCCCCCACAGGGCAGGTGGCACTGCCATGCCAGGTCTGACTCACAGGACCTTCAGTTTTGAGGTTTTGAACAGGTCTGGCTCAGTTTTGGGGTTTTGGACAGGTCTGACTCACAGGACCTTCAGTTTTGGGGTTTTGGACAGGCCTGGCTCAGTTTTGGGGTTTTGGACACGTCTGACTCATGGGACCTTCAGTTTTGGGGTATTGTACAGGTCTGGCTCACAGGACCTTCAGATTTGGGGTTTTGGACAGGTCTGGCTCAGTTTTGGGGTTTTGGACAGGTCTGGCTCAGGTTTTGGGGTTTTGGACAGGCCTGGCTCAGTTTTGGGGTTTTGGACACGTCTGACTCATGGGACCTTCAGTTTTGGGGTATTGTACAGGTCTGGCTTACAGGACCTTCAGATTTGGGGTTTTGGACAGGTCTGGCTCACAGGACCTTCAGATTTGGGGTTTTGGACAGGTCTGGCTCAGTTTTGGGGTTTTGGACACATCTGGCTCAGGTTTTGGGGTTTTGGACAGGTCTGGCTCACAAGACCCTTCGGTTTTGGGGTTTTGGGCAAGTCTGGCTCATGGAACCCTTCAGTTTTGGGGTTTTGGACAGGTCTGACTCATAGGACTTTCAGTTTTGGGGTTTAGGGCAGGTCTGGCTCATGGGACCTTCAGTTTTGGGGTTTTGGAGGGGTTTGGCTCATGGGACCCTTCAGTTTTGGGGTTTTGGACAGGTCTGGCTCATGGGACCTTCAGTTTTGGGGTTTTGGAGGGGTTTGGCTCATGGGACCCTTCAGTTTTGGGGTTTTGGACAGGTCTGGCTCAGTTTTGGGATTTTGGACAGGTCTGACTTACAGGACCTTCAGTTTTGGGGTTTTGGACAGGACTGACTTATGGGACCCTTCAGTTTTGGGGTTTTGGACAGATCTGGCTCAGCTGGGGATTTTGGACAGGTCTGGCTCAGTTTTGGGGTTTTGGACAGGTCTGGCTCAGTTTTTGGAGCTCTGGGCAGGGCTGCCTCATGGGACATCCCCACACTCAGATGCCTCTTCCCACATCCCACATCCCATATCCCATTCCAAGGAGCCACGACGACACCACGAGGAGAACCCACCCAGAAGGACACGCAGCTCCGGGACATCCCAGCTCTGAATTCCCAGCTCCATCCCTCCCCAGCTCCCATTCCCACCCTGGGAAAGCCCCTCACCGGCTCCACGGAGATCCTGCGGTTCCTGTTGGCCGCCAGGTTCTTCCTTCCACCTGCCCGGGCTCCGTAGGTGCGCGGGGGCACCTGGGGGGGCATGGTCTTGCTCCGAGCCACCGGCTTCCCGCTGGATTCCTTCTCCAGGATGCTCCTGCCTTCCTTCCAGCCCCGGGAACCTTCCCGCAGCGCCTCGGACTCGTAGGTGGACTTGAGGTTGAGGCAGGTGATGGCGTCCACGCCGTAGGGATCCTCCTGCGAGATGCGGCGCCCCAAAAGCTTGTCCTGGGCCACCGAGAACATGTTGATGTCCCTGGGCTGGCCCTGGCCCTTGGGGGACAGCGGGGAGCGCTGGCTGCCCTCGGGACAGCCCCACAGCGGGTGCCGGGGGGGCAGCGGGGGCGGCGAGAGCTTTTTGGGGGATCCGCCGCCCTCGTGGGGCTCGGAGCCGTTGAGGGGCTCCCCAAGGAAATCCCGCTGGGAGCCCTCGAAGATGAGCAGGTAATCCCCGCTCAGGGGGCCCTTCCAGGGCTGTGGCTCCGGCCGGGGCGGGCTGGGCCCGGGTGGCACTTGGGGACCCTCGGGGATGGAGGGGACGGCGTGGCTGAGCGCGGGGTCGGAGCCGGAGAGCCCCCGAGCGGCTTTGATGGCGTTCCTGTCCACGGGGTCGTCCCAGGAGATGAGGGAGCGCTCCTGGAGCTGCTCCTTCCTGGCCCGGCTCTCCTCCTTGTCCTGGCGGAGGCGGGACAGGGCGTCGTACTCCATCTGCAGCGCCTCGGCCAGCGCCAGCTCCTTGCGGCTCAGCCCCACCGACTCCAGCGCCGGCCACTGCTTGCCGGGGCCGCGGCGGCGCGACATCGACATCCTGCCGGGATCCTGCCGGGATCCTGCCGGGATCGGGGTCCGGAGAGCGGCGCCGGCGTCAGGAGAACGGCATCCTGCTGCTCCTGGGAGCGGGACGGGTTAAGGGGTTAAACGGAGAATGCGGAGAGGTGGTGGGGTGATGGTGGGAGTGGGGAAAGGTGGGAGATTAATGCTGGGAATAGGGAATGGTGAGGGATTGATGGATGGCACCCATGGGTGCTGGGAATGGGCAAGGTGAGGGATTGATGGATGGGTGCCCATGGATGTTGGAAATAAGGAAAGGTGAGGGATTGACAGATAGGTGCAATGGATGGCTGGGAATGGGGAAAGGTGAGGGGTTAATTCTGGGAATGGAGAAAGGTGAGGGATTCATGGATGGTAGCCACAGATGCTGGGAATGGGGCAAGATGAGGGATTGATGTTGGGAGTGGGGAAAGGCGTGGGGTTAATGGATGGTGGCCATGGGTGCTGGGAATGGGGAAAGGTGAGGGATTGATGGATGGGTGCCCATGGATGGCTGGGAATGGGGAAAGGTGAGGGGTGCTGGGAATGGGGAAAGGTGAGGGATTGATGCTGGGAATAGGGAATGGTGAGGGATTGATGGATGGCACCCATGGATTTTGGGAATAGGGAAAGTTGTGGGGTTAACAGATGAGTGCCCATGGATGCTGGGAAGAAGGAAAGATGAGGGATTCATGCTGGGAATAGGGAAAGGTGTGGGGTTAATGGATGGCACCCATGGATGCTGGGAATGGGGAAAGGTGTGGGGTTAATGCTGGGAATGCTTCCCTCCCAAGGAAGGATTTATTCCCAACATCCCATCCAAACCAGCACAGGGAATCCTGGAATGGTTTGGCTTGGAATTCCCAGGGAATCCGTGGCTGCCCCTGGATCCCTGGGAGCCCCCAGGACTGGATGGGGTTTGGGGCACCCTGGGACCATGGGAAGTGGCATGGGGTGGGACAGAGATGATCCTTAGGATCTTCCAACCCAAACCATTCCATGATTCCATAAAAAAATCCCAATTTCAGCACTCCTGACTCGTTCCCAGCCTGCAAATTCCCAGAGAATCCGTGGCTGCCCCATCCCTGGGAGTGTCCAAGGCTGGGTTTGATGGGGTTTGGAGCACCCTGGGATGATGGATGGAATATCCCAAGGTCCTTTCCCACCCTCTGGAATCTCTGGGATAAGGAAGGCCGGGCTGGCTCAGCCCTTCCTGTGTGCCTGGAAAAAGGGAAATGAGCGGGGGCCCAGCAGGGCCAGGGGGTAAAAATAAAAACAAAAATAAAAATAAAAATAAAAATAAAAATAAAAATAAAAATTTGGCTGCAGCTGCTGCTGCTTCCACTTCCCCAGGAGCCCATGGACACCAGGCAGGGGAAGGGCTGAGCCGGAATCCCAAATTTTTTCCCCCAAAGGACAAAACAAGCCCCAGATTTGTGAAGGGCAGCGGGATCAGCCACCCCAAACCCCACCAGGCTGCCCCAGCACTGTGATTTTATAAAAATTTCAATGATTTGAGGAAAAAAAAAAAATCAGCCCCTGGCAGCAAATCCAGGGATATTTGAGGCAGAATGGGAAAGGAGAGATGGGGAAGGAAGGAAGGAATCTCTTATTTCAGGAGAGGGAACCAGGAATGGCCTGGAAGAGCCAGAAAATTTCTGGATCTCACGGATATTCCCCAGCACTCACCCAGGCACTGCTCAGCTCTAAAAATCACCAGCAGGGACCTCCAGGTTTTAGGGTTATGGGCAGATCTGGTTCATGGAACCTCCCATTTTTGGGGTTTTGGACAGGTTTGGCTCATGGGCCCTCCAGTTTTTGGGGTTTTGGATGGGTTTGGCTCAGGGGACCTCCAGTTTTGGGGTTTTGGATGGGTTTGGCTCATGGGACTTCCTATTTTTGAGATTTGGAAAGGTTTGGCTCATGGGCCCTCCAGTTTTTGGGGTTTTGGCTCATGGGACCTCCTGGTTTTGGGGTTTTGGGTGGGTTTGGCTCATGGGACCTCCAGTTTTTGGGGTTTTGGCTCATGGCACCTCCTATTTTTGGGGTTTTGGACAGTTTTGGCTCATGGGACCTCCAGTTTTTGGGGTTCAGATGAGGTCTAGCTCCAGTGCCCCTCCAGGCTCTCCTCTGCCCCACACAGGGCTCGGTTGATGCCCCAGTTTAGGGTCAAAAGGGGCCACTCCCCCTTCCCAGTAACGACAAACGTTTTACTGGGAGCCCTGGCCATCACCATGCCCATTTTGGGGAAAGCAGGAAAATCCTAAATCCCAAACCACCAGAGCCAGGAGAGGCCTGGGACCTCCCCCAGCCCCACAAGTGGCCCCCACACCCCACCCCAGTGACCGGGGGCCACCTCCCTCCAGCCCAGGGTGTCCCCAGGTCGCTCCTGGGGGAGTTTTGTCCTCCTGACCCCGAGCTCTGCAGGACCAGATGGTTCCTAATGAGCTCCACAATTCCCACTGGATTTGTCCCTTTTCCAGCCCTTCCAGCACCAGCTCATCCAGGGATTTTGGTGCTTTCCAGCTGGAAAAAGCGGCTCCAGGTGGGGCTGAGAGGTTGGGAATGTTCCCTTCCCTGGCATTTCAGGGGCTTTGCTGGCAGCTGTGGCTTTTTCCTGGAAAAGCAGAAATCCCAAAAGCTGGAAGGCGAACAGAGGGGAAAATCTGCTTTTCACCCAAAAGCAACAAAAGTCCCGGCTGGATTCTGCGGCTGACGAAGCCACAGCTCCGTGCTGCTCTCCAAGACAAACATCTGCATCTCCCTTCCAGCGTGTGGGGCTGGGATTGCCACGGGAATGGGGCGGGAATGGGGCGGGAATGGGGCGGGAATGGGGCGGGACTGGGGTGGGAATGGGGTTTGACCCCACAGAGCTGAGGAAAGGTCTTGCCACCACCAGGGGATGTCACTTGGGTTGGGGACACTGAGCAGGTGGCTCAGCCCCTTCTCTTCCCAAAAGGAGCAAAAAAGAATCCCATGGAAAAGCCCCAAAATCGCCCTCTAAGTGCTGGTCAAGGAGCAGGAAGTGATGCTTGGTCAGAGCCTCTTGATACAGGGATTTAGTGGGGATTTTAATGGGGATTTTAACCAATCACTTCATTTGGGGACATTAAGCAGGTGGCTCAGCCCTTTCTCTTCCCAAAAGGAGCAAAAAGAATCCCATGGAAAAGCCCCAAAATCGCCCTCTAAGTGCTGCTCCAGGAGCAGGAAGTGATGCTTGGTCAGAGCCTCTTGATACAGGGATTTAATGGGGATTTATTGGGAATTTTAATGGGGATTTTAATGGGAATTTTAATGGGGATTTTAACGGTGCCATGGTTAAAGGGGGCTCTGGAGCCTCCCTGATCCCGGGAAACCTGCCAGGATCCCGTGGCAGATCCCTGGCTCCCCATGCCCAGGGATGGGATCCCGGGGGCTCCTTGAGCATCCCCATCCTCCCTTCCCCCTCTCAGGATCCCACCTGTGGGACAGGGGGGCACAGACCCCCCCTTTTAAAGGGACCCCGACTCCTGGCCCCGTGGGACCCCAAGATGTCCCCAAGGTGTCCCCAAGCAGCTCCAGACCCCACCTGGAGCCACCTCCTGTCCCTGTCCCCGCGTCACACCCACGCCCAGACTTTTGGAATCTCCCACCCCCCCCCGGGGCCGGGGTTTTGGGGGGGCAGGGCCACCCCCGGGGGATGCTGGAGGTGGCGTCACGCTGTCCCCGATGCCACCACCCGTGTCCTATGCAAATCTCGGCTTCCTCCTGCCACCCACCTGGGGACAGGAGGGGCCGCGGGGACAGGAGGGGCTGGAGCCCTAAAAACACCCCAAAAACATCACAGAAACACCCCAAAACTACCACAGAAACACCCCAAAACCACCCCAGAAACACCACAGAAACACCCCAAAACCACCCCCAAAACCACCACAGAAACACCCCAAAACCACCCCCAAAACACTTTTGGAGCCACAAATGGATCCAGCGATCCCAAATCCAGCAAATCCAAGAGTCTGGAAGGAAAAAAGGGATTCGGGGAGGAATGGGATCATCCCAGGGATGTGGGGAGGACTGGGATCATCCCAGGGATGTGGGGAGGACTGGGATCATCCCAGGGTGAATCCCAGTGCATCCCAGTGAACCCCAGTGCATCCCAGTGAACCCCAGTATATCCCAGTGAATCCCAGTGCATTCTGGTGAATCCCAGTGCATCCCAGTTAATCCTGGTGAATCCCAGTGCATCCCAGTGCATCCCAGTGCATCCTGGTGAATCCCAGTGAACCCCAGTATATCCCAGTGAATCCCAGTGCATTCTGGTGAATCCCAGTGCATCCCAGTACATCCCAGTCAATCCTGGTGAATCCCTGTAAATCCCAGTGCATCCCAGTTCATCCTGGTGCATCCCAGTCCATCCCAGCCCTGCTCCCACTGCAGCAGGCCAGGAATTCCTGGCTGCAGGGTTGGAAGAGCTGATCCTCCGGATCCTCTGGATCCTCTGGATCCTCTCCCCAGCCTCCCTCTGGAATTTAGGGTTGTGCTCCGAGGTGGGGCCGGTGCCTGGCCGGTTACCCCGGGAAATCCGGGACAGGCGGGTTCCTGACCCCAGAGCTCCCTGCTATCCCATCCCTGCTGCTCTGGAAAGGAAGGACGGATTTTCCTGGGAATATCGGGCACCAGGCAGGTTCCCTCACCCCCCAGCTCCCTGTTATCCCATCCCTCCCACTCTGAGAGGGAAAGGATTGATTTTCCTGGGAGATCCAGGCTCCAGGAACATTCCTTCACCCCAGAGCTCCCTGTTATCCCATCCCTGCCGCCCTGGGAAGGAAGGATGGATTTTCCTGGGAATACCAGGCTCCAGGCAGGTTCCCTTACTCCAGAGCTCCCTGTTATCCTGTCCCTGCTGCTCTGGGAAGGAAGGATGGATTTTCCCGGGAAATCTGGGCTCTGGGCAGGTTTCCCCATTGCACAGCTCCCTGTTATCCCATTCCTCCCACTTTGAGAGGAAAAGGATCGATTTTCCTGGAAAATCTGGGCTCCAGGAACGTTCCCTCACCCCTCAGCTCCCTGTTATCCTGGCCCTGCCGCTCTGGGAAGGATGGATGGATTTTCCCGGGAATACCAGGCTCCAGGAGCATTCCCTCACCCCCCAGCTCCCTGTTATCCCATCCCTGCAGCTCTGGGAAGGAAGGATGGATTTTCCTGGGAAATCTGGACTCCAGGAACATTCCCTCGTCCCCCATCTCCCTGTTATCCCATCCCTGCCGCTCTGGGAAGCAAGGATTGATTTTCCCGGTCACGCTGGTGCTCATGGAGCCGGGCCCAGGCGCCGGGAACAATCCCAGCCGTGCTCGGCCTCGCACACACGAGCAGGGAGCCCCCGGAGCTCCCTCGCCCAACGGGAGCAGCTCCCGAACCTCTGGAATTCTGATCCACGAGATTCCCGCAGGGATCCGCAGGAGAGCAGGGATCCGGGATCCCACCAGCATCCTCACCGGAGCATCCTGCCCCTAAATCCGTGGGGTTTTAGGGCTGGGATTGAGCTGACTCTGCTCGGCCTCACATCACGGCTGGCCTGTCCCTGTCCCTGTCCCTGTCCCTGTCCCTGTCCCTGTCCCTGTCCCTGTCCCTGTCCCTGTCCCTGTCCCTGTCTGTCTCCAGCCACTGACCCAAAGGGCGGCATCCCTGCCCAGGGCAGGCAGGGGGGTGGGGACCAGAGGATCCAAAACCAAAAACCAAGACCAAAACCGCTCCAGGATTCCGTGATCGCCGTCCCCATCCCTTCCCTATTTCTGTCCCCACCCCGGTCCCCACCGCTGTCCCTGCGGGGAGGGGACAGGACCCCAACCCCCCCCGTCCCCTTCGCCCAACTTCGCCGTTCCTCGGGCACCATCTCATTGTTCCAAACCCCCCAAATTCCCGTGTGGAGACCCCCGACCCCTCCTCGTGCCCTGGGAAGGGGCAGCCCCTCATTCTCCCCCCGTTCCCTTTTGGGGTTCCCAGGATGAGCCGCAGCTCCTGGGAAGCTCCGCGAAGGCGAGCGGCGCCCGCATCTCCGCCGGGAGGTGAAAATTACGGATGCACAAACCTCCGTTTGAATAGAAAATATCATTTTTTTAGCGGGGAAACCCCGGGACGAGCCGAGCAGAGCTCCCTCCGCGGCCCTACCTGCTCCGAGCGGCTGCGGCGGCGGCGGCGGCGGGGCCGGGTGGATGCGGGAGGAGCCGGGGGGATGCGGGAGGAGCCGGAGGGATGCGGGAGGAGCCGGAGGGAGGCGGGAGCTCCGCGGCGGAGGCGGTGGACAATGGCGGGCACAGCGCAGGGCGGTGCGGGGCCATCTCCCGGCCGCGCTCCGCATTGCACAGAGCCCCGGCTGGTGTCCCCTGGCGTCCCCGTGAATGTCCCCGAGATGTTCAGAGCCCCGGCTGGTGTTCCCCGGTGTCCCCCTGAATGTCCCCGGGATGTTCCTCATTGCCCAGAGTCCCGGCTGGTGTCCCCCTGAGTGTCCCAGAGATGTTCTTCATTGCCCAGAGTCCCGGCTGGTGTCCCCCTGAGTGTCCCAGAGATGTTCTTCATTGCACAGAGCTCCGGGCTGGTGTCCCTCGGTGTCCCCCTGAATGTCCCCGGGGTGTTCAGAGCCCCGGCTGGTGTCCCCTGGTGTCCCCCCGAATGTCCCCGAGATGTTCAGAGCCCCGGCTGGTGTCCCTCGGTGTGCCCCTGAATGTCCCCGGCGTGTTCCTGGTGTCCCTGTGCACTGCACAAAGCCCGGGCTGATCCCCCGCCATGTCCCCTGGCGTCCCCCCGTGTCCCCAGCACGCTCCGGCTGCCCCACGGAACCCCCGGGATGCTGCCGTCAGTTATGGGGTGCAGGAGGGAAGGTGCAGACAGTGGGGTGCAGATGTGGGTGCAGATCGGGGTGCAGGCAATGGAGTTCAAGCGGAAGGGGTCAGTTCGGGGGTGCAGATGGGGGTCCAGTCAGAAGGGGTCAGTTGGCAGGAGGGAAGGTGCAGACAGTGGGGTGCAGATCGTGGGCTGCAGATCGGGGTGCAGACAGTGTGGTTCAGACTGAAGGGGTCAGTCAGGGGGTGCAGACGGGGTTCAGATGGGGGCGCAGAGAGAAGCACAAGCAAAGAAAGTGCAGCAGCCGCGCAGTTCCTTTGCACAAACATATTCTAGCATCGCTACAGCCGCTGGCAGAGCCCGGATAGCTCAGTCGGTAGAGCATCAGACTTTTAATCTGAGGGTCCAGGGTTCAAGTCCCTGTTCGGGCGGTTGTCTTTTTCTTTCTATACATTACTTTTTTTTTCATTTCCTGCCACGATTCCCTGCAGGCGCAGCCGCGACCCTCCAGCGGGCAGCGCCGGCCGTGCCGAGGGTGTAAAAAAAGGGTTTTTTGGGGAAAAAAAATGATGGGGCAGTGAAAAAACGAAGGAAAATCTGTAACGCCCGAACAGGGACTTGAACCCTGGACCCTCAGATTAAAAGTCTGATGCTCTACCGACTGAGCTATCCGGGCTCTGATTTCAACGGCCGCTCACTGCTTTTATCACCGCACAGCGGGGCAGATTCTCCCGGCTTTTTCAGGAATTGGGATCTGCTCCCGGCGTGCGGCTCCCTACCCGGGCCCAAACACATCATCAGACAAAATATTCTAATTCTTTCTCAAAGTATTCTAATTATTTTTCAAAATATTCTAGCTATTTTTCAAAATATTCTAATTATTTCTACCCGAGCGGCGCAGCCGGCCACAAGCCCAGCCCATCGCTGTTGGCACCCAGCGGTTCCCAAGGGCTGCCCCGGTGCTGGGATTAATTCGGAATTTTCCGAACACGTGGAAAATATTCCCAGCTTGGAAAGGAGCTCTGGAAATAATTCACTTCACGCCCGTGACAAGGCAGGGTGACCTGGAGCAGGTGACACAGGAAAGTTTGGGGGTTTTAATGGATATAGGTGGATATTCTGATATCCAGAATATTCTAATATCCAGGTGAATATCGAATATCCTGGATATTCTAATATCCAGGTGAATATTCGAATATTCAGGTGGAAAATCTAATATCCAGGCAGATATTCTGATATCCAGCTGGATATTTCTGTGGATGTTACAATGTCCAGGGGAATACCCCAATGTCCAGGTGGGTATTAAAATGAAGATAACTCAGCTCTAGGACGCGGAGACCTTGAATATTTTGCCAGGTCAGCGATGTCTGCATGGACCCACGCTGACATTTTGATTTATTCCATCCTTAAGGCTCAATAATTCCAGGGTGTCCTTGAGCCAGGGATGTTCCTGCTCCACCGAGCTCTCCTTTCTTGCTGATTAGACCTGAAAGTATACAAAGATCTTGCATCAAAGGACATCCTGACTTGAGAGAATGTTTTCTTTTTCCAGGCATTTCTTATTACTTTCATTAATATTAACCACTAATTATTATTGATTTTTAAATTGATTAAATGTTGTTATATTGAATAAGATATTATATAATACAAAACATTTATTGTGCATTTATCGTTTAGCATTATTTTATGCATTTATTATTATTATTCTGAAATATTTTTAAAGTTTTATTTAACTTTAATTTTTAATTTTATTTTTTTTTTATTTTTAATTTTTTACATTTTATTTTTTAATTTTATTTTTTTTTATTTTTAAATTTTTAAATTTTAATTCTTGATTCAATTGATTCCTTTAATTTTATAAGTTTTTATTGAAGTTGATACATAAATAAAATACATAAGTTTAGGTAAATTTCATGTGCAGATATTTATATTTATATTTTGAATTTATATAGGTTTTATATTTATATTTATATTTATATTTATATTTAGATTTATAAATATATTTATAATTATAATTATAATTATACTTTGCCAATTTTATTTTTATTTTTATTTATTTATTTTTATTTCTACGTTCTCCACGAGGGCTGAGGGGACGCTCTGCCGTGGTCCTCCACCCCGCTAGGGGGCGCCACCCACCCACACCATCCCCACGTCCCGTCCAGCCGCACATCCCCCTCCTCTCTATGACCCCGCCGCCATGTTGGCCGTCAGGGGAAGTAGTGGCTCGGACCCCGCTAAAATGGAGGCGCGGAGCCGTTAGGGGATGTAGGGGCTCCTTCCCCTCCCCAACCCCCTGCCCGGAGCCCATGGGGCGGCTGTAGGGTGAGCAGGGCGCTGAGGGGAACGAGGGGATGCCGGGGGGCGCTGAGGAGGCTGAGGAGGGGCAGGAGGCGGTGCCGGCGGGAGGGGCCTGGGGCGGCGGGAGCGTCCCTGAACTTTTATCTCTTCCCGCGAAATTCTGAGATAATTGCGATTGTCCCGCCTGGAGAAGGGAAGCTTCGGGGTGATTTAATTATGAGCCGATCAAGGAAGATGGATGGGGAACGATCCCAAAAGCCTGGAGAGACAGGAGAAGGGGGAATGGCTGCAGGCTCACACCGGGATTTTGGGAATAAATCGGGATTTTGGGAATAAATCCTTCCCCGGGACGGAATTCCCAGAGAATCCGTGGCTGCCCCATCCCTGGAAACAGGTTGGAAAAACATGGGATTGTGGATTGTCACTCTCCCATGGAATGAGATAAATTATCAGGTTTTTTCTATCCCAAACCGCTCTGGAATTCAATTTTTCCAGGATTTCACCCCATAAATGCGAGCTGAGGGATCGATCCCACGACTATTTTTTGTTTTATTAGGTTAAGCTGCCTCGACTATTGTGGAAAAACCTCAAGAAAAGCCAATTTTTTCCTTTTAAAATAAAAATAACCACAAATCAGGAGCATTCGGGGTGGTGGAAGTGTTTCCCTATCCCAAATTCCTGCGGGGATTTAGGGAGATTTGCAGGGAAATTCGCTTTTTTTGTCACTTTAATTGATCACTTTTGGTTTTCCTCCCGGCTTTCGCAACATTTCACAACCAAAGGAGCAGTTGCACAACGTTTTTTCGATTTATCTTTTATTTACCCGAGGTTTTGGTGGCATTTTTTGGGGCAAAATTCTCAAAATTTGCCCAAAATTCCAAATGCATCGTGCCAGCCACAAAACTCAGGTACAAATCGGAATTTTTAAAGTATATTTTTAATTAAAAGGGCTAAATTTAAGGTATGAAACCCCTCAGGGACTGATGAGGACAAATTTAATTAATTTATCGGTGACTTCATGATTGCATCAGTGCCTGTTAAAATCCTCCCCTTCAGGGCTGTTTTACCTAAAATTCCCTAAAATCCCAACTTTATTTTCAATATTTTACTTTATTGGAAAGGTGAAAAAATCGCTGTTACCTGAACCCAACCCCTTCTGTGTTTCTACTTTAAATGGAATTTAAAAGCGAATTTTTTTCATTCAGTTTAGACTTTAATACAAACCATCAAACTTG
The DNA here is from genome assembly GCA_035583115.1 of Anisognathus igniventris. Classification (NCBI taxonomy): domain Eukaryota; kingdom Metazoa; phylum Chordata; class Aves; order Passeriformes; family Thraupidae; genus Anisognathus; species Anisognathus igniventris. Next base: position 3,895,432 of record JAWWET010000113.1, on the reverse strand, counting down.
AATAAATTTTAATTTGACTTTTCAGCCGCTTGAGATTTTTAGTTTTTAGAAAAGCTGCGGTTTCTTGGGGGTTTTTTGGTGACTCAAAAAGGAATTTTTAGTCATTAAAAAGGCATTTTTTTTTTAGTCATAAAAGAGGCAAATGAATCTTTCCCCTGGCTGGGGTGAAATTTTGGAGTGGAAAATTTGCTCAGCTCATGACTCGGGGGTGATTCACGATTTCCTCTCGAGATTTTCAGCACCTAAAAATCCCCGGAAATCCATTTCTGGATGGGGGTTGGGAGGTGAAATTATCCCAAATTTGGGATTGGAATTATCCCAAATTTAGCATTGGAATTCCCCCAAATTTCTGAGCTGGCCGAGCACAAAATTCCATTTATTTTTTAGGACTTTCCACCACGTGGGAGCTTTTCAATGGGGCCATACCCCTAAATTTTATTCTATTTTCTCCTGGAAATATTTTAAAACTCGTGAACAAAACCTTAATCAACGCCAAAATTAATTTCCGCTTAAATACGAATATTAATGAGAAGCAAACTACCTAAAAAAATTCATTTCTCTGCAAAACCCGGAGGTTTTGAGTGATAAAATCGGCGCTGAAAAGGTTAAAATTCACTGCCCTCAGCCCTGAATTTCTTTCCAGGAAAAGGGGAGGGAGATAAAATCCGAATTTTTTTCCCTTTTTTCCGAGCTGATTTTCAGCCCAGCCCAGCCGTTATCGGCCACTTTCGGTCCCTCCCTCAGGCGAGGTTTGAAAAAAGCGAATTTTAGAAAAACTCCCGGAGCATCCTCGGGAATTATCCCGCAGCAAAATCCCGGGAAAATAATCCCAGGATATTCCTGCCAGGCACAGAAAGTCAAGGTCGGTAAGTCCAGCTCATTTTAAAGGGGTTTGTGGTCATTATTTTCATTTTTCCCCCTCAGAAATCAGTTAAAATTTAGGGAAATATGAACTGGGAAGGGATCGAAGCTGTTGTAATTTGAATTATTTTAGGTCACTTAATAAATTTATATATTTATTAAGTTTGAGTCTACCCTGTCCAGCTCATTTTAAAGTCGTTCGTGGTGAATATTTTGGGTTTTTTCCCCTCATAAATTTATTAAAATTCAGCGAAATATGAACTGGGAAGGGATTAAAGCTGTTATAAATTATTATAGTTATTCCAGGTCACCGTCGATGCTCTTCATAAATTTAAATATTTGATAAGTTTGAGTCTACCCTGTCCAGCTCTTTTTAAAGGTGTTTGTGGTCAATATTTTGGTTTTTTTCCCTCAGAAATCTGTTAAAATTTAGAGAAATATTAACTGGTAAAGGGATTAAAGCTGTTAATTTGAATTATTCCAGTCACTGCCGATGCTCTTCGTAAATTTAAATATTTATTAAGTTTGAGTCTACCCTGTCCAGCTCATTTTAAAGTCGTTCGTGGTGAATATTTTGGGTTTTTTCCCCTCATAAATTTATTAAAATTCAGCGAAATATGAACTGGGAAGGGATTAAAGCTGTTATAAATTATTATAGTTATTCCAGGTCACCGTCGATGCTCTTCATAAATTTAAATATTTGATAAGTTTGAGTCTACCCTGTCCAGCTCTTTTTAAAGGTGTTTGTGGTCAATATTTTGGTTTTTTTCCCTCAGAAATCTGTTAAAATTTAGAGAAATATTAACTGGTAAAGGGATTAAAGCTGTTAATTTGAATTATTCCAGTCACTGCCGATGCTCTTCGTAAATTTAAATATTTATTAAGTTTGAGTCTACCCTGTCCAGCTCTTTTTAAAGTTGTTTGTGGTCAATATTTTGGGTTTTTTCCCTCATAAATTTATTAAAATTCAGCGAAATATGAACCGCGAAGAGATTAAAGCTGTTATAATCCGAATTATTCCAAGTCACTCTTAATGCTCCTCACAAATTTGAATATTTGATAAGTTTGACTCAACCCTCTCCAGCTCATTTTAAAGGTGTTTGTGGTCAATATTTTGGTTTTTTCCCCTCAGAAATAGGGTAAAATTCAGAGAAATATTAACTGGTGAAGGGAGTGAGGCTGTCACAATTTGAATTATTCCTGTCAGTGTTAATGCTCCTCACAAATTTAAATATTTAGTAAGTTTGAATCAAGCTTGTCCAGCTCATTTTGAAGTTGTTTGTGGTCAATTTTTTGGGTTTTTTCCCTCAGAAATCGGTTTAAATTTAGACAAATATTAACTGGGAAAGGGATTAAAGCTGTTATAATCTGAATTATTCCAGGTCACTGTCGATGCTCTTCATAAACTTAAATATTTAGTAAGTTTGAGTCTACACTGTCCAGCTCTTTTTAAAGTTGTTTGTGGTCAATATTTTGGTTTTTTTCCCTCAGAAATCGGTTAAAATTTAGAGAAATATAAACTGGGAAGGGATTGAAGCTGTTATAATCTGAATTATTCCAGTTAGTTGTCGATGCTCTTCACAAATTTAAATATTAGATAAGTTTGACTCAACCCTCTCCAGCTCGCTTTAAAGTTGTTTGTGGTTGATATTTTGGCTTTTTTCCCTCAGAAATAGGGTAAAATTTAGGAAAATATGAACTGGGAAGGGAGTGAAGCTGTTATAATTTGAATTATTATTTAGAAATTTGAATATTTGATGTGCTTGACTCAACCCTTCCCAAATATTTTTCCTTGCCTTTTTTTTTTTTCCCCTTTTTCCTCACTTTCCCCTGGAGCAGCACAAAGTGGGAGAGGCCCGGGCCAGGATTAAAAATGAAATTTTCGGGCCGATTTTAACCCCAAATCCATTTCCAGGTTGGTGCTTGAACACTTTAACAGCTCCTCACTGCCAGGATGAGCTTCCCAAATTCCACCCAACCTCCAGGAGCTGGGAATTCCTGCAGGATCACCTTGGGCCAAGCCAATCAGGTAATTATCAATTAATTAGCAGCTAATTACCCCTCACTCCCATCACTTATCGGTGTTATTTCCTCCTCAGAGCAGCGATTTTTATGAAATCTAAAATATATTTAAATTGAAGAATTTATCCTAAAAAAAAAATTGGGATTTATCCTAAAAGAATTGGGATTTATCTCAAGGAGTTTGTTCTCTTTCACATCCATGATTTAGGAATATTTTCAAGAGAAAAAATAGGTTAAAAAGGACCTAAAAATGTGGAATTATGGCTATTTTGGTGCTGGATTTTTACTTAAAATAATCCAGCTTTTTTTTTTCCGATCTAGAAAAAAATCCTGGATCTAGATTCCAAAATATTGGAGCTTTTTCACCTTAATTGGATTAAATTTATATTATATAAAATTATATTTAAATTTCTTTAGTAATTCATCCCCAGGGATTTCTTTTTTTTTTTTGAGGCAGTTTAGGGAATATTTGTCCTTGGAATATTCCCATTATCCCAAATTCCTGGAATTTTCCTGGAATAAAAAACCATCAGAGCAGAAAAATTCCCAAACAATCAAAATCAGCTGGAAAAAAAAAAATTAAAATATTCAAACTTCCAATTTTTTGGGGTGAAAAAAAATCCTTCCAACATCAGGGAAAATGTGGTGGGAGAGGGAATAAATTTGGATTTTCCATTGGAGGAAAATTTAGGAGCTTGGAATTGGAACCAAATCCAGAAAAAAAATGAATAAATAGTGGGGAAATATTGAGAAATTTTGGGGAAATATTGATAATATTGATAAATAGTGGGGGAATATTGATAAATAGTGGGGGAATATTGATAAATAGTGGGGGAATATTGATAAATAGTGGGGGAATATTGATAGTATTGATAAATGGTGGGAAAATATTGATAAATAGGGGAAATATTTATAATTTTATATATTTATATATTTTATATTGATCAAATATTTACCATTTAGTATTGATAAATAGTGGGGAAATATTGATAAATGGTGGGGAAAGATAAATAGTGGGAAAATATTTATCATTTATATATATTCATATATTTTTCAAATATTTACCATTTGGTATTGGTCAATAGTGGGGAAATATTGATAGTATTGGTAAATAATGGGGGAATATTGATAGTATTGATAAATGGTGGGAAAATATTGATAGTATTGATAAATGGTGGGAAAATATTGATATATGGTGGGGAAATATTTATCATTTATATATATTTATATATTTTATATTTATCAAATATTTACCATTTAGTATTGATAAATGGTGGGGAAATATTGATAGTATTGGTAAATAGTGGGAAAATATTTATCATTTATATATATTTCTATATTTATCAAATATTTACCATTTGGTATTGGTCAATAGTGGGGAAATATTGATAGTATTGATAAATAATGGGGGAATATTGATAGTATTGATAAATGGTGGGAAAATATTGATAGTATTGGTAAATAGTGGGAAAATATTGATATATGGTGGGGAAATATTTATCATTTATATATATTTATATATTTTATATTTATCAAATATTTACCATTTAGTATTGATAAATGGTGGGGAAATATTGATAGTATTGGTAAATAGTGGGAAAATATTGATATATGGTGGGGAAATATTTATCATTTATATATATTTATATATTTTATATTTATCAAATATTTACCATTTAGTATTGATAAATGGTGGGGAAATATTGATAGTATTGGTAAATAGTGGGAAAATATTGATATATGGTGGGGAAATATTTATCATTTATATATATTTATATATTTTATATTTATCAAATATTTACCATTTAGTATTGATAAATGGTGGGGAAATATTGATAGTATTGGTAAATAGTGGGAAAATATT
>JAWWET010000113.1:3868199-3880968 GCA_035583115.1 Anisognathus igniventris | reverse complement strand
AAAAATGAAAGCTTGTGAGGTGGAAATTGGGAAAAGATTGGGAAAAGGGGAACTTGTGAGGTGGAAATTGGAAAAGGGGCGAACTTGAGAGATGGAAATTGGAAAAAGAGGAGCCTGTGAGGTGGAAATTGTAAAAAAGGGGAATCTGTGAGGGGAGAATTTTAAAAATGGAAGCCTGTGAGGTGTGAATTGGGAAAAGGAGGGCCTGGGAGGTGGAAATTGGAAAAAAAATGGAATCTGTGAGGTGAAAATATAAAAAATGGAAGCCTGTGAGGGGGAAATTGGGAAAACCTGAGTTGGTGAGGGGGAAATTGGGAAAAGAGGGAACTTATGAGGTGGAAATTGAGGAAAGGTTGCAAAAGGGGAGCCTGTTAGGTGGGAATTGGAAAAAAGGGAATCTGTGAGGGGAAAATTCTAAAAATGGAAGCCTGTGAGGCAGAAATTGGGAAAAGAGAAGCCTGTGAGGGGGAAATTGGGAAACGAGAGAACTAGTGAGGTGGAAAATGGAAAAAAGGAAATCTGTGAGGTGAAAATTTTAAAAATGGACACCTGTGAGGTGGAAATTGGGAAAAGGGGGGCCTGTAAGGGAGAAATTGGGAGAAGAGAAGCCTGTGAGGGGAAAATTGGGAAAATAGCAACTTAGGAGGTGGAAATAGGGAAAAACTGAGTTGGTGAGGGGGAAGGAGGGAACTTGTGAGGTGGAAATTGGGGAAAGGCTGGAAAAAGGAGAGCCTATGAGGTGGGAATTGGAAAAAAGGGAATCTATGAGGGGAAAATTTTTAAAATGGAAGCCTGTGAGGTGGAAACTGGGGAAAGGGGGGCCTGTGAGGCAGAATTTTTCAAAAGGGGTGTCTGAGGGCAGTGAGGTGCCCGGGGCTTTGGAGGTTGTTGGAGAGGAAAATGGGACAGTGCTGGATGAGGAGCTGCTCCTAAATGATTTTTCCTGGTTTTTTTTTTTTTGTTTTTTTCCCCTCAGGACATTGACACTGCCATAGTTTCTGACACCACTGATGACCTGTGGTTCCTCAACGAGTGTCCCCTGGACCAGGGCACTGCTGGGCTCAAGGTGGAAGTGCTGGACTGTGAGGAGGTCACAGAAGGGGACACCAAGGTACCTCTGGCACAGTTTTCTCTGTTTTCATTCATCCCATGCTGCCCTTGGAAAGGCTGGATCTGTTCCCATCCAGAGGCTAAATCCTGTTTAGAAAAGGCTGTCAACATTCCTCATGTGTTTGATGGTTTTCCTGCTTGGGTTTTGGTTTAAATTCAATTTTTCAAGGCATAAAATCAATTGAAAATGAATTAAACTTCTCGCAGCGACTTAACTGGGTTTCTAACCAATATCTGCAAGAGTTATAAATCAAAAATCATGGAATTAAATTTGGAAAAGGCTTTAAAAATTGAGTCCAGCTAAGACTCAAAGAGGAGAATCTGATCATGGTAAACCAGCAAAAGTTACCAACACTCTGCAAAAGAACCACTGCAAAAACAGTTTTTAATTCACTTTTAGAATTGATTTAATGAGCAGGGTGATGCTGTAATCCTTTAATTGGGGTGTGCAGTGCCAGGAAAACGATAAATAGGGAATATTCCAACATTCCCACCCTCTTGACAATGCTTTCCTGGAATTCCAGGTGCCTGAGGATGTGTGCTTGGATGAGCTGGAGGATTCCCAGCGCCTGAGCGATGACACGGACACAGAGGCTGCTTCTGAGGTGGGAATTCCTTGGGATCACCTGGGGCTGGAAGGGCTCATCCCACATCTGCTGCTTTTTTTGGGGTGGGAAAAGCTGATTTTCTTGTGGGTGTCCAAAAAGAAAAAGTGGCTGGGTGTAGTTATGTTGATACCCAGGCATGGTTTAATAAGATTTTAATAAGATTTTAATTCCGTGTTGTCCTCTGGGTGGAAATCTGGAGGATTGTTCTTGGAAGGGACTTGGAAATCTCAAGTAGCACTTTATAGTCACTCAAAAAGTCAGAATTTTAATGGTTTGTAGCAGAATTTTAATGGTTTGTAGAAGAATTTTAATGGTTTTAGCAGAATTTTCCAGCCTGGAATAAATGGGGATGTCCCTGGCTTTAAACAGCTGAGTCCTGGCTCTGCACTTGTGCAGCTCCTGCCCTTTTTCTGTGAGGTAATTAATTAATTAATCCATTAATTGTGCAGATTCAACAGCCGGTAAGTGATGGGTGAGCCTGGAAAACAAATTCCTGCCATATTCCAGGAGCTCTGCCCTTGAATTTTGAGCAAAATATTGAAAATTCTTTTAAAATTAAATAAAAATAAGCTGCCCCAACTCAGATTCTTCCAGAGGGCTGGGAGAGAAGAAGGAGAGGAATTCATGAGGGACAGATCTGGGATGAATCAATCCCAAGTCACAAAATGTTGATTTTCCAGCTTATAAATCACTCATAAATAAAATTTTTTTAACGAGGTTTCCTTGCTGCTTTTCCCACACGGCTAAAACGAGGAATACCCAAAAATAAATTTATGTTTTTGCTGGAATTTTTGCCTTAAATCCCTCAGGATTGCTGGCAATGCTCCAAGTGCAGGAAATTCAACTCTCCGGGTAAAAGGTACTGCTTCCGCTGCTGGGCCCTGCGCAAGGACTGGTACAGGGACTGCCCCAAACTGCCCCATTCCCTGTCCCTCTCCAACATCAATTCCATGGAAAACCAGGAGCAGGATGAAGGGATGGACGTCCCAGACTGCAGGAGGACGATCTCAGCCCCGGCTGGCCAACCCAAACACCTTTTCCTGGGAGAAAACAAACCCCACGTGGGTCCCGGCGGCTCCATCGACTCCTTGGATTTGGCGCAGGAGGGGAAAAATCGGGATTTTGCCAAGCTGAAGAAAGAGGAGGAGATGGAATCTTTGGAGAGCATCAAAACCCTGCTGAATCCCTGCTTCCTGTGCCAGCACAGGCCTCGAGATGGGAATATTGTCCATGGAAGGACTGCTCACCTGGTGGCCTGCTTCAGGTGTGCCAGGATGCTGAAGAAGAAGAGATCGCCGTGTCCCGTGTGCAGGAAGGAGATCAAGATGGTCATCAGGATCTTCATGGGGTAGGGAGGATTTCTGCCCCTAAAGTAACCCCAGAATCTGGAATTTTTGCACTCAGACCCCCATTACAGTGTGTGCAGGAAGGAGATCATGATGGTCATCAGGATCTTCATAAAATAACCCCCAAAATCTGGATTTTTGCACTCAAATCCCAATTTCAGTGTGTGCAGGAAGGAGATCACGATGGCCATCAGGATCTTCATAAAATAACCCCAAAATCTGGATTTTTGCACTCAAACCTCCATTACAGCATGTGCAGGAAGGAGATCATGATGGTCATCAGGATCTTCATAAAATAACCCCCAAATCTGGATTTTTGTACTCAAATCCCAATTTCAGTGTGTGCAGGAAGGAGATCATGATGGTCATCAGGATCTTCATAAAATAACCCCCAAAATCTGGATTTTTGCACTCAAATCCTAATTTCAATGTGTGCAGGAAGGAGATCAGGATGGCCATCAGGATCTTCATGACCTAGCAGGACTTCTACTACTAAAATAACCCCAAAAATAGGTTTTTTTGCACAAAAACCCCAATTCCAGAGCTCAGTCTGCAGGATCAAGATGGTCATCGGGATCTTTATGGGATAGCAGGACCTTGTGCACCTAAAATAACTCCAAAATGAAGATTTTTGCACTCAAACCCCAATTCCAGAGCTCAGCCAGCGAAACCAAAGAGTACCAAGATTTAATCCCACCAAGAATCCTCTGCAGGATCCACTTTTCCATGGAATTCACCTCAAGATCAAAACCCCAGCTTGGAAATTTTCCCAATTTCCCATTGGGATTCTTTCTCCTGACCAAGAACAGCAGATTTGGGAAAAAGTGAAACCTTTGGAATGTTTTTTTTTTTCCATAAATCCCAACTTGTGCAATTCCTTTGGAACTGATAGTTAAAAACAGAAATAAATATTTATGGTGGGAGGACAGGGGATTTGTTTTGGAGAGAAGAACTTTATTCCTAATTTTTTTATTGTTTAAGGTCAGCAGGGTGAAGAATTCCTTGCTCACAGATGGGAAATAAATCTAAGTTTTTAATCCACACCTCTCAGGTCACAAATGAGATGGAATAATAATAATAATAATAATGTTATATTTTTCTTTCTTTTTGGGCTCCTTAATTTCTGTTTCTTCTCTTTTTTGTATATTTAAGTCTATTCTGTGTCACCTCTGTCCAGCAGGATTCAATTCCAGCAGCTTTGGGATATTTTGGGGTGTTCCACCTGTCCTCATCTATCCTTTAGGCTAAAACAATCCTCATTTTTGAGTGATTTGAAAAGTGGCTTAAAAATTAAACACATAGTTTTGAGGGATAAAATAATTCCTTTAAAGCCCCATTTGCACCCTTTCCAGGCAGATTTTTCCCCCTTTCCAAGCAATTCTTTTCCCATTTCCAAGCAAAATTTTTCCCCCTTTTCAGGCAGATGTTTCCCCTTTTCAAATACATTTTTTTCCTCTTTCCAGGCAAATTTTTCCCTCTTTTCAGATTTTTTTCCCCCTTTCCAGGCAGACTTTTCCCCTTCCAATGTCTGCGAAATCCCTCGGGACTGGCAGCAGTAAAGCCTGTGGATGTGAACCTTTGTTCTCCAGCCCATTCCCAATCCCATTTCCTCTGACATTTTCATGGGATCACCCACCCCACCCCATCCCTGTGGCAATTCCCAGTGGAGTTTTTCTCCCTTTTCCAGCTGTTTTTTGGGATCAGCGCTCCCAGAGAAAGCAGAGCTCACTAGAGGGCACCCACGCCCAGCTCCTGCTGCTCTTCCTCCTTCCAGGATCCACATTCCCGGCTGGAAAAGGTGCTCAGGGACACCTTCCTATGGCTGGGCGTTGGTTTTCCTGATTTCCCAAACCCACAAATCCAAGTTTTTCCCCTATCCCAAATCCCAGCGATGCCCCTTGGACCCCTCCAGGTGCATCTCAACATTCCCAGGTTTTTTTTTCCTTCTCCCTCCTCTCTTCCTGTTTTTCTTTCTTTGTGGTTTTTTTTTTTCCTGGTTTACCCTTTATCCACAAAAGTTTTGGGATCTTGTGGGATCCAGGATCCATCCAGCCTTACCCCACAGGGAAGTGTCACCATCACCATTTCTGTTCTTCTATCCCAAATCCTCCTTTCCTGCTTCCCCCCAGGTGACAGCAGTGACAGGGCAGGGGGTGACACTTGGTTTGATGATCCCAATGCTCCAAAAAACCCCAAAAAATAACCCCAAACCCCACACGGATCCCAAAGGAAAAAAAACCTTTTTGTTTTAGGGTTTTTTTAGGTTTTTCTTGTATTTCCAAAGCAGGGACTGTCCAGCCAGGGAGGTGACACTGGGGTTGCTTTGTTTGATGATCCCAAGGCTCCAAAAAACCCCAAAAAAGAAACCCCAGACCACACACAGATCCCGAAGGAAGAAACCTCTTGTTTTAGGGGTTTTTAGGTTTTTTTTGTATTTCCAAAGCAGGGACTGTCCAGCGAGGGAAGTGACACCTCTGGGGTGTCCCTGGTGCCAGAGGGATGCAAGTTTGGGGTTCCTTTTATGGCTCTTCACCCACTCGGGGCATTGTCCCCACAGCGTTCTCCATCCCCTCCCATCTTCCCAGCGGGGTTTTTTTGGGATCCACAGCCAAATCCAGCCCCTCCACACGAATCCAGGACCACCAGAGGCTCCTCTCCCATGGATCCTGAGGCTCCTCGAGGTCATGTCCATGAAATCCAATTTTTTTCCCAGCATCTGTCTTTTTTTTTGGTAAAAAACCCTTTCCCTCCCTCCCCACCCACCCCAAAACCCCACCGAACCCCCAAAATCCATCCTCCCTCAGCACTCCAGGGGTGCTGCCTGCACCTCCACGGCCAGGAGGTGTCCCCGGGGCTGCACGGGATAAACCACGCGCACAGCCCCGGCCCCACGGAGCGATTCCCGCCGGGATCCGCTGCTCACCGCCACCCCCAGGAGCAGCAGGCACAGCAGCAGCACCGTCACCAGCGTCCCCTGTCCCCACGGCATCCCCTGCCTGGCCTCTTTAGTCCTGGTGCTCACACAGGCCACCCTGACCGGCGATGCCACCAAGGTGACGTGCAGACACGCCCGGTACTCGGTGTCGGGGCGCAGCCGGGTGACGTTGAAGCTGTGGGTGCCCGCCGGGATCCGCGCCGAGCCCAGCACCGAGCCCAGCACCGAGCTGGCCCAGGTGAGGTTGGAGGAGATGGCATTGAGACACGGCCTCCAGGCCAGCAGGACGTGATGGGGCTGGACATCCACCACCAGCAGCTCCAGCTCGGCCTGGCCCAGCGGGAAGGAGCGGTTCACCAGCACGCGGACGCCGCGGGTGTCGGCGCCCAGCAGGTTGTGAGCCACGCACGTGTAGAGCCCGGCCTCGCGCGCCGCGATCCCGCGGATCTCCAGCGTCCCCTCCGAGTGCACCTTGAACTTCCCGTCATCCCCGAACGGCAGCAGCTTCACCCCGGCCGGCGTTACCCAGTAAATCTCCGGCTCCGGCTCCGCCAGCGCCCGGCAGTGCAGGGCCACGTTGTCACCCACGTCGGCCTCCAGGCGTGCCGGGATGCTGCGGGCGGAGATGAGCGGCAGGCACTGCTCCGTCATCTCCCGGAAAGGGACATCGCGGATGTGGCGGCGCTGGAGGTCGGGGGGCTCGGCGCAGAGCGTGGACTGGGGCTCGATGAAGCGCACGCGGGGCCGGGTGCTGTTGACCCAGCGGATGACGCAGTCGCAGCGCAGCGGGTTGCCGTGGATGCTGATCTCCTGCAGGTTGGGCAGCGACTCCACCGTCTGCCGGTGCAAGGCACTTAGGGCGTTGTTGTTGAGCATCAGCGTCTCCAGCTGCGGAAGGTGCTGGAAGGCCTTGGGGTGGATGAAGGACAGCTTGGGGTTGTTGGTGACGTCCAGCTTGGTCAGCTCGGGGAGGTTGATGAGGGCGAACTGGTCGATGGACACCAGCTCGTCCATGTTGTTGAGGCCCAGCTCCTTGAGGTGCAGCATGTTGGTGAAGTCACTCTGCTTGACCCTCTGCAGCGGGTTCTTGTTCAGATCCAGGAATTTAAGGCCGGGCACCTGCTGCAGAGCCCTCTTGGGGACGTCTGCCAGCTTGTTGTCGTAGAAGGACAGGCTCTCCAGGCTCCTCAGCCCTTCCAGGGCGTAATCCGAGATCTCCCGCAGCTGCATCCCGGCCAGCACCAAACTCCTCAGGTTGCCCAGGGGCCGGAAATTCATGTCCAGGATGGCGTCCACCTTGTTCCCCCCGACCATGAGGATCTCCAGGCTGGGCAGCATCTGGAACCAGCGGCTGTCCAGCGTCCTCAGCAGGTTGGAGTTGAGGTGGAGCCGCAGGAGGCTGCCCAGGCCGGCGAAGGCGCGGGGGGCGATGCTGCGGAGCCGGTTGTGGTTCAGGTAGAGCTCCTGAAGATTCCCCAAGCCAGGGAAGCTGCTGTCGGGCAGATCAGAGAGCTGATTCTCCTCCAGGTGCAGGCTGAGCAGCTGGGGCATGTTCCTGAGCCCGAAATCCCAGACGTCGGAGAAGCTGTTCTGCGACAGATCCAGCTCCGACAGGTTCCGCAGGTAGCCCAGCTCGCCCTGCTCCAGCCTGGCGATGTTGTTGCTCTGCAGCAGCAGGGTCTGGGTGCCCTCGGGCAGCTCCGGGGGCACCGAGGTGATGAACAGGTCGTTGCAGTCCACCGTGGCCGCCTCGCGGTAGGCGGAGCGGGGCGTGTACCAGGGCCGGATCTGGCACACGCAGCGCGGGGGACACGCCACCCGCCAGGGCACCGTGGGCATGGCGCTGGCGGCCACCACGCACAGCAGGAGGCAGCTGGGCTGGAGGCCTCTCATTTTGGGCTGCTGAAGGTCACAGGGAGCATCCAGAGCTGGGGTGACAGCGGTGACGGCGAGCTGGGGACGGCGCCCGTGGGGGGAGATGCTCCATGCGAGCCCCTGGAGGGGTTTGCCCCTGCCTGGTGCCCCCAAAATGGGAGCTCAAAGTGCTGGGGGCACCTCAGTCAGAGCTGGGCCCCTTCTTCCTCCCCAGAGGAGTCATTTCCCTGCTTGGCTTCATCTTCTGGGCTCCTCCTCGAAGTCATTCCTGGAAAAACAGCGAAGTTGGGTTAGAGGAGGGTTTGGGCTCATGGGGAACAAGGGGCAGGGATCAAGGGACAGGTTGGGGAGGTAAAAACCTGAGGATGGCAGCACCAGGACCCCCAGTGCCCTCAAAACTGCCCAGCAAATCCATGAATTCCATTTTATATCCATGGCATTCACTGTGCCCTCCCATTCCAGAAAATCTGGGTGGAATTATCCCATGGAATCTGCCCAGGACCCTCCAAACAAATCCGTGAATTCCACTTTATATCCCTGATTGAACTGTGTCCTCCCATCCTACGGGATCTGGGTGAAATTATCTCATGGAATCTTCCCAGGATCCCCGAAACAACTCCATGAATTCCATTTTATATCCGTGGCATTTTCTGTGCCCACTCATCCCAGAAAAACTGGGTGGAATTGTCCCATGGAATCTGCCCAGCAGCCCCTGGATCTGTGGCTGAGCAGAGCCAGAGCTGCAGGAGTTGAGAATAATTTTCCATGGGAATAATTGGAAAAAATGGGAATAATCTTCCTGCGGGCTCTTCTCCCTGCTCCTCATCCTCCCCAGCTCCAAATTCCCCCATCCAGGAGCTCCAGCCCCATCTGCAGCCCTCCAATGGCATATTCCTTAGGGAAAAACATCCCCCAAACATCAGGAATGCTCTGGGGGGTCTGGGATAGGCTTGAACCCACTGGCATCTCCTGCCTCTCTCCCAATCCAACCTTTGATTCCATTATTTCCTCCAGCTCTCCTGCCCCACGCTGACCCCAATCCAACCTTTTCTTCCCTTAAAAGCCTCTCACCCAGCAGGGAAAAAAAACAACAAAAAAAAAACCATTAAAAGAGTGTGAAAAACAAAGTTTCAGTTTTATCCCCACCGTGCTCTCCCTGGAAAGGGCTCCTGAGCCGAGTTTATTCCACATCAACTCCTCCTGGATCGATCCCCGCTCTTTTCCCTCCTTCCCCGCTGCTTTTAAAGCAACTCCTGCAGAACCAGCATGAAAGGAAAGGATGGATCCATCGATTCCCGCTTCCCTCTGATGGATCCACACCTTTCCTTTTAAGTGCTCCGGTGTTTTCGGGTCTGTAAAAGTCTCCAGCTGTTCAAATATCTCGGGAACCTTTTCAACTTAAAATAAATATTATGGATGAATTTGGGGGGGGTTATTTGTTTTCTTTGAGGTGTGAAGGAAAGGCTGGAGAAGGCGCCTGGTTCCAACCCTGGTTTTCCAGGGAAAACCCCCCCAGCTCTGCTGGTTTTGTCCATAATTGGATTTTATCCCTTTTTTCCAGCACAGGGCAAGGTTGCAGCACGGATGGCTGGGAGAAATCTTGGATGTGGGATAATCGAGGGGTTTGTGTGAGTCACAGGATGGGAATTTGCAGAAAAATGGTGGATTTGGGAAAAGTTGGGACTAAAATTCACAGAAAGGAGCAAAATGGGAGAAAAGAAAGAGCTTTAGCAATGAGTGATCCCTGCTGAGGGGTAGAAATTCTGGGAAAGGATGAGGCTGATCCCGCTGTGCCTGGGAAGCAGCTCCTGGAATTCCTGCAGGGGTGGTGGCACCTCCAGCCTGGTGGGGACAGAGTGGCCCTGTCTGCTGTCACTGCTGGTCCTGAGTGTGACATTCCCAAGGGCTGGCAGCTCCCAGGGCTGCTCCTGGGACTTTGCAGGGGGAGATCTTGGAGCAAGCTGAGCTTGGAGCTGCTCTTCAGCTTTTCCAGCTTCTCCATCTTCCCTGGATTCCCTGGATTCCCCAGCTTCTCCATCTTCTCTGGATTATCCATCTTCCCCATCTTCTCTGGCTTCTCCATTTTCCCCATTTTCTCCAGCTTCTCCAACTTCTCTCACTTCTCCAGGTTTTCCATCTTCCCCAGCTTCCCCAGCTTCTTCATTTTCTCCAGCTTCTCCATCCTTGCTGGCTTTTCCAGCTACTCCAGCTTCCCCAGCTTCTCCATCTTCTTCAGCTTCTCCATGGTCCCAGGCTGTTCCAACCTGGCCTGGGACACTTCCAGGGATGAAGCAACCACGGATTCTCTGGGAATTCCATCCCAGCTCCTCCCAAGGATGGATTTAATCCCAAAATCCAACTGAAACAAGGAACTGGGACTCCCCAGCATCTCCCAACTCCCGAGCAAAGCCTGGCATAGGAACGGCGCCTCCTTCCCGAGAGAATCTCTGGGCTGGAACCTCAGCACAGAAAACAAATGGAGAAAAGAAGGGAAGAAGGAGAAATAAAAAGGATGAAGAAGAAATAAATACAGGGAAAGAGGAGAAATACTGGGATAAAGAAGAAATACAAGGAAAAACGAGAAATGCAGTGGAAAAGGACAAATACGAGGAAAAAGGAGAAAATAAAGGGACAAAAGAGAAATGAAAGGACAAAGATGAGAAATAAAAAAGGACAAAGGAGAAATACAAAGGAAAAGGAGAAATAAATAAAAGGACAAAGAAGAAAGAAATAGAGGGACAAAGAAGTGCTAAAAATAGGTTAGAAACTGTTGTGAAATAGTTGATCATTGTTAAGCATGTACTGTTGGTTTTCTAACCTATTTTTAACAGAAGAAATAAATAAAAGAACAAAGAAGAAATAAATAAAGGGGCAAAGGAGAAATAAATAGAGGGACAAAGGAGAAATAAATAAAGGGGCAAAGGAGAAATAAATAGAGGGACAAAGAAGAAATAAATAGAGGGACAAAGGGCCCCGAATGTCGCCGGCTCCGTGGCAACCGCCCCCCCTCGCCCCTCATCTGTATGCCCGGGCTGAGCCCCGCGGCTGCCGCGGCTCCATGGAAACCCCGAGCTCCTGGAACCCCGGGCTGGAGATGGGAGATGGGATTGAGGAGCTGCCACAGGGAAAACTTCGTGGGTTTGGGGCGTTTTCAGAAATTCCGGGGGGTTTTGGCGCTCGGCAGTTGCGGGTTGGGGGTTCCTGAGGTGGATGTTGCCGGGATGGGAGGGTTTTCCTGGAATGTGAGGGTTTTTCCTGGGATACGAGGCTGTTCCTGGGATGGGAGTTTTCCCGGGATATGAGGTTTTTCCCGGGATGAGAAGGTGTTCCTGGAATATGAAAGTTTTCCTGGGATGGGAGGGTTTTCTTGGGATACGAGGCTGTTCCTGGAATATGAGAGTTTTCCTGGAATTACGAGGGTTTTCCTGGGATTATGAGGCTGTTCCTGGGATGGGAAGGTTTTCCTGGGATACCAGGCCATTCCCACCCCTTTTCCAGCAGCTTCACCCCCCTAAAACCAACACCACCCCTGAGGTGACACGGCATGGGACAGCAATGTCCCCATCGTGTGCCACCCTGTGTCCCTCACAGCAGCCTCCAGCTGCCATTTCGGGATGTTATTCCCTAAAAAACCATTTCCACGGGTCGGGGAACACCTGGCAAAGTCCATGTCAAGGTCTGAACCGGGATTTTTACTCAGGGAAAGTGGCTTTGGAAGCGTTTCCTTGGAGCTTTTCCCAGCAGAAGGAGGATGGGTTTAGATGGGATTTTGGGAAGAAATCCTTCCCTGTGAAGGCAGCGAGGCCCTGGCACAGCTTTCCCCACCCTGGAAGTGTCCACGGCCAGGCTGGGCAGGGTTTGGAGCCACCAGAATGGGCAGAATCCTCTCCAAACTCCCTTTTCCAGCGATTTCTCCTCTCACTCAATCCTTGTTTCGTGCACAGGGATGGGATTTTTATTTTTTTTTCCCCATCCTCCTGCATCTCCGCGGGCAGGGAGGGCGATAACGCGATTCCTGTTATCCCTGCTTGTCTGGGGGGCAGCCGGGAGATAAAAACGCAGCCGGGAGCAGCCAAGAGCTCGGCTGCGACTCGGGATCCCGGGGGCAGCAGCCGCTTCTTATCTCTTATCTCGCTGCTTCTCTGCCTCTCTCCGGCTGGATTTTAATGAGGAGGGCTGGGAAATCAGCCTGGTGTGCTCATCCGGCCGCTCCCAGGCTCTGGGATTGTTGTCTCTGGAATTGTTTTGCCTCTGGAATTGTTGTCTCGGCTCTGGAATTGTCTCTGGAGTTGTTTTGGTTGTGGTTTTTCCCCTTCCAAACACTCCCACAGGTTCTTGTGGCATCCCTGATCCAGGCTCAGCCTCCAGCCTGGAAAAAGGGGCAGAATTTGGCCCTCCCGGCCTCAAACTGCACATTCCAGAGGGGTTTGGATGCCACGGTCATTCCCTAAGGATCACACATCCCATCCCAAGGGAGCTTTGGAGATGCTCAGGTCCCTGGGCTGGGTCCCTTCTCCAAAATTCAGCTTTTGGAGTTCGGCCTTTCCGAAGGCTCATTCTTGTCAGGATAAATCCCCAGGGATTTTTGGACAAGAAGCCTCAAATCCATGATTTTCAGCCCAGAAGCCTCAAATCTATGTTTTTCAACCCAGAAGCCTCAAATACATGATTTTCAACCAGAAAGATTTTCCTGATTTTCAGCCAGGAAGCCTCAAATCCATACTTTTCAACCAGGAAGCCTCAAGTCCATGATTTTCAGCCCAGAAGTCTCAATTCCATGATTTCCAACCCGGAAGCTTCAAATCCATGATCATCATTCCAGGATCCCCTGAACATCCCAGGAAAAGTTCAGGGTTCCCAGAGCATCCTGGAAAGATCCAGGATTCCCTGAGCAT
>JAWWET010000113.1:3849529-3865336 GCA_035583115.1 Anisognathus igniventris | reverse complement strand
CAGCCTTCATCAGGGTAAATTAAAACGGGAGCGAGATGACAATTGCAATTTGTGAGAGTTGATTGTTCTGATGGCTCCGCAGATTGGGGGAGTTAATTGTGCTGGCTCCCAGGTGGGGCCTGGATCGGGAATGGATCAGGAATGGATCGGGAATGGATTGGAAATTGATTGGGAATGGATTGGGAATGGATCAGGAATGGATTTGGAATGGATTGGAAATGGATTGGGAATGGATCAGGAATGGATCAGGAATGGATTGGGAATGGATTGGGAATGGATCAGGAATGGATCAGGAATGGGAATGGATCAGGAATGGATTGGAAATTGATTGGGAATGGATTGGAAATGGATCAGGAATGGATTGGAAATGGATCAGGAATGGATTGGGAATGGATCAGGAATGAATTTGGAATGGATCAGGAATAGATTGGAAATGGATTGAGCATGGATCGGGAATGGATCAGGAATGGATCGGGAATGAATTTGGAATGGATCAGACAATGGATGTCACCTGGCCGGAAACACCAGGATCCCCACCCCACCCCATCCCATCCCATCCCATCCCATCCCATCCCATCCCATCCCATCCCATCCCATCCCATCCCATCCCATCTCATCCCATTCCCTCAAGGATCTGTGGGATTTTGCCAGGATCAGGCCGGGTTTTTCCATCCTGTGGGTGCAGTGGGAATGCTCAGGATCCACATCCCGCTGGAAAATCCCTCTCTGGGAGCCCAGGGAAGGGCTCAGCCCCACAAAATTCCATAAAACCAGCGCTGCTCCGAGCAGGGCACAGTGGGGACGCTGCTGTGTCATTCCCAGTGACCTTCCCAGCGGATGGGGAATGATCGATAATTAATTCCTCATTAACGCCGCCTCATTTGCAGAGCAGCTCCCCCCAAACCTCCCCGCCTTTCCCTTCCCCCTCCAAGGGCAGCGGGATGGGGACAGGAATGTCTGGGAATGTCAAAGGATTTGAGCTCCTGGGAATATCAAAGCTCCCAAATCCCCGTGGTTTTCCATGAATTGTTTGATCCAAAGGACACAGAGGCTGGGGAGTGCATCCCAAGGAGTTTTCCAGCTGGAGAAGGCAGTTCCTGGCATTCCAGGAATCTGGATTGGGTGGAAACCTCCCAACCCCCAGATCCAGAGGCTGGGAATGGCCAGGAGTGCGACTTCTCGGGGTTTTTTTGGGAATAGATATTCCTGCAGCCTGGTGTTGGTGTGGGATTCCCTCTGGAAGGATAAATCCAGGCTCCTTCAGCTTCCCCCAGGCAGGGAGGGAGGGCCGGGAGCGGAAATCCAGGTTATTGAAAGTGAAAAAAAAAATGGGAATGATTCCCTGGCTGTGATTAAAACCGAACCTGTGGAGGGAGAGCTCCTTTGGTTTCTCCAGAGGTTCCTGTGGCTGGGAAAAATATTCCTGTGGTTGGGAAAAATATTTTTGTGGTTGGGAAAAATATTCCTGTGGCTCAGTGCTGTTGCTGCAGGCGGGAATGCTGCACAGGGAAGAGGCTGGAGAGGGCTGGAAAACTGGGGATCTCACTGGAGAAACAGGAATCTGGCTGGAGAACTGAGAATTCTGCTGGAGAACCAGAAATCTCCCTGGAGAACTGGGAATCTCCCTGGAGAACTGGGAATCTCACTGGAGAACTGGGAATTCTGCTGAAGAACTGGAAATCTCACTGGAGAACTGAGAATTCTGCTGGAGAACTGGGAATTCTGCTGGAGAACCAGGAATCTCCTTGGAGAACTGGGAATCTCACTGGAGAACTGGGAATTCTGCTGAAGAACTGGAAATCTCACTGGAGAATGGGGAATTCTGCTGGAGAACAGAGAATCTGGCTGGAGGACAGGGAATCTCACTGGAGAACAGGGAATCTCACTTGAGACCTGGGAATTCTGCTGGAGAAGAGGGAATCTGGCTGGAGGACAGGGAATTTGGCTGGAGAACAGGGAATCTCACTTGAGACCTGGGAATTCTGCTGGAGAAGAGGGAATCTCACTGGAGAAGAGGGAATCTGGCTGGAAAACTGGGAATCTGACTGGGAAAATTCCTGAGAATCCAGGAATTTTGCTGGAGAACCAGGAATCTCCCTGGAGATCTGGGAATTCTGCTGGAGAACAGGGAATCTCACAGGAGAACTGGGAATCTGGCTGGAGAACAGGGAATCTCTCTGGAGAACCAGGAATCTCATTTGAGAACTGGGAATTCTGCTGGAGAAGAGGGAATCTCACTGGAGAACCGGGAATTTCGCTCTGCCGGGCCCTTCCCGCTTCCAGTTTTTTGTCTCTCCATCCATGGATGAATCTGCTCCTCCCAGAGGAAAGGGAGGCAGGGATGGGGCAGCGATTCCCGGGAATTGCAGAGTCGGGAATGGGCGCTGGGATGGGGTCACAAAGAGCAGGGAGACCCCCAGGGCTGCTCCCGCGGAATTCCAGCTCGGGGTGGCACCTGTGGGATCAGAGCCATTCCCAATCCCAGGGAAGCTTCTCCCTGCTTTTCTCCTGGAGCATTCCGGCCCTCTTGGATGCCAGAAAGGCCTGGAATAACCAAACCCCTTGGAATGACATCCCAGCCGTGTCTGCAGGATCCGGGATTCTCCTGGGGGAGCCGATCCCACCCTGGGGATTCCTCCAGGGCCGGGATGCCTCTGGAATTCCACAAGGACTCTGGAATTCCACAAGGACTCTGGAGTTCCACAAGGACTCTGGAATTCCACAGGGACACGAGCTCCTGCTGCCAGGGGACAGCCCGAGGTGGCCCAGCTCCCAATTCCTGACAAATTCCAAGTCTGGAATCGCTGGCTGCAGGTCAGGGTGGAAAGGAGGAAAGCTCCAGCAGGAAAAAAAAAAACAAAAAACGGGGAAAAGATCAAATCCAAGCTTTTCAAGCGGATCCAGCCCCGCCAAGGAAGGGGAAGAACCCCCAGCATCCCCAGAAAAAAGCCGCGGATCGGCGCGGATGCCAAGGAGTCATTAGGAATCCTAAGGAAAACCTACGGTTGCCATGGCAACTGCCAGGCACGGCCCCGGGCACGGAGCGGATCCGTGGGATGGAGGCAAATCCCTCCGGAAAGGCTCGGGGAGCCGGGGAGGGGATGGAGCAGCGCTGTTTTTATGGAATTTTGGGGGCTGAGCCTCTGCCGGCGCTCCCGGAGAGGGATTTTCCAGCGGGATGTGGATCCTGCGCATCCCCCCTGCGCCCACCGGGTGGAAAAACCCTCCCTGATTGCCGGTAAATTCCATTTGCAGCTTGTCTGGAATAAAATCATCCCACTGAGCGCTGGGAGAGGAGGGAAAAGGGAATTATTCCATGGAGAGAGGTCTGGGATGAGGCAGGGTGAGCTCAAACACCGCTGGAGCTGGAGCTGGAGCAGGAGGGAAAAAATTTGGAGAGCCAAGGAACATCCCAGCTGCTCATCCCTCTCATTCCCATGGAAAAACCCCTCAGTTTCCAGGGATTCTGCAACAGGAAAACCTGGGAAATGCAGCAGGAAAAGCTGATCCCTGTGCCCACAGACCTCGAGGGCTGCTGATGGAACCAAATCCATTTCCCAAATCCATCTCCCAAACCCACCTTCCAAATCCATTTCCCAAATCCATTTCCCAAATCCATCTCCCAAATCCACTTCCCAAATCCACTTCCCAAATCCATTTCCCAAATCCATCTCCCAAATCCATTTCCCAATCCACTTCCCAAATCCATTTCCCAATCCATTTCCCAATCCACTTCCCAAATCCATTTCCCAATCCATCTCCCAAATCCATTTCCCAATCTGCTTCCCAACACGAGTGTGGGCACAGCAGGAGAAATTCCTGCTCTCCCACCTTTTCAGCATCTTGGGAATTCCAGGAAAACTGGGAAAATCCATGACCAAGCCAGGGAGGACAACCCTGCCCAAGAGGATTTTACTGGGAAAAAAGGATCCAAGGAATTATTAAAGAGCCATAAAAACAGCTGGGAAATGCCCCTGAAATCCCCTTTTTTAAACAAGAATTCAATGGAAAGGGAATTCCATGGAATTCCAGCGGGGGATTTGCATGTGGATGGAAATTCAGGAACCTGGAATTCTGAAGGACTGACCCTGATCCTGCCCCTGGCTACTTCCAAAGGGATGAATCCTGCCAAACTCCGGGAATTCAGGAATGCCGGAGCTTCCCAGAGCCAGGATTGGGACAACCAATCCCAGGAGCTCGTGGGAGTTGGGAAAAGTGACTCAGAAACGGGACCGGGCTCAGAATTTTCCATGGGAATCCAAACATTCCTGGGAAAAACTCGGCTCCACAGCAATTTGCAAATCAGGATCAAACCCTCCGCCCCATTTCCTTTTTGGTTTTTTTGGGATTTCAAGGCGAGGGAGAGGCTTTGATGAGGCATCAAACGCCGCTTGGAGCAACCCAAATATTCCTTGAAATTTAAGGATCATCCTGGAAGGGGCGACAGCCACACGATGGAAAAGCTTTGGAAAAGCTTCTGGCACAAACCAACTTGATACATTTTTAATGGATCATAAAAATCCCTTTTCCAACCCCCCCTTTTCCAGGTGGAATTTGTATTTTTAATGCTTTTCCCCCCCTCTTTATTCCCAAAGGTCCTGCTGGGAATCAGGGAAGCAAAGCTGCTTCTTTTCCTTCCTAAAAAAAGATCTGGAGCCGGCTGCTCTGATCCTTTGGGAAAAGATGGTTAAGATGCAAAACCCCTTTTCCTGCTGATTCCAAATTCCTCATTTAAAATTCCTTATTAAAGCCTCTCTCTTCCCAAAAAACCCAATTTTTTTTCCCCCCAGCCTGGATTCTCCTCATTTCGGCCACCGGGAAGGACAAAGCACCAACCATCAGATTTCACCTGGCATTGATTATTTTTGTAAGGATCGTTCTAAATTCCACTAAAAATGGGATTTTTAACAGAGATTGGGAGACTCTGGAGCCTGGAGAGTGTCAGGAAGATCCAGGATCATTCCTGGAGGGGAAAACCCGACCTTAATTCCAAGCAGAGCTGGTGAATAACTGATCCCGAATAATTTATCCCAAATAATTTATTCCCGAATAATTTATGGATCCAGTCTGGGTGAGAAGAGCCCCAGACTTCAGTCCCAATTAAGGCCTTTGTGAATTGTCTGGGAACGGATCCCAATTTTTCCCATATTTATTTGTTATCCGGGATCGCGCTCCAAACGGAGCCGCCGCACAATTCCTGCTTTTCCCGAGTGTTTGCAAACAGCTCCCGCTGCCAGCACTTGGAGGGGGTTTTCCAGCCCCTATCCCACCTTGGAATCTGTGGGAATTTTCATGGGAGTGATCCCCAAGAACTCCTGGCTGGATGGAGAGGGGACAACAAAGGCTCTCAAGGCGATTTTCCAAAAAAATCCTAAAATTCAGCTGCTGGATCCGCCTTTTCCAAAGCCTTCCATAAATAAATGGATGGCCAGGAAAGCTGCTGGGAATTCCAGAGGCTGCCTGGGTCCTGGATAAATGGATGCTGGAAGTTGCCAGGTTTATCCAGGTTTATCCCCCGACTCAGGAGCGGCGATCCCGATCCCAAAATTCCACCCCAAAATCCCAGTGTGGGGCTTCATCTGCAGGGAACGCCCCCAAATTTCAGGAGTTTTGAACTCATCCCATTTTCCTGCTTATCCCGGTGCCCTGGGGGGAAGCAGCAGCTGGGATTGGGATTCTCCTTCCCGCTGGGTTGGGAATTATTCCCTTGGGAATAATCCCAAAAAACCAAAGTCATGAGGGAGGGAGAGATCCCAGCCCTCATTCCAGGGGCTGGAACCTTGGGATTGGGAACAGACAGCGGGAACAGCTCCTTCATGCCCTGGAAAAGGGATTTGGGAACAAAAGGGGGGTGGTGATGAATTTTTGTGTCCTTTTGGCACATCAGGAATGTTTTCCCATGGAATCTCCCAGGGAAGGGAAGAGGCGTTAATGGACCAGGCTGATCCAGGAGGAAATCTGGGAATAAAGGGGCAGAGCCTCGTGTTCGGGATTCACCTGCACAGGTGGAATTCCCAACCTCCCCTGCACCAGCTCTGGGCATTCCCAGCATCCCGCCAATCCCTGTCCTAGCCAGGAAATCCAGGATCACGGCCCAAAACAGCAGGGAAGTGAAAATCCAGCTGAAAGCAGGAGCGGGGATGATCCCTGAGCTTCAGGAGAAGGAGCCGTCGCTGGGCAGGGCGGCGGGAGCGCTGCTCCACCTCTGGGATCGGAATTCTGTGGGAATCTGAGATTCCATGGGAATGGGAACGGCTCCTCTGAACCCCCGAGGGGGCACTTCCCGCTCAACGCCAGCGGTTTTGGGAAAAGCGAATTCCTGCAGCCCCGCTGAGGCTGGATGGGGTCGGGATGGGGTTGGATCGGGGTCCTGCAGAATTCCCGGCCCTTTTCCCTGTGCTAGAGGAATCCCATGGGCTCTGCCGGGGCTCTGGGAATGGCTCAGCTCCCGGTTTTCCTCTGTGGATGAGAAGAGAGATCCCAGCCAAAGGGAAGGGTTGGGAATGGGAATGGGAAGAGAGATTTCAGACAAAGGGAAAGGCTGGGAATGGGAAGGGAGATCCCAACCAAATAAAAGGGTTGGGACTGGGAAGAGAGATCCCAGCCAAAGAAAAAGGTTGGGATTGGGAAAAGAGATCCCAGCCAAAAGGAAGGGTTGGGAATGGGAAGGGAGATCCCAACCAAATAAAAGGGTTGGGAATGGGAATGGGAAGAGAGATCCCAGCCAAAGAGAAAGGTTGGGATTGGGAAGAGAGATCCCAGCCAAAGGGAAGGGTTGGGAACAGCCGAGGAGCAGAAGCCGAGCCCGGCCCTCAGACCCCGATCCTGCTCTGCCACTTCCAGCGGTGCCAGCAGGTGACAAAGCCGCTCCCACTGCCCGCAGAGGGGACACGGAGAGCCGGGAATGCCAGGAAAAGCCTCAGCAGGGCGGGATCGGGATCATCCGGCACAGGGAGCCAGGGCTGGAGCCAGGAGATGCTGCCCCGTGTCCCTGGAGTGACCTGAGGGACATCCCAGGACAATCCCCAGGACAGGGAATCTTGTCCTGAGCCGCCTCCCGCCGCCGCAGGCCCGGGATGAGGGAGGCAGGGATGAGCCATTCCCATCCCAGCTTCTCCAGGGGCTCTGCCCGCGCCCAGGCTGCAGGATCGGGGCTCTGGGAAAGGCAGGGCTGGGTCCTGGCTCGGCACCAGCGAGGAGGGGACACACAGGAGGGGACAGAGGTGACACCCGCGCTTGGCTCCGGAGCTGCCACAGCCTCGGCACATCCAGGCCGGAGGGAGCGGATCCCGATGGCAGCGCCCACCTGCAGCTCCAGCCACAGCATCCCCGGGAACGCCGCTCCCGGGGGCTCCTCCGGGACCGGCCCTGGGCTTCTCCCGCTCCTCCTGGGAGCCTCCAATCCCCTTTTCCAGGCTCTGGGAGAAGCCAGGGCCGGGCTGAGCGCGGGGAGAGGCGAGGGCAGGGCTGGCTCAGCCGCACACGGAGCGCGGGGTCCCTGCCGGCCCCGAGCCCTTTCCCGGAGCGGCTCCGGGGATCACCCCGGGGCTCTGCGGGCTGGCTGGGCACGGCCCCGGGCAGGGCTGGCACGGCCCCGGGCAGGGCTGGGCGCTGGCACCGGGACCCGGGCACTGCGGGCGGGTGCAGCCGCGGCGGGGAGGGGCAGGGCTGGGCAGAGCGGGGAGGTAAACACGGCACCGGCACAGAAAGCAGGAAAATGACACCAAAATGGCACCAAAATGACACCAAAATGACTGTTCCCGACGCGTCCTTTGCCATCACCTTTGCTGTCCCCCCCTCCTCGGCCGGCTGTCCCCTCCCTGGGGTGGCCGAGCAGGTGGAGGAGGGCTGGCCAGGAGCCCCAAGCACCGCGTTGTTCCTCAGTTTCACACCCAACGTCCCTCCCGTCACATTTTCCGCGTCTCTCGGGCACCGAGGGGGTTAATGCCCGGGAAGCGCCGCTCCCGCCCGGCTCGCAGCCTGGCAGAATCCCTGGATCCCAGCCCCGCCGGCGGCTCCGTGACCAGCGCATCACCCCCGGCCCCGCCGCCCTCACCCCCCGCTCCCACCCGCGCCGGGGCGAGGATCCGCTCGATCCCGGAGGAGTTTCCAGGAGCGGGAATGCAGCTCCCACCCCGCGGTACCTGGGAGCCATCCCTGCCTTCCTCCCGTCCCTCCATCCCCTCCCGGAGCGCCGCTCTCCGTCCATTCCCTGTTTTGTTTTTTTTTTTTCCCCACCCCGTTTATTTCCAAACGCACCATTTCTCCTCAAATCCACCATCGAGCAGGGAAAGCAAAGCTCTGGAATGGGAAAAAAACAACCCCGAGCGAGCCGCCGAGGCGCCGGCTCGGTGCTGCAGAGCTCAGGAGCCACCCCCAAAGTCACCCCCGGCCCAAAAACCCCAAACCACGGCGGTGGCCCCCAACTCACCCTCCGAGCCTGTCCCCGTCCCCCGGCGCCGCTGTCACCGCCTGCCACCCCCCGCCACAGCTGCCCGCACATCTGGCTCGGCTGGCAGACAAAAGGCCGGCTGGCTCCGGAGCTGTCACCGCTGGCGGGGTCTGTCCTTGTCGCTGAGGACGGGGACAGGGCCAGCAGGACCCTCCGGCCACGCTGACCCTCAGGGCTGGAGGCGGCGGCGAGAGCTCTTCACCCTTCGCTCGCCCGGCGCCTTCGCAGCCGCACAGTCCCCGCTCCCCCTCCTCCTCCTCCTCCCTCTCCTCCCTTCTCCCCTCCCTCCCCAATCCTCCTCCTCCTCCTCACTCCAGCCTTGTCGCCACGACGTGCCACCCACCCGAGGCAGCTCCTGCCTTAACCCCTGCGGCGCTGGCCTCTCCCGGGGGATGATCCCGGGGGATGATCCCGAGGGATGAAGGCTCTCCCGGAGATGCCGAGCCGGCCCTCGGGATCCGCAGCGCTCCCGCTGCGCCACCGCCGTCCCCTCCCCGCCCAGCCCGGGGGTCGCCCAGCGCGGGGGCAGCGGGGGTGGCTGCGAGGGGAGGGGGACACTCGGATTTGGGGTTTGTGTCCCAAATCTCCTCCTGCCCGCCGGGATTTCTCGGCGTTTCCAAAGATGACCCCGGCAGCCCCGTGTCCCTCCCCGAGGGGACAGCGCGGCCACCCCGCGGGGTTCCCCAGCGCGGTCCCCAAGCAGGACGCGCTGCCACGGGCTCGTTTTCCCAAAAAAAAACGATTTTCAGAGACTCTTAACCTTGGGAAAATACTAGGGAAAATCTGCCTTTTACTCCGGAGAGAGCTGGGGTCGCAGCTGTGTCACCCACAGGGGGGATGGAGACCCACACGGTGACACCCAGCGTGACATGGGGACAAGGACCTGTCACCGGCAGCTGTGGGGCTGGGGCAAGGGCAGGATTTGGGGTGCGGGCAGCACAGCACCCCCAATTGGTTTGTTTTTTTTTTTTCATCCCAGAAAATCCTTTCTCATCCCCGAGGAGGAACAGAGGGCCCGGGGAGGGGGGCGGTGACAGCGGCCATCGAGTCCCCGTTCCACGCTCGGTTTGGCCGGCGGAGCCGGGGCTGGGCTCCTTCCCAGGGCCACCGCCCGGGGCTGGGGACGGAGCGGGGCTGGAGCGGGGCTGGGGGCTGGATCAGGGCTGGAATTCGGGACTGGAACGGGGCTGGAGAGGGGCTGGGGACTGGATCAGGGTTGGAATTTGGGGCTTGAACGCGGCTGGAGCAGGGCTGGGACCGGAGCTCGGGGTTGGAGCGGGGCTGGGGCTGGATCAGGGTTGGAACTCGGGGTTGGAACTCGGGGCTGGAATTCGGGACTGGAATGGGGCTGGAGCAGGGCTGGGGGCTGGATCAGGGTTGGAATTTGGGGCTGTAGCAGGGCTGGGGGCTAGATCAGGGTTGGAGCTCGGCGCTGGAACTCGGGGCTGGAGCGTGGTTGGAGTGGGACTGGAACTCGGGGCTGGAATTCGGGGCTGGAATTCGGGGCTGGAGCGTGGTTGGAGTGGGGCTGGAGCTCGGGGCTGGAATTCTGGGCTGGAACGGGGCTGGGGGCTGGATCAGGGTTGGACTTTGGGGCTGGGACCGGAGCTCGGGGTTGGAGCGGGGCTGGGGCTGGATCAGGGTTGGAACTCAGGGCTGGAATGCGGGGCTGGAGTTGGGCTGGGGTCTGGATCAAGGCTGGAACTCGGGGCTGGAGCGGGGCTGGGGCTGGAGCTCAGGGCTGGAACTCGGGGCTGGAATTCGGGGTCAGAGCTGGGCCGGAGCGGGGCTGGAATTCGGGGCTGGAGCTGGGCTGGGGTCTGGATCAGGGCTGGAACTCGGGGCTGGAGCTCGGGGCTGGAGCGGCGCCGCGCACACGCCGAGCAGAGCTCGCGGAGAGCTCGGAGTGACCTGATTCCATTGGCAGCGCTTCAATGGCATCGAGTCCCTGCCCGCCCCCCTCGGCAGAGCCCTTCTGCAGGCTCCTAACGGGAGCTGGGCTCGGGTTTAGCGTCACTAAAGCCGGGCTTTGCAGAGCGTCCCCGGGGGCGGGGGGGCTCAGCCGCACCAGCCCCTCCAGGATTCTCCAACAGCAAAAGGAAAAATCGGAGCTGGGTCATGGGAGGAAATTCCCGTTTATTTTTCCCAAATCCAGTTAACATCCGGTGGGAACTGCTGAGGAGCTCCGGGTGGGCTGGGAAAGCCCTTCCAGTGGGATTTGGAGGGATGGGAAAGCCCTTCCAGAGGGATTTGGAGGGTTAGGAAAGCCCTTCCAGAGAGATTTGGAGGGCTGGGAAAGCCCTTCCAGAGGGATTTGTTGGGCTGGGAAAGCCCTTCCAGGTGCATTTTTTGCCCGTGCCCGCTGCCGGGGCTGGGGGCACCTGGAGCACAGGGGGTTTGCAGCCGCCTGTGCTGTGGGGCTGGCAGGGAAATGCCCCTTGAAATTTCCCAAATCGCTGTGGAAGGCCCTGTGGAACTCCTGGAAAAGCCCTTCCAGGTGGATTTTGAATGCTCCAGGCATTCCCGGGGGATGGAGAAGCCGCTCCCAGGTGTCCCGGAGCCGTGTCCGTGCCCCATCTGGCCTCGCCCTGCTCCTGCCGTGCTGCTGCAGAGGCTGAGTAATTCCTGAGGCTCCCGAGATGCTCCTCAGGCTGCCGAGCACATCCCGATCCAGGTTTTAATTGCGTGGGATTGCAGCCGAGATGGCTCTGATTTATCCTCCCTGCTGCGCCAGCACTTCTCCCCCGGCCGGCTCCGGGATCCACCTGGAGAACATTCCCTGGGAAAGGGTTAAAAATGTTCCTTGGAACCAGGAAAAAATGAAATCTTGGAGTCTGGAGTGGGGTTTTCCGTCTCACACTTGTGGGGTTGTGAGATTCCAGTTCTTTTATCCCTTTAGGGCACGAGGTGAGCTCCTCTGGGAGCTGCCCTGAGGGATTTTCCTGGAGAACCACGGGATTTAGGGGGTTAAGCCAGGCTCAGCCAAGCTCAGCTCTACCAGACCTGGATGAACAAAAGGGCTCCAGCACCTTTCATTCCCTTCTGGATCAGGAAAACCCCATGGATGGAGGAACCCTGCAGGCATCCCAAATCCCATTTTTAACTCTGCTCCCCCATCCCAAATGTAATTCCCATAAATTTGGGGTGAGCCAAGGTCACCCCTGTGGCAGGGATGGGAGTGGGATCCCGTCCCCTTTCCCAGGCTGGAGGTGAAATCCCAAATCCAGAGCCCTGAATTCAGGGCTGTCCCCTCTCCCTTCCCACATTCCAAGAATTCCCCACCTTTTTTCCCTTTCCCAAATCCCATTTTTTAACCCCAATCCCAAATCACAGCAGCCTCCCCAGATTCCCATTTTTCCCCATGGAGAGATCCTGGAATCCTCTGGAATTTCCATGATCCAGGGGTAGGAAATGTTCCTCTGCTCCCTTTATTCCCTCCATTTTGGGGCTGCTCTATGGCTGCCATAAAAGCTGCCCATAAATCAGGGCCGATCCCATAAAAACCAGGAATAACTGGAATGAGGGCCCAGATGGGACTGGGAATGTGCTGGGATTTATCCTTTCCTCATTCCCAGACATCTTCAGGCCCACCTTGGGAAGCAATTCCAGGGTGAACACACCTGGTAGGGTCTCCCATTTATGGGGTTTTTTATGGAGAACATGGGATTTGTTTTATGGATAACATGGGGGGGGGGGGGGTTTATGGATAATGAGGGGGGTTTTTTTATGGATAATGAGAATTTTTTATGGATAACATGGGATTTTTTAATGGAAAACATTCGATTTTTTTTTCTGGATAACTTGGGGTTTTTTTCATGGACAATGAGGGTTTTTTATGGATAATGAGAATTTTTTATGGATAACATGGGATTTTTTAATGGAAAACATGGGATTTTTTTATGGATAACTTGGGGGATTTTTATGGATAATATGGGGATTTTTATGGATAACATGGGATTTTTTAATGGATAACGTGGGGGGTCTTTTTATGGATAATAAGAATTTTTTATGGATAACGTGGGGATTTTTATGGATAATATGGGGATTTTTATTGATAAAATGGGATTTTTTTTGGATAACATGGGGGTTTTTTGGATAACATGGAGTAATTTATGGATAACATGGCATTTTTTTATGGATAACATGGGGGGATTTTTATGGATAATGAAAGTTTTTTATGGATAACATGGGATTTTTTAATGGAAAACATGGGATTTTTTAATGGATAACGTGGGGAGTCTTTTTATGGATAATGAGAATTTTTTATGGATAATATGGGGATTTTTATGGATAACATGGGATTTTTTTAATGGAAAACATGGGATTTTTTAATGGATAGTGTGGGGAATCTTTTTATGGATAATGAGAATTTTTTATGGATAATATGGGGATTTTTATGGATAACATGGGATTTTTTAAATGGAAAACATGGGATTTTTTAATGGAAAACATGGGATTTTTTAATGGATAGTGTGGGAAGTCTTTTTATGGATAATAATGGTTTTTTATGGATAACATGGGGGTATTTATGGATAACATGGGATTTTTCAATGGATTACATGGGATTTTTTTTATGGATAACGTGGGGTTTTTTTGGATAACATGGGGTTATTTATGGATTTTTTTTTGGATTTACGGATTTTTATGGCATTTTTTTATGGATAACATGGGGGTTTTTTATGGAAAACATGGGTATTTTCATGGATAGCATGGTGTGGTTTTTATGGCTAATGAGGGTTTTTTTATGTATAACATGGGATTTTTTTTACGGATAATGAGGGGTTTTTTATGGACAACTTGGGGGGTTTTTATGGAAAATGTGAGGGAATTTTTAATGGGTAATGGGGTGGAATTTTTAATGGATAACATGGGATTTTTTATGGATAAAGTAGGGATTTTTTTGGATAATGTGGGAGATTTTTTTTAATGGACAATGTGGAGTGTCACTGTCACAGGGGCCATGGGATGTCACCATCATGGGGGTGTCACCATTACAGTGGAGAGTGGGGTGGCACTGTCACCATCACGGGGGTGTCACTGTCATGGGGGTGTCACTGTCACCATCACAGGAGTGTCACCACCACGAGGGACAGTGGGGTGTCACCATCACAGGGGTGTCACTGTCACCATCACGGGGGTGTCACTGTCACCATCACAGGAGTGTCACCACCACAAGGGACAGTGGGGTGTCACCATCACGGGGGTGTCACTGTCACCATCACGGGGGTGTCACCACCCCAGGGCTCCCCTCACCCCTTCCCCCGGAGCTCTGCTCGGGGACATTTTTCCCACCGGGGACATTCCAGGTGGGCGGCAGAGCCCGCGCTGGCGGTGCCACCGTTCCCATGGCAACGGGAGCCACCTCGTCCCTCCCTCCGAGCTGTGGGGACACACCTGAGTGTCACAAACCCGGCTGGGATTTGGGAAGGAATTCCTCCCTGGGAGGGTGGGGAGGGGCTGGGATGGAATTCCCAGAGGATCCGGGGCTGCTCCATCCCTGGGATTGTCCCAGGCCAGCCTGGAAAAACCCGGGATGGTGGAAATGTCCCTGCCCATGGAATGGGATCGTTGGAAATCCTAAAATTGGAATTTTAGGCCCCTTCCAGTCCAACCCACTCCCATTCTCGGAGCTTCCCTCCCTCTCCTTTTCCCAGCCCTTCCCACCCATCCTGGAGCTCCAGGCTCCTCTGGCTCCTCACAAACCCTCGCTGGAGGCTGGACAGGGAGAAACCCCAACTAAAACAGGCCAAAACTGTGTTTACAAACCCCCAAATTTATTCATTTCTCCTCGCTCACATTCCCTGGCTCTGCTCTTCCCATCCTGGCGCTGCCCCAGCTCACCAGGGAATGGCTCATTATGGGGATTTCCGAAAAAAAAAAAAAAAAGGGAGAAAAGCCTGGGATCTGCTTTTTTGGGGGGGCACTGAAATGTTTTTCTGCAGCTTTGGCACATCCTGGGGGGGCTGATGAGGCTCAGACTGGGCAGGACGAGGTTTTGCTCCCAGTTTGTCCCAGTTCCCAGCAGGAGAGCCCTGGAAAGGCGGTGGGGGATTGGGAATGCTCCTGGCTGGAAAAGGAGGAGGAGGAGGAGGAGGAGGAGGAGGAGGAAGAGGAGGAGGAGGCCTGCGGGGTTGCCATGGCGATTGAGCATCTCCAAATCCTCGGATTATTTATCCCCGGGTTTGTTTAGGCTGAGGGAAAGCCTTGAGGGTGGGAAGAGGGATGGGGTGTGAGGAAGAGGAGTGTGGGAGTCCAGGAATTCTGATCCTAGAGGAGAAATCCTAAAATTCCAGCTCTGGGGCTCAGCTCCACCTCTGGAGCAGCAAAAAATGGGGAGTTTGGGATGGTTCATGGGGCATTTTCCCTCTCAGGGATCCTGTGATCCCAAACCTGCCCTGGAATTCCACAGTGGGATCTGGCCCATGGAATCCAGGATTTATTGGGAATAATTTGGGTGTGTGGATGGATTTGGATCAGGCCCTGGTGCTGGACGCCAGGAACGCTTCCCAAAGGCATTTCCCGAATTCCAGAGGAGCTTGATGGAGTGATTCTCTGATTTCTGGGATTAAACATCACCTCCCTCAGTCCCTTCCTAGAGCACTGGAGCATCCCAGGCGCTTCCAGCTGTATCCAGCTGCAAATCCCCTCGGGAAGAACCGCCCTGTGTCCCTTCCTTGGGGCTCAGCCCCCTGTGCCGGGTTGGTGACATTCCAGGAATTCTTCCAGGATGCTCCTTCCAGATGTGTCCCTGCACATCTGCTGCCACTCCCAAGGAAAACTGGGACACTTGGGGGTGTCTGGAGCTGGAATTTTGGGGTAAAACAGGAGAAATTCACCGACAGAGCCGGGAACGTCCCGGTGTTTGCCGTGTCCCCCCTTCCCGCTCCCTCCTTTCCATGGGATCCATAATTGCTCCTAAACCTCATCTCCAATTCCTTTTGATGCCTCCAGTGTCCCCGTTATGTAAATCCCAGCGGGGGAATGCCGTGGATTTTATGGATGTGGAGTTTGTGCAGCTGAAGGGACACCTTGGATTGTCACATCAAAGGACGAGGGAAAATGACTCCGGGAAATCGGGAGCCCTGTGGAAAAATCGATTCCGTTTGATTTTGCCAACAGAGGTCGGCGGGAAGCGGGGAGGAGGCTGGAATTGGGGAAGGAAATCCCGTTATTCTGGGAATGTTTTCAGAGGAGAAAAGGAGGGGAAAGGGAAGGGAAAAGGGGAAAGGGAAAATGGAAAAGAGAAAAGGGGGGAAAAGGAAAAGAGACAAGGGAAAACAGAAAAGGGAAAAAGGAAGGAAAGGGGAAAAGGGAAAAGGGAAAAGGGAAAAGGGAAAAGGGAAGGGAAGGGAAGG
>JAWWET010000113.1:3825505-3839130 GCA_035583115.1 Anisognathus igniventris | reverse complement strand
TGTGCATCCATGAAAATTGAGTTCCTGGGATGCACATCAATAAAAACTGAGATTCTGGGATGTGCATCCATGAAAATCGAGATTCTGGGATGTGCATCCATAAAATCAGAGTTCCTGGGATGTGCATCCATCACCAGCTTGTCCCTAAAGCCTCCCCACAAATCCACCATTCCCGAGGCTTTCAGGCTGATCAATATTTTCCCAAAGAGATGGGAGGAACTCGTTTTCCCGCTTTTCCATCCCGTGATTCACCGGGATAATTGGATTGCTGGGAATCTCCAGGGAGAAGCCGAGGGAAGGGACCTTCCACGGGGTCTGGAGTGAGGATGAAGATCCAGGCTGGATCTGGGAAGGGATTTCCCTGCTGGGAAATGCCCAAATTCCAGCTGATCCCAGCCCTCCCTTGTCTCAAACAAATCCTGGAATTTCAGGATGTGTTTTCCATCCCATTTATGTGATTTTTTTTTTTTGAGTTTCCAACTTTTTTTTTGAGGAATTTTGATTGTTTTTACAGCAGATTTCGTTGTTCCCATAAGGCCAGGAGACACATCCCTGTTTTCTTTCCTCCATGAGCAAATTCCAAGCTTTTCCTCCTGCTCTCTCCCTCTTCCAGACGTATCTACATGGAAAAATGAGGGAATTTTGGCTCACAGCCCAAAGAGCCCAGCCCCGTAAATCAGATTTTGTGATGTGCGCAAATCAGATTTTTTTTTTGTGGTGTAAATCAGATTCTGAGAGGGCTGTGGCCTTTTCCAGATGGCATTTTCCATGGAAACTGCCCCAAAAAAAAAAAAAAAGGGATATTTCAATTCCTTCCCAGCCATTTGTGGCCATGAATGGGAGAGAAAAGAAAAGCCTTTGTAGGAGAAAGGGAGAAAGGGAGAAAAAATGGGAATAAAAGGGGAAAAAAGGGGGAAAAGGAGGAGAAAAGTGGGAAAAAAGGGGGGGGAAAAAGGGGAAAAAAAGGGGAAAAAACTTCTCAAGGCATTGAGCATCTCCAGAAGTGCAGCGTGCCCTTGGATCCCTCTGGAATTCTCTGGGATCAGCATCTTGGAGGAGCAGTCAGCACTGCTGGAGAGGAAGCTCAGGAGTGAAATTCCCTTCTCCCACCCGAAATCCAGCAGGATCCGGGCAGAAAAGGCACAGCCCGGTGAAATCTGATGTTCCCAAAGCTGCAGCGTCAGGGACAAGACCTCTGACTTCGGTGACATCTGCGGAAAAACGTCCCCAGATTTAACTCCGGGATTTTTTTGTCCTTTGTTGCTGATCCTTGAGGATGGTTTGGTTTTTTCCCAATTTTCCCTATGTTTTTCCCCAGTTTTCCCCATGGTTTTTTTCCAATTTTCCCTATATTTTTCCCAGTTTTCCCCATGTTTTTTCCTGGTTTTCCTTTTTTTTATTTTCCCCATGGTTTTTTCCTGGTTTCCCCATGTTTTTTCCCCAGTTTCCCCCATGGCTTTTTTGCAGTTTTCCCCAAGTTTTTCCCAATTTTTCCCCATGGTTTTTTCCCAGTTTTCCCCATGGCTTTTTCCCTATTTTCCCCATGGCTTTCCCCTGTTTTTCCCCATGGCTGTTTTCTGGTTTTCCCCAAGATTTTTCCCATTTTCACCCATGGCTTTTTTCCTGGTTTTCTTCATGGCTTTTTCCTGTTTTTCCCCATAGATTTTCCCTTGTTTTCCCATGGTTTTTCCCAATTTTTCCCCATGGCTTTTCCCCATTTTCCCTCTGGCTTTCCCCTGTTTTTCCCCATGTTTTTTTCCTGGTTTTCCCAGCTCCCAGCAGCTGGGGAGGGATGTCTGGAATTCTGCTCCATCCCCGAATATTCCTGATTGATTTATCTCCCTCCTTTCCCAGCAGCTGCTCCCTGGATCTGTTATTCCATAGGGAAATTGGGATTTCCAAACCTGGGGTTTCCAGCTGTGTCCCCACATCCCCTCAGGAAGATTTTCCCTCTCTGGTGATCCAGCAAATGCGGGGATCCCCATGGAATTTCTGCCACGGGAATTCCTCCCTCATTTCCATGGGATAATAACACCTGGAAATGGATTTTTGGGATAAAAATGGAGCAGGAGAGGGAGGAATTCAGCCCCTCTGCCCCCTCAGGTGAGACCCCCCCTGCAGAGCAGCTCCAGCCCTGGAATTCCCAGCTGGAATTCCAGGCTGGGAAATTGGGATTGTTCCATCTGGATAAGGGAAGCTTTGGGATGATCCAGCTGGGGCCTTCCAGGAGCTGAGGGAACGACAGGAAAGATGGAAAAGGATTTTGGACAAGGGATGGAGTGACAGGGAAAGGGAGAATGGGCTCAGACTGAACGAGGGGAAAGTTCAGTTGGGTTTTGGGAATAAATCCTTCCCTGGGACGGTGGGGATGGAATTCCCAGAGAATTCTGCCCCTGGGAGTGTCCCAGGGCAGGCTGGAAAAACCTGGGATCATGGAATGGAATTCCATGGAATTGGATCCATTTAAGGACCCTTCCCACCCAACCTATTCCCTGATTCCTGACTCCGTGATTTCCACTGGCATATTGGATATATTTAATTCATACATTAATCCATCTCGAAAATCAAATATTTCATATTTTACATTCAATCCAGCAGCGACACGAAACCCAGGCTCCCTCTGGCGCTCCCAGACATCCACCTCCATCAATTCCAGCTCTGCAGCCTCAGCAGAAAACCGGGAATTTAATAAAAAATAAAAAAAAAAAACCGGGAAGGCGAGGCCACAAATCTCACTGGGAGTGATGGGGGGAGCTTTAATTAAACAGAGAGCTCTGATGGCCGAGGGGCTGCGGGGACGTCCGGGCTCGGTCACCTCTGCGGGGTCACCCGGGGGGGACAGTGCCACCAGTGCCACCGGTGCCACCAGTGCCAGCAGTGCCACCGGTTCCAGCAGTGCCCCCGGTGCCACCAGTGCCAGCAGTGGCACCGCTGCTAGCGGCGCCAGAAGTGCCACCGGTTCCGGCAGTGCCACCGGTTCCGGCAGTGCCACCAGTGCCAGAAGTGCCACCGGTGCCAGCAGCCGATGTCGCCCCCCAGCCACCCGCGGTGTCCCCCGCGCTCCTCTCCAGCAGCACCGGGGGACGCTCCTCGCCCTTGGGGACCCTCCGCACCCTCGGGGTGACCCAAACTCCTCCTTTCCTCGCCCAAAATTCGCATTTCTGTCCCCGGATTGCCTGCGGGGCTTTGGGAGGTGTCAGCCCTTCGGGGTGACCCAAACTCCTCCTTTCCTTGCCCAAAATTCGCGTTTCTGTCCCCGGATTGCGCCTTCAGCCTTGCGAGGGCTCAGCCCCGCGCTGAGCGCCTGCGGCTGCTCATTAAGGGCGCCGCTAATGAGCTCCTCCCACTGCTCTGCCCCCTCCCCTCCAGCCCGTGCCTTCCTCCCTCCTTTCCCTGCCTCATCCTCCTCCTCCTCCTGCTGCCGCTGCCGGGCCGCGCTCGCTCTCCGCCCGCTCGGGAGCGCGCAGTGCGGCGCGGCCGCGCCCGGGAGCGCGCAGTGCGGCGCACCGAGCCCGCACCGAGCCCCGGCTGCGGCCACCTCAGCTCCTCCGGGTAAGGACAAACCGGGATGGGGACGCGCCGGGATGCGGGAAGCTCTCGGGGGATGCGCACGGAGGGGGGGTCCGCGCATCCTCAGCGCGGATTTGGGGTCCTAAAGCTGCTCGATGACCCCCAGAATCTGCCGGTTTTTGCTGTCAGGACCCCGGGAGGGGGGAGCTGGGGCATGTGATGGGATTTTGGCTCTTACGTCATGGCTCCGTGTCCCTGCGTGTGACAAAACCCCGCGGTGGCAGTGCGGGGGCACGGGGAGCGCAGCCC
The DNA here is from genome assembly GCA_035583115.1 of Anisognathus igniventris. NCBI lineage: Eukaryota > Metazoa > Chordata > Aves > Passeriformes > Thraupidae > Anisognathus > Anisognathus igniventris. Next base: position 3,835,311 of record JAWWET010000113.1, on the reverse strand, counting down.
GGGCGGGGACCTTGGGGTGACAGCGCAACTTTGGGGCGCCGAGAGCTGGCGGGGGTGAGGGCGGCGATTGCTCTGCGGGGGGACGCGCCTCGCTCCTCGCCTGTCGCCTTCCCTCCGGAAGAACATCCTGGGCCGGAAAAAAAATCCATCGGGAAAACGCACCTGGCTTGGGATGGGCCCCGGCGGCGAGCGGTGAGTGGCGGGTGCGGGATCCGCATCCTCCCGCAGCCGCTCCCGGGCATCGATCTCCATCGGGGAGAGCGGGGAAAGTGCTGAATCATTGGGATCCCGGCTGTCCCCGGCCGCGAGAAGCTCGGGGATGGGGTGAGGAGGGCGAGGAGGCCGTGGGAGCGCTGGGGCCTGGGGGAGAGGGATTGTTGGGATGGAGCGGGGATGGAGCGGGGATGGAGAGGGGTCTTCCCTTTTCCATGGCCTCAGGTGCTCCTTGGAGGGCAGGGAGCAGGGAAAAACGCGCATTCCATCCCGGGGAGGCCTCTGGGAACGGCACCCAGAGGAGGTTTGGGTGGGAAAACAGGAGGTTTTGCCCAGAAAATCCAATCCCTGCTAAAAACGGTGCGTCTGGCTCGGGTGGGTTCTGCTTTTCCCTTTGGAATGCTGCCTGTGGGCTCCTTCCTCAAGGTCAGCTCCTTGGGATGGCTCAGGAACACTCCCCAAAGTCACCGCGGGCTGTTCCCGGCCGGGTCCCGGCGGAGGGGCAGTGCCGAGGGCCGGGGGGATGCGGGAATTGCGGGAAAAGCTGGAATTCTGACATGCCCGGCAGAGGCCCGGCTGCTTTAAGATGGATCCTGTGGCGCTGTGGTGTTTCCGGGGTGCTCCTGGCAGCTGCCGAGGACAAAAGCAGGAATCCTGTGACTTTTCCAGCGGTGCTGACTCCTTTCTTTCCTGGAAAACCTCCCCCTCTTTGGCAGACGCCGAGGGGCTGCTTTGTTCCAAGAAAACTTTGCTTTCTCTCTCTGAAAGAAAACTCAAATTTGGCATTTTTTTTTGCTCGATTTCTATTTTTAATTTTGCCGTTTCCCAGTTCAGGGCTGGGCCTTTGCTGCTTTTTCCCATTTTTTTCCTGTGTGGTTGTAACGTGAATCCAACATAAATAATGCATGGAAAAGCGCTCGGCTGGCAGGCAGGAGTTGTTTGGTTGGAAAAGTGACTTTGCTTACAGGAGTTGGGAGCTGGGCCTGGTTTTGTGTTAATTCTGGCCTCAACAAAGCTCCATCCTCATCCTCGTCCTCATCCCAAGGGATTTGGTTTAAACCCAGCCCAATCCAATCATCCCTTCTCCCAGCTGATGATTAAATGGGGAATATCCCAAGTTTTCCAAATTAATTCTTCAGGATTTGTTTTCCTCTCATTCTCTCCGGGGGTTTTTGGGGGGGAATAAAATCCCCCAAAATCCGCTGGAAAAACTCCACCACAAAGGGTCCCAAAAATGGGGGAAAATAGTGAATAATAACGGGAAAAATGAGGATTTTTTTCCATGTTTTTGCTCCTGGCAGGTGGTTGGGATACTCCGAGTAGGATACTCATGGGATACTCCTGGATGTAGAGAGGTTGTACCCTCAAATTTCAGGGATGAGCAGGGAAGGGGTTGGGATCAGGTGTGAAGCACAAAGTGAGTCTGGATTGGAACGGGAATGGGAATTTGGGAATCTGGGAATGAGAATCTGGGAATTCCACCCCAGGAAACTCCTGGAGATTCCCAAGATTGTGAGGAAAGGGATGGACATGGCCAGCAGGAAAAGGGATTTTTTTTTTTTTGTGCTTCCTATGCTGGGAAAAGGGGGAAATAAATGGATTTAAGGAAGTTTGGCTTCTCATTGGAGCCATTGTTGATCCCAGTGCTCCATCCCAGCTGGGGTGACCTTGGGAAAAGGAATTATCCATAAGGATCATGGTCCTGGATCGGATCCTCCCTCTGGTCCTGTCACCCTGCTGAGAAAAAATGGAGAAGTTCTGGGGCTCTCCAAAGGAAAATTCCCTGGATATAAGTGAGTTTTATCCAGAAATCCAGAAATAGCAGGAATGGGGCAGTTCTGGGATGTTCCAAGGAAATATTCCCTTGATAAAGATGAATTTTATCCAGAAATTCAGGAATAAATAGGAATGGAGAAGTTCCAGGATGCTCCAAGGAAGTATTCCCTGGATAAAGACCAGAGTTATCCAGAAATTCAGAATATAGCAGGAATGGGGCAGTTCTGGGATGCTCCAAGGAAATATTCCCTGGATAAAGATGAGTGAAGCTCACCTGGGCAGGTGGAACTTGGAACTGGAAATTTTGGAATTTGTTGGTTCCATCTGGAGCTTTGGAATTTTTTGGCTCCATCCTGCCCTTGCTCAGGGGAGGAGGAGTCTCCAAGGGAAATGTTTGGGATTTGTTTGAGGAAAATGGGGCAGCCCCATCCCCAGGACGTTCCTGAGGCTCTGATTTTATCTGGGAGCGCTCGGCAGGAATTTCTGGATTTGTTTTCCACGTGGGGGTGGATTTTCTGTGGGGTTGTAATTTACTCGTCTGGGAAGCACCAACCTTCCAAATCCCAGCAGAACTTCATTCCCAGTGAGAAAAACCTGGAAGTTCAGGCAGGATTCCTTCATTTCTTTTTCTTTGCTTTCTGGGAGCTGTGGCATTCCCTGTTTTCCACACTTTTTAGGTGCAGCTGAATTGGGAGGATTCAAAGCCAGTGAGAAAATCAGATTTTCAGATAAAAACTATCAGGTTTTATTTGAATTTAAACAGCAAAACCTGTGAGGAGACTCCTAAAAAAACAAGGAAAAAACCTCTGGCACTTCCCTTTACTCCTTGGGTTTCATTTGCCCTTCCCAAAATATTCCTAAACCCTGCCAGGATCCATCCAGGGCTTGGATTCCCTTACAATTTTGTCAGATCTTGTCAGGGAGGTCTGGATTCCTTCCTGCCCCGGAGGGAATTCCTTTCCAACCTCATTTTCCTCATTTTCCGTGTTGTTGGATGACTTCTGCTCCAGCTTTTCCATTTTTCCCCCTCTTCCCAAAGTCTCTTCGTTCCTTTCCAGGCTGTCCAGGATAATTATTGCGTAATTCCAGGGATTCCAGCTCGGAATGAACTTGCTGGAAGTTTAAATGTTCCATAATCCCCGTCCCCCTCCCTTTCCCTTTTTTTTTTTTTTCCCCTTTAATCCCGAGCTGAAAGAAACAGGGCTGGGTTATTACGGATTAAAAAAGAGGAGGATTTATCCCTCGGCTTATTGGGATCACCATTCCCACTTAATGAGATCGGAGGACAAGGATTATCCACAGAAAAAAAAACAGGGATGAGTTTGGGTGGACAGAAATTCCTGACAACATCTCCTTATGTTCCTTTGGATCTCATCTTGGAATTTTGAGACCCAGCTCTGTTTTCCTCAGGGATGCAACCGGGAGGGAGCATCCAAAGGGCACAGGAGAGAGGGAATAGTGGAGATTTTCCAGAAAAAGGAGAATTTGGGGTTGTTTTTTCCTTGCATTCCTCTGCCTGCAAGCCTCAAGCAAGAGGCTGGCGCATTCCCAGTGTGCTGGAGGAGCATCCAAAGGGAAGAGGGAGCTTTGTGCAATCCAGGCTTGGGAAGAGCTGATGAATCCCTGCCCTGGATTCTGGGATGCTCCTTTCCCACCTCTGGAAGCAAACCTGGAGCCTCAGAGGGAGTGGGGAAGCAGGAGCACAACCCCCGGGGTTGGTGCAAGGTGAAGCCGGAGGTTCATCGCCATTCCTGGCAGGTTTTCCGTCACTTTCGGCCTCCTTGGCAGCGGAATTTTGCTCCTTTTCCCAGGGACAGTCGGAATCTGATCCCGCAGCTCTGTCAGCCTGAATCCCAAATTCCTCCTGAAATTCCCTGGCATGGATAGGCCGGGCTGGCAGCTCCAGTGGGAGCTGGGAGGGCGGGAAGGTTCTGCTTGGATCTGTGGAAAATGCACCAAAAATTCCCTTTTTTCCCCCTCTGAATTTTTCCCTTTTCCTGCTTATCCCGAGTTCAAAGAGCTGCAGAATCATGGAATAATTTGGGTTGGAAAATGAAAACTCATCCAATTCCACTAGCAGGGACAACTTCCCCTATCCCAGGTTGCTCCAAGCTGGCCTTGGACACTTCCAGGGATGGGGCAGCCGCAAATTCTCTGGAAAACCCGGGAATGCCGAGGCCGGGAATGTCCGTGGGTAGGAAAATCCTCTTGGATCCGGCTGCTCTCCAGGGTGCTGAAGCCCCTCCTGGGGATTTGGGAACGGCACGTTGTTCCCTGAGTTCCCATCTCCCTGTTCCCACTGGAATCCAGGATAAAAACGGAAAACTGGGATACATTGGAACAACAGAATGAAGGGAATGTGGGAATTCCCCCTTTTCCACCCTCAGCGTGGTTTTTAAGCTGGAGTTTGGATGCTCCACAATTTAGGATGAATTTTAAACCCCACCTGGGTAAAGCCTGGCTCAGCTGGGCTAAGCTAAGGGTTGATCCTGCTCCTGATGGTGGTGACCTCCTGAGGTAATTCCAGCTGGAATTGTCTGGGGATCCGGCTGCCTCCAGGATTTTTGGGAGCAGGGAACAAGATCCTCTCCCTCTTTGTGTGGCTTTGGGGATTTTTGTTCTCCTGGACAAAGCTCAGCTGCCCATCCTTGCAGGAGCAGATTTATTGCAGATTTATTGGATATTCCCAGCAATTTTTGTTGAATATTCAGAGCAAGTTTTATTGGATATTCCCAACAGTTTTTGGTGGAAATTTAGAGCAGGCTTTGTTGGATATTCAGAGTTTTTTGGATATTCCCAGCAACTTTTTTTTTTTTTTTGTATTACTGACAGGTTTTATTTCATATTCCCTGCAGTTTTTACAGGATATTCCCCCAGCCTGTGGGCAGGGGAAGAATCTCAGCTTTCCCTTTTTCCTGAGGTGAAGATCAGCCAACCCCTCAGGCTCTTCCCAACCCCTCAGGCTCTTCCCCTGGGTTTTGTTTGCCCTTCCCAAAGTATTCCCTTGGATTTTAAACCCGCCAGGATCCATCCAGGGGTTGGATTCCCTTACAACCTTTCTCAAATCTTGTCAGGAAGGTCTGGATTCCTTCCTGCCCTGGAGGGAATTCCTTTCCAACCTCATTTTCCATGCTGTTGGATGACTTCTGCTCCATCTTTTCCATTTTTCCCTCTCTTCCCGAAGCCTTCTCAGCTATCCAGGATGGTGACACCACCAGCCACTCTGGATTTGCAGACACAGCTCCATTTGTGGGGCCGGGATTGCTCCGTGTGGGATAAAGGCCCCTCTGTGATTCCAGCCAGGGCCGATGGAGTGTGGGGTGCAGGAGAAGCTCCCGTCCCTGCTGTCACCTCGGTGGTGTCACATTCCTGAAATCTGGCTTTGACATTCCCAGCAGAGCCGGCCACAAAGGGTCCTTGTTGGGGTCTCCTTTGGGATGGGGTTGAGGCAATCCCAGCTGGGAGCGGGAGGAGGGGAGGGACAGGACGGGGCTTTGTGCCACCCGCACGTGCCAGGACACCCAGGGAGCTCCTCTGGGGGCGCTTCCGACAGGCTGAGGGTGGTGGGAATGGTCAGCCTGGAGAAGGGAATGGTGTGTGGGAAACTTGGATTTGGTTTGTGTGGGAATATTGGGATTTGGTTTGTGAGGGGATATTGGGATTTGGTTTGTGTGGGAATATTGGGATTTGGTTTGTGTGGGGAAACTGGGGTTTGGTTTGTGTGGGGAAACTGGAATTTGGTTGGTGTGGGGAAACTGGAATTTGGTTTGTGAGGGGATATTGGGATTTGGTTTGTGTGGGAATATTGGGATTTGGTTTGTGTGGGGATATTGGGATTTGTTTTGTGTGGGGAAACTGGGGTTTGGTTTGTGTGGGGAAACTGGGATTTGTTTTGTGTGGGGAAACTGGGGTTTGGTTTGTGTGGGAAACTGGAATTTGGTTTGTGAGGGGATATTGGGATTTGGTTTGTGTGGGAATATTGGGATTTGGTTGGTGTGGGGAAACTGGAATTTGGTTGGTGTGGGGAAACTGGGGTTTGGTTTATGTGGGGAAACTGAGAGTTGGTTTGTGTGGGAAAACTGGGATTTGGTTTGTGTGGGAATATTGGGATTTGGTTTGTGTGGGGAAACTGGAATTTGGTTGGTGTGGGGATATTGGGATTTGGTTTGTGTGGAGACCTCAGGATTTCATTTGTGTGGAAACCTCAGGATTTAATTTGTGTGGAAATTTAAGGATTTAATTTGTGTGGAAATTTAAGGATTTAATTTGTGTGGAAACCTCAGGATTTAATTTGTGTGGAAACCTCGGAATTTGATTTGTGTGGAGACCTCAGGATTTGATTGGTGTGGAAACTCGGGATATGAAGTGGTTACAAGGAAGGAAAAGAGAATCCACAGCAGGAATTGGGGTGGTGGGACAAGGGGATGGGTACAGGGAGATTTGGGTGGGAATTTGGGAAGGAATTTTTCCCTGTGACAGTGGGGAGGCCCTGGGATGGAATTCCTAGAGAATCCATGGCTGCCCCATCCCTGGAAGTGGAGATATCAGAATTTGGTTTGTGTGGAAACCTCAGGATTTGATTTGCATGGAAACCTCGGGATTTGATTTGTATGGGAACCTCGGGATTTGATTTGTGTGAAACCTCGGGATCTGAAGGAGTTACAAGGAAGGAAAAGGGAATCTGCAGCAGGAATTGGGATGACAAGACAAGGGGATGGGTTCAGGCTGAAAAAGGGGAAAATTGGGTGGGATATTGGGAAGAATTCTTCCCGGTGAGGGTGGGGAGACCCTGGGATGGAATTCCCAGAGAATCCATGGGTGGCCCATCCCTGGAAGTGTCCCAGGCCAGGCTGGAGCCACCTGGGATAGTGGAAGGTGTCCCTGTGGTGGCACTGGGGGGCCTTAATGTCCCTCCAAACCCAAATATTCCATGATTCCACCTCAAATCCACTCAACAAATGGATAATCCCATTTCCTTCTTCCCCTGTATCTGGAAAATTTCAATTCTAACAGAAAATACCTCAAACCCAAACTTCCTATCCAAACCCCCTTAATTCCCAGAAAAGCTGGAATTCGGCTGAATTCATCCACATTTTTTTTTTTTACACCCAACACCACAACTGCACATTTTAGAGGGCGGATTTTTTCCCCGAATGTCCTTCAAAACCTGATCCTGCACATCCCAGGCTGCCATTTCCTGCTGACAGCTCCGGGATCCAGCTGCCAGCGCTCCCCAGGGATTTTATTCCTGGCCATCCCAGCAGCTGGGACCAGCCTGGGGATTTTTGGTTGACCTCGTCTGAATCGTGCTGGCCCCGGTGACAGCTGCGAGGCTGAGCTGGCCCCGGCCCAGGACAGCAGCAGGCTGCTCCCCGATGTTTGATTCCAGGAATTCTGGTTTCTTTGTCTCCCTTTTCCAGCCTTTTTTTGGACACGCCTGGGGTTGGGATGGGGGTGGGAATGATTCCTGGGACTGACACAGCTGAGCTGGGGGGAATTTGGGGTTTTCTAAGTGGTCCTGGCAGGATTTGGACCCGAATCTCAGATTTGGGATGGAGGTGGGAATGGACACTTCTTGGGAATTCCTATCTGTGAATAGTTCTCAGAATTCCTCTTCCAAACCAGAATAAGGTGAAAAACAGGGATATCCAGGAGTATCCAGGGATGAAACTCCCCAGGAAGAAAAACAAAACCCTTTTTCCCAAGGGAAAAGCAGTTTCTGCCCTATTGTCCGGTGAAAAGGGGGTGGGAATGGCTGGGATTGATCCCAAACAGCTGCTGGGATGTGGGAGGACAGATGGCTCAATTATGTCCAGAATGGGATGGGCAGTGTGGGGTTTGGGAGGCTTTGGGATCCTTTTCCCTGGAAACCTGAGCTGGGAGAGGCTGTGGAGGGGATTTGGGAGACTTTGGGATCCTTTCCCATTAAATCTGAGCCTGGAGAAGCCATGGAGGGGCTTTGGGAGATTTTAGGATCCTTTTTCCACTAAATCTGAGCCGGGAGAAGCCATGGAGGGGCTTTGGGAGATTTTGGGATCCTTTTCCACTAAATCTGAGTCAGGAGAAGCCATGGAGGGGCTTTGGGAGATTTTGGGATCCCTTTCCCACTAAGGGCGGGTCTTTGGGAATTTTAGGATTTTATTCCCACCAACCTGATTCAGGAGAGGCTTTGGAGGGGCCGTTCCCGGGAGATCCCCCAGGTGCAGGTGGATGTGCCAATTCGGGATGTGCCAATCCCAAATTGTGCCACCTCGGAGCGCTCCGTGCCACCCTCCTGCTATTTCTGTTCCCAATCTGTGCCGCAGCCGGAGCTGTCCTTGGGATGGGGCTCCAGAGGCCATAAAACCCCCCAGGATTTGGGATTTGAGCTGCTCAGGGATAATTTTAGCCCCGTGCTCTGCTGGAGGAGAGGGAAGAGCGGGAATGGTGCCCTGGGATGGAGCTGAGCCCTCTGATCCAGCAGTGTGGGATTCCCCCGGCTGTTCCAGCCACATCCGTGGAATCTCATCCCAAAACCTCATCTCAGGGGATTTTTGGGGGGAAAAGGACCCAAAAGGGTTCCCCTGCGAGCCAGGGGAGGGGTGTGGGATGTGGTTTTAAGCAGGGAAAGAGGAAATAGGAATGCGAGAACAGCTGGGAATGCTGGAAGAAGAGGAGCGGGAAGTTCAAGGTGCACCGAGGTGATAATTGGGATTTCTGAAGTGTTAATTGGGATTTCTGGGGGGTTTTTGCGATTCAGCTTCGAGTGATCATCAGGAAAATTTGTCCCTTTATCCCCTTCAATTCTTCCCTTTATTCCCCCTTGTTCTTCCCTTTATTCCCCCCAGGAGAAATTTTTGGGACATCTCCAGGGTCAGGAGAAATTTCTGGGAACATTTCCACTCTCCAGAGTCGGGGAAGGTCCCGGGGGTGTCTCCAGAATCAGGGATAACCCTGGGGACATCTCCACCCTCCAGGATCAGGAGGAATTCCTGGGGACATCTCCAGGGTCATGGGAAATTCCTGTGGACATCTCCGCTCCCCAGGGAAGATCCTGGGGACACCACCAGGAGATGTCCCATGGCCACCGCAGCTCCAGCCCCACAGAGCCAGCTCCAAACCTGGGAAATCAGGAAGCTGAGGCTTCTCCAGATGGAATTTCCTTGCTCTGGGCACCGGGAAATCCCAAAATCCTTGTGAAGGACCAGTCCAGGACTGGGCAGAGTGATCTGGGGGCGTCTGGGAGATGCCACCATGGGCACCCTTGGGAATGCTGCTGTTCCTCCTCCTCCTCCTCTCCCTCATGGAATGGCCTGAACACCCAGGGCAGGAGCAGATCCTCTCCAACATCTCATTTTTCCTTTGATATCCCAACAGAACATCCCAGGAGCTGCTTTAGGGAAGGAAATTAAAACCCTCTCGGCCCCGCTCAGATCTTGTCTCTCTTTCATGTTCCCCCTCCAAGAGGCTGGAGCGGCTTTCAATTCCAGCAAATCCAGGGAAAACCAGGAGAAGGAACAAATCGATCGGCAGGGATGGGGTTTGATGGCTTCAAATCCCGAGTTTTGCTCCTCTTGCTGTCCCATCCTTCTCCCTCCCAGCCCCATTCTGATTTTCCAGCCGTTGGGAATCTCTCTGCCGTGCCCGATGGGCATCACCCAATCCCAGAAAATCCAGGATCAGCCAGGCTGGAATTATCCTGGAGGCTCCTGAGGGTTTAATGAGGCTCAAAGTGGAACTGAAAGGGGTTTGTGGTGGGGAAAGGAGGATTTGGGGGGTCCTGGAGATGGAGGGAGCTGGGATGGGATTCAGGGAAGTGCCAAAACCTCGGGAGCGGC
>JAWWET010000113.1:3811659-3825405 GCA_035583115.1 Anisognathus igniventris | reverse complement strand
AAGGAGGATTTGGGGGGTCCTGGAGATGGAGGGAGCTGGGATGGGATTCAGGGAAGTGCCAAAACCTCGGGAGCGGCTCCTGGAAGCTCCAAATTCTCAGAATCGCCCAAAAGAGGGAATTTTGGTGGTGGAGAGAAGAACATTCCCCTTGGCACGATGTTCATTCCATACTGGGATGGGGGAGCTGGAAAACCGGAAATGTTGCTGTGTTCACTCCCAAATATCAGAGTTTGGGATTCACCCGGGCCGGGAAAAAGGTGAATCCTTGGAGAGCACCTTGGGAAGTAGGAAAATGGGAATTCTTGCCCCAAAAGGTGTCCCCAGAGCTTGGAGCCGTCACTGGGGCACCTCCTCCTCCCTGCCTTCACTACTCCCAGCCATTTAATCAGGAAAATGGGAATTGCATATTAATGAGATGCTAATGAAGCCGTGGATGGGATCGGGCGAATCCTCATTTAAAGCTACAAAGCGCAGCTTTGTTTTTGAGGCGGGTTTATCGCTGCTGGGCCCGCCTGATTAGTCCTAATCTCCCGCTGCCCTCCGCTGGGAAATTCCCAATTTTATTCTCTGGGAAGTCTCTCCCGAAGTTCCTGCACCACCCTCCAGGGAAATCTCGGACAATTATCCCAACAAAGATTCCTCTCCCCACTTCCTCCTTCCCCCACCTATTCCCGAATTTCTGGATACACAGCCAGGCCTCGTCTGGATTTTTAATTTTATTTTCAGTGAAATTCCTTCTTTCCCCTGGCTGGGTTTGGCTCTTTCCCAGCTGGAAAATCCCAGAATGAGCAATGAGAATGCGGGAAATTGGGAAATGTGGATCCCTGTGATCCACTCCCCAATTCCTCTGGAATTTTCTCTCTGTGCTCCATTGCTGAGGCGAAAACCCAACGATTCCAAGCTGGAATATCAGTGGCACAGTCAGAAATTCCTGCCCGGGAATTCTCAGCGCTGGGGATGTCTCTGCTCTGCTTTTTCCACAGGGCTGGGAACAAAAGGAAGCTGCATCTGGGAACAAAACGCTCTGGGAACGTGTCACCCGCTGGGGACACGGGGACAGGCCCAGGCTGGCACTCGGGCACGGGGAGGGCACAGAGTGGGCAGTGTCCTGTGCCCCATTGTTCCCGAGGGAAAAGGCAGGGAAAGAAGGGAAGGACGGAGAAAGTCGGAATTACGGATCAGGGCTGTGGAGCCTCGGCGCTTCTCCGGGATGGAGGGGTTGGGAAAAGCCCAAGGGGAGGACAGGGAGAGGGAAAGGGGGATTTTTTGGGGTGTGGGGGGCTCAGGGAGTCCCTCAGGATGTGGGAAATTTTAGGGGCAAATGAGGATTTCTGGGATGTGGGGAGCTCAGGGAGTCCTCAGGATGTGGGAAATTTTAGGAGGAAGCGGGGATTTTTTTGGGATGTGGGGATCTCAGGGGGTCCTTCCTGGAATGTGGAAAATCTTAGGGGGAAATGAGGATTTTTGGGATGTGGGGGGCTCAGGGTGTCTTTCTCAGGATGTGGGAAATCTTAAAGGGAAATGGGGATTTTCTGGGATGTCGGAAGCTCAGGGCGTCCTCAGGATGTGGAAAATCTTAGGAGGAAACGGGGATTTTTGGAATGTGGGGAGCTCAGGATGTCCTTCCTGGGATGTGGAAAATCTTAGGGGGAAATGGGAATTTTTTGGGATGTGGGGAGCTCAGGGCATCCTTCCTGGAATGTGGAAAATCTTTGAGTTTGGGATAGAGAGAGAAGCCCAACCTGAGCTTTAAAGGGGGAAAAGGTGGGAGAGGGAATGGGAGGAATCTCCCTGCCCTTGGAATAATGTATGAGGAGATGGCAGAGATTTCCTGGAAATCCTTGGATTTGTGACATTTTTTATTTGGGATAAAGAGAGGGAAAATCTCAACCTGAACTTTGGAGGGGAAAATTGTGCCTGACCTGGGAAAGGGAAAGGGAAGTGGCTCCCCATCCTTGGAATAACCTGTGGTGGGGTGGAGATTTCCTGCAAATCCTCGGATTTGTGACATTTTTTGGGATAAAGAGAGGGAAAACTGTGCTGGACATGGGAGAGGGAAAGGGAGGTGGCTCCCTGCCCTTGGAGGATGAGGAGGAGGAGGTGGAATAAATCAAATCCTTGGAGATTGTGGGATCTGCCCTGCTGTGGGATGGGGACATTCCGGAGCAGTGGGAAACACACAGAGAAGGTTTGGAGCTCCCTGCAGCCTCCAGGGATTCGGAGGGAATGGGATTTTTGGGATGGGGGTAATTCCAGAGCAGCCAAGGTGCCCCTCCAAGGGCAGGGATGGAGCAGTGGGAAGCACAGGCAGGAGGATTGGGAATCCCCACAGCCTCCAGGAATTCAGAGCTGGAGCTGATAGAGCAGAATTCCCTCGGGAGCAGGGAATCAGCACCCGGGAATGGGACAATTCCAGGACTATTTAAAGCCAGGCTTTGCCCGCTCCGCTTTCCCAAACTCCCCTCCTGCTCAGATGCTCTGAGCCCAGAGGCTCTGGAAAAACCAGGAAAGGGGCTGGGAGCAGGGCTGGGATCACCAAGGATTCCTCCAGGAAGATTTTTCCTCCTAATTAAGCTCAACAATAACAACAACAAAAAGGAATTTTTCCCTTTTTAATAATAAATCAGGAGCGTTTCCCCGATGGGAACGCCGAGCCTCTTCCCACCAGATTCCAGAGGGTCTGCTCCGAGCTCTCCCTCATTCTTCATGAATAATTTTCCGGATTCTTCCCCTGTCCTGCATGGGTTGGCGTTGCCATGGCCACCAGTGAGGGATGCGATCCTGAGGGATGCGGGAGAGCAGCAGGAAAAAGGTTGGGAAAATGGGAAAACCCCAAAAAGGGGCCTGGCATCCTGCAGGGATGCTCCAGATCATCCCGCTCCGAGCTTTTTGTGGGATTCCCTGATATCCTAAAAGGGTTTTATGCTTTGAATTTTTTTTTGATTCATCCCTCCCATTTGGAAATTCTGCTTTTTCCATGCTCTGAGTGCTCATTCCGAATTGAGCTTGGAAAAAGGGAGAGAAATCCTTCCCAAAGCCATGTGAGGGAGATTCCCAATTTTCCACATCACCTCAGCCGAGGTGGGACATGCTCCACATTCTCACATTATCTTGGGAAAGGCAGGGAAAAACTTGGGATGGTTTTTTTGGGACAGGTCATGCCCAGATCCTGCACCTGAGCTGTGCCAGAGGCGGGATCCTTCCTCCTCTCCTGAATTTTTCATGGAAAAACCTTCTCAGTATTTTACCAAAGTTGAATTCCAGCTCCAATTCCGATGTGGAGAATTCAAGGAATTTGCTGATCCAACCCTCAGTCCCAATTCCTGCTCTTTGTTTCCCTCAGCTCTGGGGTTTTAATGGATTTTCACGCTTTTCCCATTGAATATTCCCAGCAGGAAACTTTGGTGGATCGGAGATGAGGTGGGAGGAGTTAAATATTGAAATTTCCCTTTCCTTTGTTTTTTTCCCTTGGCTTTAAACTCTGCAATTTTCCTGCGGATTTTCCCTCCCGCTTCCAGTGGTGTCAGCAAGGGGAGATTTGAGTTTCCAAGGATTTGTAGGACACAGATTCCACCTTTTCCAGGGATTTTGGAAAGTTTGGGCAGATACAAATCCTCACTTCATTCATCCCTGGCTCAATCCATCCTTTGACGTTTTCCAAGGAAACTCTAAATTCCAACCCGGCTTTTTAACTCCCCAAAATCCCTTTTATTTTTATGGAATTTTTAACCACGGCATCCCTGGGCTCCCTCCTGAGCTGGGTTTGTGCCAACTTCATTATCCCATAGCCAAAAGCTTCTCCCAATTAATTTATTCCCATTCCGGAGGCAGATCCGGCGGCAGATGGAGAGGTGGTGACACCAGGATTTGATGATTGAGTGACAAAGGGTGACAATTCCATGGAGAGCGACGGGAAAAGTTGTGAGAAGTGCCAGGGAATGGTGAGAAAAAGCAGGGAATAGTGAGAAAAAGCAGAGAATGGTGGGAAATACCAGGGAAGGGTGTTGCCCTCCTCACGGAATGAATAAATTTGAAATTTCATCGCATTCCTGTGGAAAATGTCCTCGAGGGCTGTCACGATTCCTGAGAAAAGTATTGGGAATGAGATCACCAAATCCTACCAGGAATGGTGGGACACATCTGGAACATCAGCTTTGGGTCACCAGGTGGGTTTTTTGGGAATGAACTTCATGGAAGTGCCCGAGGCCAGGTCAGTTCCCACTGGGATCAGTCGGTTTCTGCTGGGATTGCTCAGTTCCCGCTGGGATCACTCGGTTCCTGTTGATCGGTTCCTGCTGGGATCAGTTGGTTCCTGCTGGGATAAATCAGTTCCCATTGGGATAAATCAGTTCCCACTGGGATCAGTCGGTTTCTGCTGGGATCACTCAGTTCCCACTGGGATCATTCAGTTCCTGCTGGGATAAATCAGTTCCCATTGGGATAAATCAGTTCCCATTGGGATCAGTTGGTTCCCACTGGGATCATTCAATTCCTGCTGGGATAAATCAGTTGCCACTGGTATCAGTCGGTTCCTGCTGGGATAAATCAGTTCCCATTGGGATAAATCAGTTCCCATTGGGATCAGTTGGTTCCCACTGGGAATCCCACTGGGATCAGTCAGCTCCCACTGGGAATCCTACGGGGATCACTCAGTTCCCACTGGGATCACTCGGTTCCCACTGGGATCGGCCGTGCCTGATGCCCTTGGCAGGATGGAGAGCCAGGTCTGGGATGCCAGGATGGGATCAGGATCTGCTCTTCCTGTGTCCGAGGGTTCCTCTCACACGAGAGAGGAACCCCAAGTGTCCCAGCTTCCCTGAGTGGATTTTCCCATGGGAACAGACATCCCTGGCACGGACGAGCTGTGGGTTGTGTCCAGCAGGGAAGGGAATTCCAGCCAAACCCTCTCCCAGCTCCGTGCGATTGGAAAAACGCGGAGTTTTCCTCTGAGTGTTGCATCCATCATTTCATACACAAAACCTTGGAACATCCCGAGTGGGAAGGGACTCCTGGGGACCCCAAAAATCCCAAACATTCCCATCCTTGGAGAGGCTCAGGCTGCTCCAAGCCCGGGTGCAGAATCCGGCAGCAGGAGCGGAGGTGGGAGCTGGGGAGCTTTTCCAGAGGCTCCGGCTCCATCCCAGGGCTGTTTTCCCACCTGATTAACCCTTGGCTGATCCCAGGGCCAGATGCCACCAGGGAGGGGTGGCCTGGGGACACTCTGGGGACAGGCACAGCCGGTGTCCCCCCGTGCCACCAGCTCCGTGCGTTTTCTGGGAGCAGCGTGGGATGGATGGCCCTGGAAAGGAGGTGACAGTGGCGCAGTGTCACCTCCACCTGTCCTGAGCTGCCAGGGGGGTTGGGATGGGATTTGCTGGGATGGGATTTGCTGAGGTGGGATTTGCTGAGGTGGGATTTGCTGCTCCATCGGGAACGGGACAAGGGGATCAAAGTGTCCCTGAGTCACCACCCCACAGATTCTTTGGGATTTTCCGTTGGGATTCCTGGAAAAATGGTGCTGGAGCAGCCCCAGTGCCCCCCAGCTTTTTTACAGCATTTTTTAGGGGTTATGCTGACTTACGGGGTATTGTTTTAAAGATGAGTTGTTTAAAGGTAAAAACCAGGTTTTTATTTTTTTTTTTTTTAAACCATGACACCAACCCAAGGGGATTTTCTGCCGGTGGCAAAGCTGCTCCGTGCTCCTCAATCAGCTTTAATGAAGCAATAAACAGAGCTGCCGGAATGTTCCCTGGGAACAGCAATTCCCAAAGTTTTACTGTTCCTCCTGCAGCCATAAATCGGGATAAACTGGGATAAAAATCCAACTGCTGCTGGGAGCATCCTGCTGGTCCTAACGAGCTGATTAAATCAAATCCCTCACTGTTTAATTTGGTTGAATTCCAAGTCCAGATTCCCTTTGCTTCCCATTTCCTGCTCCTGGAGGTGGGGTTGTTTTCCTGGAGCAGGGGTGTAGGGAAGGGATTTTTCCCATTGTTATCCCAAAAAATCTCATTTTAAGAAATGGGAATAAATGAATTGCAGCCCATTCTCAGAGTGGTTTGTGCACCCAGTGGATCCCAGGGGAACAGGGAACATTCCAGGTGGGTGCTGCTGTTTTTAGGGATTTTGGGAATTCTGACATGGAGACGACTCTGGGGCAGATTCCCTGCAGGGGGATCCGTGTCCTGGCTGGTGCTGGAGTGGGATCTCCTGGGAATTTCTGCAGGAAGAGGAGCTGTTCCCATGGGTTGTGATATCAGATCCTGGAGGGAGAAAAGACAGAATTCCACGGAATTCTGAGGAGCAGAGCAGGGCTCAGCCTGTCCTGCTGGTGAGGGATCAGCCCCAACCACCCCTTCCCCTCTCTGTGCCTCCCTCTGGGATGTAGGGATGAGCCTGACGGATTTTTCCTGCTTTTTGGGCTGCTGTCAGATCCTTTCTATGCCAGAAAAAAAGCTGGGAAAATGCTGATTTTTGGGAAAAGCTTCTCCCTTGCTGTTCCCCCGTCTCCAGCACCCCGAGTTCAGAATGTCCCTGATCCCTGTGGCAGCTCCAGCCTCTCTGTGACAGGAGAATTCCCCGTTCCCGGCGGGAGCAGCCGGGACAATGCAGGGCTGTGTTCTCCAGGAGCCACCTACACGCGCAGGAATTGTTCCCGTGGATTGTTCCCAGGGATTGTTCCCTCTGCCCACATCTGCTCCGGACAAAGGGGCCCTGGAGGAGCCTGGAGGAGCCTGGAGGAGCCTGGAGGAGCCTGGCATTTTCTAGAGGATGAATCCCCTGTGTGGTTTTCCCTGCTCCCGGCCAGCGCTGCTCCGTGCAATCCTTGGGACCGTCCTGGATCATCCAGCCAGGGCCTTCCTGCAGGATTCTGCCCATGGGTTCAGGCCAGAGATTCTGTGCTGCTTTTACAGCTCAGGAATTGTCTGGAGTTTCGTTTCTTCCTGAGATTCCTGGGTTTTTGCAGCCCCACTGCAGTGGGGCCTAGAGGGATTTGTAGGGAGAAGCTGCCCTTGGATCCCTGGCAGTGTCCAAAGCCCAGTTGGAGCAATCTGGGATAGGGGAAGGTGCCCCCGTGCTGGGGATGAGCTTTAAATTCCCTTTCCAACCCAAACCATTCCAGGATTCTGTGATTTCCCATCAGAGCTTGGGCTCAGCCCTTTCATATTCCCAAATATCCCCCAGGAATCTGTGCCAGGAACTTCCTCCTTCCCTCTCAGCTATTCCGCACCCCCCAAATCCAAGGAAAACAAGAAATTCCTCACTTTTCAGGCCCAATCTGTTCCTATTTGGACCGTTTTTAACCCTCTCTGCTTTCCTCCCCTAAAATATCCCTGTTTGAAATGGATTTAGAGCTTTTCCTTGTCCTTTTGGGGTCTGAATTTGTCACTGGAGGGATAAAAGGTGTCTGGGTGGAAAATCCCGGGAGATTGGATGGGATCTTGTCACTGTTGAGTAGGAAACGACACAGACTCACCAGAAGGATGGTTTGGACAGCATAACATAACTTTTCTTCAGATTCCCCATTTTTTATACATTCTTCCCATACAGATAGACTCGATTGCTCAATTAATCAATACATTTCACCTGACTGGCTAATTAACAAAGCGCCTTTCTTATAAACAATCTTTGAGAAAAACAGGAAAGCAGAGAGTAGGAAAACAACACCTGCAGGTTGTTTATAATAAGAAGCTGTCTTTATTTATCTTCAACTCCCTAAACTCTCACCGGTCGATTCTGGGAAATCTTGTCTGGTTTTCTCACTCTCTGGCCAGGCTGTCACATCCACAGCATCTGGCAGCAGCGAGGGGAACATCTGGATCCTGGCTGGGAATGGGATTGTTTGGAGACCAGTTGGGAAAAATCCGAATCCTAGAATTCTGCTGGATCAATGCCAGGATTTTTGGGACAACAGCTCCAGGCCCCTGAGCTCATCCCGATGCCCTGAGGGGGTTGGATATTCCTCAGTAATTTTTACACATAAAATACAATTATTATTAATTTTTTAAACAGCAAATTCACATTTTTATTCAATCCCACGTTGCTCCATTTGGATCCCACTGCTCCCAGGAATTTTCTCTTGGTCCCTGGGCGCTCACTCCAGGACTGGAGCCCAAACAACCCCATAAATCCTTCCAGCAGGACAATCCTGGGCTCGGGAGAGCTGTTCCCACATGTTCCCCAAATCCTGGCCACCATTCCTGGCCCCATTCCCACCATTTTTTTTTGGGCAGAAACGCCATGTTCCCGAAATTTCCAAAGGGAAAACGCCAGGATTGGCTCAGTGATGTGACTCTGGGGTTGTTTTTTTTTCCAGCTGAGGATCCCTCTGCACGTGCCACCACCCCAGGGGACAGCCCAAAGTCACCCCAAGGGACATCCCAAGGTCCTGAGGCCACACAGGGAAGCTCCAAGATGATCCCGAGGAGAGCCCAGGTCACCTGTGCCGGAATTGCCTTCGCCCTCTGCCTCCAGCACCTCGTCAGTGCCATCGAGGTCCCCCTGGACCGTAAGTTTGGGATTTATCCTCTCCCAAAAATTCCTCACTGGGATGGGGAGAAGGTGGGATGAAGGTGGGAACATCCCAGGTGGATTTTCTCCTCCACAGCTGAGTTTTCTCCTCCACAGTTGGGATTTCTCCTCCACATTTGGATTTTTCTCCTCCACAGTTGGATTTTCTTCTCCAGATTTGGAGTTTCTCATTGACAATTGAATTTTCTCCTCCGCATTTGGGTTTTCTTCTCCAAATTTGCATTTTCTCCTCCAAATTTGGGGTTTCTCCTCCACAGTTGGATTTTCTCCTTGACAATTGAATTTTCTCCCCCATGTTTGGATTTCCTCCTCCACGTTTGGATTTCCTCCTCCACATTTGGGTTTTCTTCTCCAGACTGGGTTTTCCTCTCCACCACTGGGTTTTCCTCTCCACAGCTGGGTTTTCTCCTCCACAGTTGGGTTTTCTCCTCCACAATTAGGTTTTCTCCCCCACATTCGGGAGGAAAAGGGTTTTTTTTGTAGGGTTTCCGAGGCCTTCTAAAACTGGATTTGTTTTCTGGCTCTGCTGGGAACAGGGTTGGAACAGGTTGAATTAACCTCCTGTCTTTTTCCCTCTATGCTTTCCCTTTGGGAATAACAGCAAATATCCAGAGTGAATGTAAGTGTTCCCTTCCCCAAAACTGCATGAGGGGTCCCTGAGCAGTTGTTGCTGGTGGTGGTACAAGGGGGATGTGGCCCCTTCTGAGCCACTTTTCCTGCATGTCCAGGTTGGGAAAGGCATGGAAAGGCTGCAGCAGCTTGGGAAGAGCTCCCAGCTCTCTCTGCTGTCCCTGGAGCAGGGGCTGGGCTGTGTTTGTGGTGGAAAAGTTGTTCCTGTAGGGTTTGGGTTTGGAGAAGGGCAGGAATCCCCTCCTGGCTCCTGTTCCAGGCTCAGCCTCACATCCTGATGAGTTGGGAGCATCCCTGGATGCTTGGATCTTCACAGCCTTGGATCTTCACCCCAGGAGATGGGATCTGCAGTTCAGAGATCAGGGCTGGGTCCTATCCCATCCATGGGGTTCCTGTGTCCACTTTTCCATCCCTGCCCTCCTAAATTCCAGCTCTGAGCTCCTTTGGGCTCATCCTGGGGCGTTGGAAAATCTTCCTTGCACCAGGAATTTCTCAGGATCCCAGACCCAGCCCCTTCTGAACTGCAGATCCAGGATGAATTTCCACTGGATTCACCCTGTGGGAATGGGAGGCTGGAACTGGGACATTCCCTAAGGAGACCAAGATACAGAGAGGGAATTGAGGATTTTTGGTAGCTAGAGGACACCGTGATGCTCTGAGAGGTGATGAATTCAGGGAATTCACAGGAATTTCCTCAGGATTCAACCTCCAAATCACACACTCATCCGGGGGCAGGAGCTGAGATCCCAGCAGGAATTGCTGTGGGATGGCACTGAGGGATCTCCCCCGGTTCCTCACGGGTTTCCCGTTCCTCGCAGTGCCGCAGCCCCCCACGATCACCAAGCAATCCATCAAGGATTACATCGTGGATCCCAGGGATAACATCTTCATTGAATGTGAAGCCAAAGGCAACCCCGTTCCCATGTGAGTGCATTCCCAGTGCTCATCCCACCGTCCCTTGTCACTCCAGAGCCTCTCCCACCCTCCCTGCCCAGCCCAGCCCACCCCGCTGCTGCCCCACCACAGGTAGGGACCTCCTTGGGGACATGGTTCCAAACCCAGCTTTTCCTTGCCATTCCAGCTTCTCCTGGACGCGGAACGGGAAGTTCTTCAACGTGGCCAAGGATCCCAAGGTGTCCATGAGGAGGAGATCGGGGACTTTGGTCATCGACTTCCACAGCGGGGGCCGGCCCGACGACTACGAGGGCGAGTACCAGTGCTTCGCCAGGAACGACTACGGCACGGCCCTTTCCAGCAAAATCCACCTCCAGGTTTCCAGTGAGTGATTCCAGGGAAGCAGACCAGGGCCATGGGAGGTTTGGGGGGGAATATCCAGCACTCAAATGGCTCCAGGTGCGTCCAGGTGTGTCCAGGAGACAGGGAAGGAATGGGGTTGTGTTTAGGAATAGCTCAGGGTGGAAGGGGTGGATTTGAGGGTACGGAATTGAGGAAATGAATTTAAGGGTATGGATTTCAGGGATGGATTTGAGGGTGTGGAATTGAGGATATGAATTTAAGGGTGTGGATTTCAGGGATGGATTTGAGGACATGGAACTGAGGAAATGAATTTAGGGGTATGGATTTCAGGGATGGATTTGAGGGTGTGGAACTGAGGATATGAATTTAAGGGTATGGATTTCAGGGATGGATTTGGGGGATGGATTTCAGGGGATGGATTTGAATATGGACATGAGGACATGGATTTAAGGGGACGGAATTGAGGGGATGGTATTGATTGCGCAGAATTCAGGATGTGAATTTAGGGGTATGGATTTCAGGGATGGATTTGAGGGTGAGGAATTGAGGATATGAATTTAAGGGTATGGATTTCAGGGATGAATTTGAGGGTGTGGAACTGAGGATATGAATTTAAGGGTATGGATTTCAGGGTATGGATTTGAATATGGACCTGAGGACATGGAATTGAGGGGATGGAATTGAGGATATGAATTTAAGAGTATGGATTTCAGGGATGGATTTGGAGGGTATGGATTTGAAGGATGGATTTGGGGGCATGAATTTCAGGGGATGAATTCCAGGGAGTTTTGCTCACGCCCAGACGAATTTTGCTCTGAAACCAGGCCGGATCCAGTGGGAATCACTCCTGAGGAATCCTTCCCTCCTTTCCTCACTTTCTTTTGCTTCCCATGGCAGAATCTCCGCTGTGGCCCAAGGAAAAGGTGGATGTGATCGAGGTGGATGAGGGGGCCCCTCTGAGCCTGCAGTGCAATCCCCCACCCGGCCTCCCCGAGCCCGTCATCTTCTGGATGAGCAGCTGTGAGTTGGGAGCGCCTTTCCCACCTGGAATTCCGGGAATGGCGGCTCCATCGCCTGTGGGATTTAAAATAACCGTGGGTGGGGTTGTTGCTGACAGTTTGGGGTTGGTTCTGTCAGCCTGGGGTTATTCCTGTTAGTTTAGTGTTGGTCCTGATAGTTTAGGGTTGTTTCTGCTAGTTTAGGGTAATTTCTGTTAGTTTAGGGTCATTTCTGTTAGTTTAGGCCACTTCCTGCTACTTTAGGGCTGGTCCTGATAGTTTAGGGTCATTCCTGCTTGATTAGGGTTGTTTCTGCAAGTTTAGGATCGTGGCTGCTAGCTCAGGGTCATTGCTGGTAGTTTAGGGTAATTACTGCTAATTAATGGAACTTTCTGCTGATTTAGGGTCGTTGCTGGTAATTTAAAGGATTTTTTCTGCTAACTTAGGACACTTTCTGCTGGTTTCAGGTCGTTATTGTAATTTAGGGTCGTTACTGTAATTTAGGGTTTTTTTCCTGCTAACTCAGGACGCTTTCTGCTAGTTTAGGGTCATAACCACTAATTTAGGGCACTTCCTGCTAATTTAGGGCGTCTTCTGTTAGTTTAGGGCCCTTCCTCCTGCTTCAGGCTCACCACCCCTGCTCCACACCTCACACACCCTGTCCCTTATCCCTCCGCCATTCCCGTTCTCCGTAAATCCCGCCTGGCCCAGAATTCCCGCCCGGCCCTGAATTCCCACCTTGCCCTAAATTCCCACCTCTCCCCCGCAGCCATGGAGCCGATCCCGCAGGACAAGCGCGTGTCCCAGGGCCACAACGGGGATCTTTACTTCTCCAACGTGCTGGCGCAGGACGCGCTGACCGACTACAGCTGCAACGCCCGCTTCCACTTCACCCACACCATCCAGCAGAAGAACCCCTACACCCTCAAGGTCAAAACCAGTAAGTGGCTCACTGGGGGACCAGTTTGGGCTCCATCTCAAAGGGTTTTCTGGCCAGGAATCCAGTAAGGGAAGAGCGGCTCCCGTGGTTTGGTTTGGGTGGGGTAAGGAGGGGTTTGGGTGGTTTTGGGGTGGGTGGGGAGGGAGGGGTTGTAGCTTCCTGGTTTTAGAGTTTCAGAGGTGGTTTGGTGTAGGAATTCCCAATTCCGTGTGTTTGGGGTAAAATTGGGAGTGTTTCACAGATGGGGTGTTCCCAATGTCTCCAGGAAAATGCAGGAATTCCCAATTCCGTGTGTTTGGGGTAAAATTGGGAGTGTTTTGCAGATGGGGCATTCCCACAGTCTCCAGGGAAATGCAGGAATTGCCAATTCCGTGTGTTTGGGGTAAAACTGGGAGTGTTTCGCAGATGGGGGTGTTCCCATCTCCAGGGAAATGCAGGAATTGCCAATTCCATGTGTTTGGGGTAAAACTGGGAATGTTTTCACAGAGATGTGGCATTCCCACTGTCTCCAGGGAAGTGTAAAATATCAGAGGTAGCTTGAAGCAGGAATCACTAAATCCTGATGTTGGGATAAAACTGGGAGTGTTTCAGCACAGCTGGGACATTCCCACCACCTCCAGGAAAACGCAGGAATCACCAATTCTGTGTGTTTGGGGTAAACTGGAGAGTGTTTCTCAAATGGGGCATTCCCACATTCCCACCATCTGCAGGGAAATGGGATCCTTGGTGCAGGAATCGCCAATTCCATGTGTTTGGGATAAAACAGGGAGTGTTTCAGCCCATATGGAGCATCCCCATCATCTCCAGGGAAAAGCAGGGATCACCAATTCCATGTGTTTGGGATAAATTGCAGAGTTCTGACATGTCTGGAGCATTCCTACTGTCTCCAGGGAAATGTAAAATATCCAGAGGTGATTTGGGGCAGGAATCACCAATTCCGTGTGTTTGGGATAAACTGGAGAAAATTTCTGTATCATCAGGGAAATTCATCTCCAGGGAAGCGTAAAATACCCAGAGGTAACTTGGAGCAGGAATCACCAATTCCACGTCTTTGGGATAAAACTGGGAGTGTTGCCACATTCCCACCAGGTTCAGGGAAATGTAAAATGTCCAGGGATATTTTGGGAAGGTGGAGTTGGCCGTGGCTTGCTCCAGGGGATTGGAGGTGGGAAAATGACTGTGGAATGTGGCTGTGGATATTCTGGAGCCTCTTTTGCTCCGGGAAGTGCCTCCAGGAATGTGGGAACCTCTGGAATCCGGTGGGACACTCAGGATGGGCGTCCCCAGGTGTCCCCATCAAGCATCAATGAGGGGACACCAGGGGCTCTCTCTGGAGCCTTTCTGTTGGCTCTGGGCCCTTCCAGGGCACATTTTCCTCCAGGAATGAGA
>JAWWET010000113.1:3756696-3766753 GCA_035583115.1 Anisognathus igniventris | reverse complement strand
GCCCTGAATTCCTCTTCCTCCATTCCCTGCACGGTTTGCTCCATTCCTTAGGAATATTTTCCCCTTTTCCCACAGCCTACACCAAGAACCAGGTGGACATCGCCACGCAGGGCTGGTTCATCGGCCTCATGTGCGCCATCGCCCTCCTGGTGCTCATCCTCCTCATCGTCTGCTTCATCAAGAGGAGCCGCGGCGGGAAGTATCCAGGTGAGCATGGGAATGGCCATTCCCAGGATTTCAGTCGGTCTGGGATTGTTGGGGATCGTCCAGTGGTGGGGAATATCCAGGTGAGAGTGGGAATGGGAAATCCCAAAACTTAAACGGGTGTGGCATCATCCAGTGGTGGGGAATATCCAGGTGAGAACGTGGAATGGCCACTCCAGAGGGTTGAACACGTCCAAGATCCTTGGGGATTGTCCAGTGGTGGGAAATATCCAGGTGAGAGTGGGAATGGCCATTCCCAAGGTTTCAGCAGGTCCAGGATTCTGAGGGTGAATCCGGTGGTGGGAAATATCCAGGTGAGAGTGGGAATAGGAAATCCCAAAACTTCAATGGGTATGGCATAATCCAGTGGTGGGGAATATCCAGGTGAGAGGTGGGAATGGCCATTCCCAAGGTTTCAGCAGGTCCAGGATTCTGAGGGTGAAGCCAGTGGTGGGGAATATCAGGTGAGAGCTTGGAATGGTCATCCCCAAGGTCCAAGATCCTTGGGGATCATCCAGTGGTGGTGGGGAATATCCAGTTGAGAGTGGGAATGGGAGATCCCAAAATTTAAACGGGTGTGGCATCATCCAGTGGAGGGGAATATTCAGGTGAGAGGTGGGAATGGCCATTCCTGAGGGTTAAACAGGTCCAAGATCCTTGGGGAACATCCAAGTGGTGGGGAATATCCAGGTGAGAGGTGGGAATGACCATTCCCAAGGTTTCAGCAGGTCCAGGATTCTGAGGGTGAATCCGGTTGTTGGGAATATCCAGGTGAGAGTGGGAATGGGAAATGCCAAAATTTAAATGGGTCTGACATAATCCGGTTGTTGGGAATATCCAGGTGAGAGGTGGGAATGGCCATTCCCAAGGGTTAAACAGGTCCAGGATCCTTGGGATCATCCAGTCCTGGGAAATACCCAGGTGAGGGCAATCCCTTTGTAACCCTTTTTAAACCCCTCACAAACCCTTTGCAGACCTTTTCCACTTTACAAACCCTTTGCAAACCCTTTGTAACCCCTTTGTAACACTTTCCAAGCTCTCCCCAGTGCAGTTTCCACCTCTCCAAGCTCCTCCCCCTCAGGGACCCCCCCAGGACCCTTCTCCAGCTCCTCCCCATTCCCAAACCCTTCAATCCTTACTGGTTTAACTGGGGGGGGCTCTGCTCCTTCGCAGTGCGGGACAACAAGGACGAGCACCTCAATCCCGAGGACAAGAACGTGGAGGACGGATCCTTCGACTACAGGTAGGACCCCGTGGAATGTCCGACCCCCCCATCAGCCCCTCCCCCGCCATCACAGCCCCCTCCCCCACCCTGTGGTGCCACAAATCCCCCCCGGAACGATCCCTGTCCCCCCCCTTTTCCTCCTCCTGCCGCCTTCCCGCTGTAATTCCCGAAGGAAATGGTTCCAGGAGCCGCCAGGTTGTGGGGTTCCACCTCCTCTTCCTGGGATTCTGGAATCAGAGACCTTGGACAGCTCCCAGCAGGAGTAAACCAACCTTAGCGGAACTTCTGACACATAAAATCCCAAAAATCACCCCAAAAACCCGGAGTCTGTAGCAGCCTTAGGGTATTTCTGGAGGATCCTAAAGGAGAAATGTCCAAAGTTCTGTTGGGATCAGGCTGGGCAGAGCTGGGATTCTGGGATCAGCTCCCTGGGATGGCTCCCACCAGGAGCAGAGTGACCCTAATGGAACTTCTAACACAAAAAATCCAAAAATCACCCCAAAATCCCAAACTTTGTAGCAGCCTGAGGGTATTTCTGAAGCACCCTAAGGAGCATCCATGGGAGTAACGCCTAAAATTCCATTGGGATCAGGTTGGGCAAAGCTGGGATTCTGGGATCAGCTCTCACCAGGAACAGAACAACCTTAATGGAACTCCTGGCAAGTAAAACCCCCCAAACCACCCCAAACCCCAAATTTTGTAGCAGCCTGAGGACATTTCTGCAGTCTCACCCCACAGCTCAGCCCCTGTCCTTCCCATAAAGGAATATCTGTGGGAGAAATGCCCCAATCTCTGTAGGATCAGCCCTGGAAGCAGGAAAGGGGAACGATTTGGGGTCTGCCTGTGCTCCAGCCCCATAAAATCCTTCAAAAACCCCCTGAGGGCTCCAGCAGGGATTCAGACAGAACCTCTCCGACTGCCCCAGCTCCATCCCGCTCTTTGCACGCAAATGTCAGCCCTAAAGAGCAGCAGAGCCTTTTTCCCTCCAGGAAAACTCCTGGGATGTGTCAGAAAGGGACAGGAGCTTCCCAAGCATTCCCAGCTCTCCGTGATCCACCGGGAGCAGGAGTAGGTCCTGCTGTCAGGGCTCACCCAGCAACTGAGGGGATTTGGGACATTTTAATTTGAATTCCTTAAAGAATTAAAATTCCTTTTCCCACCTAAGCTGGAGCCAAAACCCAGCAGGAAAATTTTCCTCATCGTTTAAACCAGGGGTTGATTGAATCCCATGTTATTCCCAGCATGGGAAGAATGGGTTTGGGATTCAGGAAGGGATTCAGGAGTAAGAATGGATTCTGCCAGAGGATTTAGGGGAAATAAATCAATCAGAAACAGAACAGAACCAGGGATCACATTAATTTCATCAGAGGCACAGAAACTCCATTTCAGAGGGATTTTTTTATTCCAGAGGATTCCATGAAGCTCCCCAGACTCCCAAAAAACATGGACTACAAGCAGGATGTTGTAGGGAAAGGCTGGCATTCCTTCATGTCCTAAACAACACCCAGGGCCAACACCTTCCTCCCCTCCCTGCTGCTCAGCGCTTCCAGGGGTGGCCAAAAATTCCATCTGTGAATTTTTGGGATGCTCCCTTCAGATTCCAGGCTGGGACAGGGAAAACAGGAGAGGAGGGATGAGCCCAGCCCGGTCCTGCAGCAGGTTTTGGGGTCAGACCCATCCCTTCCCAAGGCAGGATTTTATGGGGCACTCCTGGCACGGGAATGAGCCACAACCAGGACACAGCCTGGCCCCAAACAGTGATTTCAGTCAGGATAGGGAGCCTCGTGCTTCCTAAATTTGTGGGGTAGTTCATGGGAAGTCTGAGCCCCCCATTCCCACAGGGATTCCCACAGGGATTCCCCCAGGCCAAGTTTCTGGCAGCATTCCCGGATTTCCCGACTCTGCTTCTCTGGACCCCACAGAGGGGGTTCCAGCCACCCCCTCCTGGCCCCAACCACCATTCCTGAATCAAATCCATGGCCAGGCACCTTCCCACTCCCAAGGGAACCCAAACTCTTGGAATGGCTGGCAGAAATCCCCTGGCACCATCCAAGGGCTGTGTCCTTCCAGGCAAGGGGAAGGATTGGGGTGAATCCTTCATCCTTCTGCTCAGCTGGAGCTCTGACTTTTATGGACAGCCCCATTCCCAAAATTTCCGAGGGAAAGGCAGGAGTCAGTGGAAGGACAATAAAAGGACAATAAAACTCTGGGATGGAGTCCATGGAGTTTTATGGACTAAATAAAGAGGGGGAAAAACCCAATCTAATAAGAACAACCAAAAAAATATCCTACAAGCCATGAACCCACCAACTTTGTCCCCTCCTCCTGAGGAACACCAGGGTTCCTGGGAGAATTCCAGGAGGTTTCCCTCCGGGAGGCAGAAGGGAAGGTGAAGCTGGAGAATGGAGCTGTTGGCTGATGGAGCTCGGGGCTGATTGCGGGGCCAGGCTCCAGGAGGGGCAGCATTTAGGATTTCAGGGAAGGGCAGGAACTGAGCCCATCCCAGCTTCCTCCCCTCCTCCCCATGGCATGGCTGCTGTGCCCTCGTCACCCTCATGTCCCCAGTGCCCTGTGCATGCCACTCTCCATGCTCCTCATCCCGAGATCCTGTCACATCTCTGCTCCAATCCCGGGATAATGGTGCTCCCAAGCAGGGAAGCTCCTTCCCATGCCAGGACCATTATCCATGGACAGCGTTCCATGCCAGCGCCGGTGCCTCATTATACCAAATGTTCTGTGCTGCCCCTGGGGAGGCGGCTGGAAACTCCTGGATACCAGGAAAGGGGATTCAGGGTCTGGATTCCCAGTCAGGATTTAAAGGAAAAGGGCACATGTGACACAGTGCAGGCAGTGCCACTTGAGGAGGGGACATCTCAGCAGGCACAGAACTGTCCCAGGAGCCTCATGAGGGAGGAAAGCTCTGGAAAAGCTCTGGGAAGGTGCAGGTTTATCCATAGGGCCATTCCAAGGAATCCCAGCAGGACTCTGGGGTGAACCCAGCCACCCTTGTCCTGCGGCACCAGGCTCCCCAGAGCCACCACTGTCCCCTGGACACCACCCAGCCCTTCTTGGATGGCCCTTTCCATGCTGGGATGGCTTCCAAGGAGGCTGATCCCACCTGGAGCGGCTCTCCCAGCTCCATTTGGTATAACGAGGCGACGATTCCCGGTTTTTTAAATTTTTTTTTGGGTTGTAGCACTCCCCCCTATGAATGCAGAACCTCCTCATTTCTCTCTCTGATCAGGCTCTTTCTGCTTCTCTCTGTTTTATTCCCATTCCTTCTCCTCCTTTTCACCTGGTCTATCCACATGGACCGTGAAGGTCTCTTGAAAGGTAGGACCTCGTGCTGCCAGAAGTCCAGCACATTCCGCTTTTTTTGGGAATTTTATTTTCCTTCCTTCCTTCCTCCCTCCCGTTGATTTCTTCACGGCCAAAACTCCCCTGTCCCCCTTCCCACATCCCTGCCTAACACATTAAACGAGATCCCTCTAATTCCCGCTGCGATCGGGGTTTCTGGAGACTCAGATCCTGCTTGGAATTGCTCCATGGGCTGGGTGTGCCCCCAAATCCAGCCAGGCCCCCCAGCTCCAGCTGCTGATCCCTCCTGGTGGAGCAGGATTGAACTTGGGAATGCACGTGGGATTTTTTCAAGAAAAAAAAAAAAAAGTGGATTTTCAAGGAAAAACTGGATTTTCAAGGGAAAACTGTGTTTTTTTCAAGGAAAAACTATTGTTTTCCAAGAAAAAGTGCATCCCAGGGGATGGGGACAAGGGACATGAGCCAGAACCGCTGGATCCTGTCCAACTGCCCACTCTTAGTCCTGAAAATCCTCCCTCCGGCTCCAGCCTCCCCTTCTTCCCGATGATTTATGGGATTCAGGAGAACATTTCCCACGTGATTCCCATCTGGGCACTAACACCTGGTCCAGCTGCACTCCCAGAAATCCATTCTAACAGGGTTAGATCCCATCAGGAGCTGACGGAAAACCGCTGCTCCCTCCTAACGCACTAACGGGATAAACGGTCCTGGAGAGAGGTAAAACCAGCAGG
The DNA here is from genome assembly GCA_035583115.1 of Anisognathus igniventris. Classification (NCBI taxonomy): domain Eukaryota; kingdom Metazoa; phylum Chordata; class Aves; order Passeriformes; family Thraupidae; genus Anisognathus; species Anisognathus igniventris. Next base: position 3,761,275 of record JAWWET010000113.1, on the reverse strand, counting down.
AATTCTCTGGGAACGCATTCCCAGTGGGAATTTGGTGCTGCAACCCCTCAGTTAGGGATGATCCAGCTCCAGATTTGGCCTGAGCTGCCCCCCAAAGTTTGGGAAGGGGCGCTGGGAATCGAGGATTTGCGTTTTGCCGCTCTCTACTCCGCGTTTTTGGGGCTTTCTAACCAGTCCTGCTTCCTCACTCAATTATTCCTCCTTTTCCCCAAAAAATATCTGCTTCCAGAGCTAACAAATTAATGTTTTTGTTGTGATGCCAAGTTAATAGGAAGTCTCAAATGTTGGGGTTGTGTTATCATGGGATTCCCAAAGCGCTGATCCAAGGAAAGGCGCGGTGGGATCCCAAATTCCTCACCCACTTCAGGGAGCTGATGAATCCCATGGAATGAGGGAGAATTAATCCCGCGGAATGAGGGAGAATTAATGCCTCGCCCTGCTCAAGAGCCCAAGAAAAGTGAAAAAAAAAAAAATCCCTAAATTTTCACCAATTTTAAGGAAAATAAAGGAATGGAGTGGAGCAAGCCTGGCAGATCCCAAGCTAAAAAGAACAACTGGAAAAAGACAGGAATGGAGGTGGGAGGACAAATATTTCAGGGATATCTTCAGGAATATGACAGAATTTGCATGAACTAAGGAATTGTTGATATAAAAATTCGTTTTTATATCAATTTAGAGCAATTCGCTCTCATCCTTCCTAAAATATCTCAATTTATGGGATACCAGTCCCTGCCCTCCAAGGAAAAACAGCTTTTCCCTGATTAGATTTTAGTTAAAAGGAGTTTTTAAAGTGATTATTTTCCCTTTTGGGTCAAACTCTTTATTTTTAAGTGACATGGCTTTTAGTGAAAAGAAGGAAAACCCAGACTGAGCAAGGAAAAATGCCCAGAAATAAACTGGGAAAGGGAAATTCCCAGGAGTTTTGGAAGCTGCATAAAACTTGGCATCCTAAAAGTGTACCCTCACAATGCTCCCCATTGCATGTGGTTTTTTCCAAGGAAAAACTGTGGTTTCCAAGAAAAAACTGCATTTTTTCAAGGAAAAACTGCATTTTTTCAAGGAAAAACTCTATTTTCAAGAAAAAAAGTGATTTTTCAAGGGGAACTGTTTTTTCAAGGAAAAAACACTTTTTTCAAGGTAAAACCATGTTTTCCAAGAAAAAAATGTGGTTTTTTTCAAGGAAAAACTGTGTTTTCTCAAGGAAATCTGTGAACAAACCACTCAACCAGGTTACCAAGGGGGGCTAAAACAGAGAGAGAAAAATCCAAGGGAAGAATATTCCTGATGTTCATCCAGACCCATTGATCCAAGTTTTGGGTGGAGTCCTGAAGTAAAGAAATCTAGGGCAAGAAATTGAGTTTGAAAACCTGAGATTTAGAAATTGAGATTTAGGGAACTGAGAGTGAGAAACTGAGATTAATGAATTGAGGTTAAAAACTTGAGATTTAGAAACTGAGAGTAAGAAATTAAAATTAATGAATTGAGAGTAAGAATTTGAGAGTAAAAAAAGTTGAGAGTAAGAAATCAAGGTTAAGAAATTGAGGTTAAGAAATTTAGATTTAGTAATTATGATTAAGGAATTGAGGCAAAGGAATCGAGATGAGGAAATTGAGGTTTAAGGAATTTGAGATGAGGAAAATGAGGTTAAATTCAATTTCTGAGCTGAAAAATCATAAAATTGGATGTTCAGAGATCCCAACCACCTCCACCTCCCACACCCCCCAACACCCAGATGAGTCCCCATTATTTAGGGCTCTGCTGAGCTGCATCCCTGCTGTGGATTGATTTAGGGTCTCCATCCCTCGGGGGAAGGTTCTCAGCCCCGTTTCTCAACCCTTGCCGTGTCTGTCTGTCTTCTGCTGCCAGCGATGAAGACAACAAACCTCTTCCCAACAGCCAGACCTCGCTGGACGGGACGATAAAGCAGCAGGAGAGCGACGACAGCTTGGTGGACTACGGAGAAGGGGGCGAGGGCCAGTTCAACGAGGACGGCTCCTTCATCGGCCAGTACACGGTCAAGAAGGACAAAGAGGAGACCGAGGGCAACGAGAGCTCCGAGGCCACGTCCCCTGTCAATGCCATTTATTCCTTGGCATAGCAAAAACGCCGGGAAAAAACACCCACAGCCCGAGGGGTTCGGAGCGGGCGGGGGTTCCGCCGGCAGCCGCCGCCACTGCTGCCTCCGACAGGAAAGGGAATCGAGCGAGGACTGAAAAAACAAAAAACAAAAAAATAGAGAAAAAAATTAAAAATAGCAAAAAAAAAAACCAAAAAAAAAACAACAAAGGGAAAAAAAAAAAAGAAAATAATTCCAACCAACGAGGCAGCCCAGGTGGCCGCCAATGCCATTTATCCTTAGCAAACGAGCCAACGGCAAAGGACGCGCGGGGCGGGAGCCGGAGTGGGAATCGGGGCTGAGCTGGAACAGCTGGAGGGGAGAAGATGTTCAAGCTGCTCCCCAGTTTGGGATTACTCCCCAGTTTTGGGGTGTTCCTAAGTTTCAGGCTACTCCCCAGCTTTGGGGTTGCTCCCCATTTTGGGATTGTTCCCCCAGGTTGGGGCTGCTCCTCAGTTTTGGAGTTGCTTCCCGGTTGGGGATTGTTCCCCAGTGTTGGGGTTGGTCCCCAATTTTGGGGTTGCTTCTCAGTTTGGGATTGCTCCTCAGTTTGGGGCTGCTCCTTATTTTGGGGTTGCTTCTCAGTTTTGGGGTTGCTCCCCAGTTTTGGGGTTGCTCCCCAGTTTTGGGGCTGCCTCAGGGCCAGTCCAGAGGGGCCCCGTGTTGGTCTCGGCTCCCCAAGGCTTTTTTTGTTCTTTTACGAGGGAGCTCCAACTTTTTGGGTTTAATTTTTCCAAGAAGGTTCTGGATCAGAGGGGAAGGGGGAAAGAAATCAAAGAATTTTTGGGAGGGAAGAGGGGTGAGAGGGGCCTGGGCAGAGCAAAGGCATGGAAGGAGGAAAGGGGTGGATTTTGGGGTGAAAACACCGGATTATTGAGCCGTCCATCCTCACGGCAGCACCTTGCCCATAACCTCTCCCAAAAAACCCTCCTTCCTGGAAAACCTATGCAGGGAAGAGCAGGTCCCCACCACCTCCCTCAGCACCGGGATTTGTCCTCGCTGAGGCTGGGAAAACCCACAGGGAGCTCATCCCCCATTCCCAGTGAGCTCCGGAGCACCCCGGGAGGAGAAGAGGTTGTGGAGGAAATTTTGGGATTTGTGGAAGGACAGGGAAGAGCCTCTCCCCTGCCAAGCCCGGGGCGACAGCACTGCAGAAAAGCCTTTTTGGGTTTAAATTTGCTTTGTAGGGGTTCTGGGGGGAGCCGCCCCCCACCCCACGCCTGCTTTCTTTCCAAGGCAACTCCATAAATCCAATGTAGCAAAGAGGGCCTGGAAGCAGGAGCGGGATCAGAATAGGACAAGGAGACCAGAATGATGAACGAAAAAATAACCCAAGCGAGCTGCTGAGGATGGAAAAAACCCCTGGGATCAGGTGGAGGATTCCCTAAAGGATTCAGGGCCACACCACAAGGAAGGAACACTGGACTGGAATCTACACCTCCACGGGTACCGGGATGAGCTGGACGGACGCTGTTTTTCCCACCAAACCCCCTCCTCCTTTCTGACAGTGGCCTTTCCCCCCTCCAGCACTCAGCCAAGCCACCGTGGGACCCCCATCCCACCTGGAGACTCCCAGGATTTCAGCAACCCCCCCTGAGCGCTCCTCACATGCCTTACACAGCTTGGGACTTGCCGGGGAGTCACTCCAAGGATGCTCTTCCCACTCCGCTTCCGCGCCCCCGACGGCCTCGGATCCACCTGAGCAGTAGGAATGGGATGTCTGGGAGCGTTCCCAGCTCTCCCAGCACGGATCAGGGTAGAAGGCAGGGATTCCTGATGGACTGCGTCCCGTGAATCCTCCCACTTCCTGCACTTTTGAAACCAAAGGTATCTTTGTGAAGAGAGAGGTTGGGTTTCCTTCAGAAAAGATGGATTTTTGGATGGATTTTCCTTTTGTTTTTTTTTTTTGTTTTGTTTTTTTTTTTTTTTTTTTTTTTTTTTTGTTGTTGTTGTTGTTTTTTTTTTTCTGAGGAGGATGGAGGTTTTTTGGATGGGATGCAACGGGATTCGTGCAGTTATTCTTTCTGCTCTGGAGACATGTCAGTGACAGGGATACTCCCACTGCTACGGATTGTGGAGAGGGACTTTGCCACATCCCGATGGATCCCAGGAAGAGCCCGGAGCAGGCCGACAGGAGAGATGGATGCAAATTAATCCAATGCAAATGCCTTCCTTAAAATAATAATTATCATTTATCTTGGTCGTCTTCTCTGATAGGTCAAGCGTGGGGTGAAGATGGAGCTCGTGGGGTTGGATTTGGAGACCTTGAAAAGGTCCCTTCCCACCCGAATTGTTCCATGAAACCAACGGCAAAGGAATTCCAGGGTTTAGGTCAGGGTCAAGAGGCAGAGCCCCCTCATAGAGCTGGGGGAGCTGTCCCAGAGGTGTCCCTCATCTGTCACCCCCTGCCAGGACCCTCCAGCCGTGTCCCCTGGCAGGGACAGCCCCGTTGTGACCCTCAGT
>JAWWET010000113.1:3744183-3754302 GCA_035583115.1 Anisognathus igniventris | reverse complement strand
CCAGACCCCCAGTTCCAGCACCAAACCCCAAATTCCAGCAGTCTCAGGTGCCGAGCTCAACCCCAAATGTGTAGATTTGCCCTGTTCCTACAACATTCCGAGCCAACTCCACTTCCATGTCCTGGAGATGAATCTGGGCTCCATCTCAGTTCCAGGGACCTCCCTGTCACCCAGCCCTGGGACAGCTGACAGGAACACCAGGAATTTGGGATACGAGGACATCGCTGTGCTTCCCTGATCCGGAGGCTGCTCCCATTCTCCCTGAGGTGACACCACAACTGGAGGCACAAAACCAGTGGGAAAAGCTGGAATTTTCATCCAAACCCCAAAATCCTGCTTGGAGAAACCCAACCCAACAGGACACGCTGTCCCTGCTGCCAGCATTGCCTTCCTGGAGGTGACAGATCCCAAATCCAGGTGTCACCAACAACCCAGGAGGGAGAAGGGCAGAGCTGGGCAGTGTCACCCAGGGCCACCACAGCATTCGCTCTGGCCATGCCACCACCTTTTCCTGGCACATGCCAACGCCACCACCCATCCTGGCACATCCCAAACCCTCTCCTCATCTCCAGCAGAGCCGCGAGTGCCACCTGCGACATCACCTCCTCGGCCCAGGCTTTCCTGCAGCAACCAAGATTTCAGTTAAGCAATAAAAAAACCCCAAAACCTTATCAAGGAAAAAAAAAAAAAAACCAAAAAAAAGACAAAAAAAAAAGACACAAAAAAAAAAAAGAAGAGACTCCTCCTATTTCTTGCACTAAAAGCGGTTTTATTAACGAGAATAACGATGCTTTTCTGGTCCTCACAACGCCACCCACAGCATCAGTAGCGCCCCTCGCCTGTGTCTCCGTGTCCTCACATTGGGGTTTGGTTGTTTAACGCTGTCTAAACCCCGTGTCGGACCCCCAAAATTCTGTGTCAGCTCCCAAATTCCATGTCAAAACATGAAATTCACGTAGAGCCCCAAAACTTTATGTCAGACCTCCAAAACTCCATGTCAAACCCTTAAATTACATGTCAAACCCTTAAATTCCATGTCAAGCGTCCAAAATTCTGTCAGATCCACAAATTCCGTGTCAAATCCCCAAAATTCTGTATTAGCCCCCCAAAATTCTGTGTTAAGCCCCCAAAATTCTGTCAGACCCCCAAACGTCCATGTCAACCCCTCGAAATTCTATGTCGACTCCAAAAATCCCATGTCAACCCTCAAAATCCCATGGCAGACCCCCAAAATTCCATGTCAACCCCCAAAATTCTATGTCCACCCTTCAAATTCCATGTCAAACCCTCCAAAATTTTGTCAGCAACCCAAAATTCCATGTCGGACCCCCAAAATTCCACGTCAATTCCAAAATCCCATGTCAGATCCCCAAAATCCCATGTCAGACCCCCAGACCAGAGTCCTCCCTCCAAAATATCATTTTAAATGTCTGTTCCTCCTTCTCACATCCGACAGAAAGTACCGGGACTGTTTTGTTTTAATTTAATTTGTAAATATCTCGTGATCCGTCCGTCCTCTCTGTCCAACCTCCCGGCTGGTCTCAAGTATCCTGTGTATTCATTTGCCTTTTTTTTTAAAGCAAAAAAAATAAAACAAAAACAAAGAAGAAGAAGAAACCACCACCTTTGCGTTAACCCCGCCTGTTCCAGTGAGAAATGCAAAGCTGAGGCTGTAAAAATTCAGTTTCCAGCGAGATTTATGGACTAGAAGGGAAAAAAAAAGGGTTTAATTTAAGGACTTCTAAACCAACTGCATGAGAGATGAGAGAAGGCCAAACTACTCAGATATCTTCTTTTTTTTTTTTTTTTGAATCACTATAAAAAAAAGAAAAGACTGGATTTTTTTGTATAGAGAAAACACTAAACATATAATAAAACATGGATCAAAACTCATGCTGAGCCCGAGAGTCATTCCTGTGGAATTCCAAGCAGCAGAGCCTGGTCCTTGGCATTCCCAAAATTCCCAACCTGACTGGGAAAGGATATTCTGGATCCCATCCAGAACCAGAGGTTGGATTGTGCTGGTCCTCAGCATTTCCAAAATTCCATCCCTGGCCAGGAAAGGTGGATGATCAGGTGAAGCTCTGGATCCTCCCAAGAACCAGAGCCTGGATTGTGCCAGTCCTCAGCATTCCCAAAATTCCCGGCCTAATCAGGAAAGGGGGAGACTGGATCAGCTGGATCAGCTCTGGATCCCATCCAGAACCAGAGGTTGGATTGTTTTGGTCTTCAGCATTCCCAAAATTCCCTCCCTGGCCAGGAAAGGAGGATACTGGATCAGCTGGATCAGCTTTGGATCCTGTTCAACACCAGAAACTGGATTGTGCTGGTCTCCAGCATTTCCAAAATTCCCAGCCTAAACAGTAAAGGGGGACACTGGATCGGCTGGATCAGCTCTGGATCCCATCCAGAACCAGAGGTTGGGTTGTTTTGGTCCTCAGTGTTCCCAAAATTCCCAGCCTAAACAGGAAAGGGGGACACTGGATCAGCTTTGGATCCCATCGAGAATCAGAGGTTGAATTGTGCTGGTCCTCAGCATTCCCAAAATTCCCTCCCTGGCCAGGAAACGAGGGCGCTCAGGGGCAGCCCTGGATCCTCTCCAGCCCCATTTCCAGCCCCCAAACCCTCGGGGAGCAGAGGGGGAGAAGCTTCCACAGCTCAGAAAATGTGGGATTGGCCCCAGCCCCCCATTACCGGCAGCCAAGCGCGGCTCCCGCCGGGATCCATCCCTCTCTCCCGGCCTTCCTGCCCGGGGCTCCAGAGCGCTCCCGGCAGAGGCTCCCCGGGGCGGAGAAGGGGCTGAAAGGAGCGGGAGCGGCGGAGTAATTTGGTTAATTGAGATGTAATTGCGGCGGGCCCGGCTAAGAGGATGAAGGGCTGAGTGCTTCCTGCTGCAGCGGGGGCTTCTCCCGCCCCTTCCCAGCGTTTCCAGGAACAGCAGAGAGGGGGGAAAGCACTTTTTGCCCAGTGGAGACATTCCCGGCGCGATGGAGGCACCAGCCGCGCTCTGTCCGTTCCCCAAGGAAGGATGGAATTGTGGAATTATGGAATTGTGGAAGTGTGGAATTGCGATTGGCTCCTGGTGCACAAATTCCATCGGGGCTTCCCCATTCCCGCTGCCCGCAGCCGCTGGGAGCACCAAGCCCAAGGTCTGGGGCTCTCCACGGGCTCCTTCCAACATTCCCGTCGGGATTTTATCCCTCCCGGAGCGGCGGCGGGACCGTGCTGATCCTCGGGATCGATCCGGGCCAGACTCACTCGGTGCCACTTTGATGGCCCGGCGGTGACACCCGCATCGTCCCCAACCTCTGGGGGTGCAGGACCGGGCCGATGCCGTGTTCCTTCCTCCTCCTCCTCCTCCAGGAGGCAGCTCCAGCCTGTTGCCCATTCCCATGGCTGAGTTTTCCCTGCTGGAGCTGGGAATATCTAAGGGATTCCTCAGAGCCTCCCCGTCGCTGCTGTCCCGGTGCTTTGGCAGCACCCGAGGGGTCACCGCTGTCCTTGTCACCTGCAGAGTGACCCTGGCGGAGGCACAGAGGGGAGGGGACAAAGCGCAGGCCCCCCTCCCTCCTCTGGGACAGGGCTTCTCCATCCATGGATCCATCCATCCATCCATCCATCCATCCATCCATCCATCCATCCATCCATCCATCCATCCATCCTTTCTCACCCCCAAACTGGCAACGGGGAGCCCAAACTGGGACAAACTGGGACAAACTGGGCGAGGGGAAGAGACTCGCGACCCTCAGGCCCCCTCCTACCCGCGCAGCGCCCGGCCAGCGGGAGCTTTGCCAATCAATAGAGACACTAATGCCTTAATTACTTTTCTCTAATTGCAGCCCATTAACCTGCGGCCAGCCCCGGCGCTCGCCCGCTGATCTCCCGACATCATTAAACAGGAGCTGGGAAGGGCCGGAGGGTCCCTGGCACATCCCAAACCCTCTGTTCCCATAATGTGAAGCCCCCCTCAGCACGGGCACCCTTCACCCAACGCCTCGGGGTGTCCCGGGGTGTCCCTGTCACCTCCCCTTGTGTCACTCCAGCGGCACGGAGCGCCCGAGAACAGCGGGGATCGTCCCGGGAAAGGAGCTGGGGGAGCCCCCGGGGCAAACCTGAGCCCCTCGGGCACAGCCACGGCCAAAGGGGGCTCGGGCACACCCAAAATCCCGAGGGTGACCCAAAGGTGACCACGCTCCGCCACTGTGAGGAATCCCCGTCCTCGCCTCGCGGAGGGTCGGGGACCCCCCAGGCCAGCCGGAGCATCCCAAAATTCGGCCGTGCAGCGATTTCCCATCCTTGGGCTGTCTGCAGACACAGAAATCCACGGGTACCCACGCGTGGATTGTGTAATTACGGATCGATTGTGTAATCGTGGGTATATTTAGGCACGGGGGGTGCACACACCCGGACCCACACAGGGATGGGGGGCTCTGGGGCTGCTCCCACCCCACACCGAGGGGCTCCAACCCCGCCGGCCCCACACCTGCTCCGGCCCCGGGGGGCTCTGCCGGTGGGCGCAGCAGGCGGGAGAGGCTGCGAGATGAATTATGCATCACGACGATGATGATGATGATGATGATGATGCTGCCCGAGCCACTCTGCCCGCCCGCCTTGCTCTGTGGCAAGCGAGGTAAAAGCAAGGAGGAAGGAGGGGGGAGGAAAAAAAAATAAATAAATAAATTAAAACCCCAACAATTCCCCGTCTCCAGGGAGCGGCGTGGTGGTTGGCAGCGAGCGAGGGAGCGCGCACGCAAGGAGGGAGGAGAGGGAGGAGCACATCCTAATGCAGAGATGCTGCAGTGGCTTTGGGCACACATATCCACCCTCGGCCAGCCACCAGGCGAGCGCCGCCTCGCAGCCCAGCCCCCGGCAGCCGCCAGGCCCCGCGGGCCCCCGGCTGATGCCCACGCAGCCCTCCCGCCGCAGGTAAGCGCTTCGTGCCGCTCTGCTGCATCCCGGAGCGATGGAGGGGGCTGCGGGGGGACCGGAGCATCCTCCGGCCGGGGGAACGCTGCGGGGTCTCGGTGGCTCCAAAGGGACGGGGACAGGAACCGGGGGTGGTTTGGGCATTCCGGAGAGGAGCCGAGGGTGGTTTGGGCATTCCGGAGAGGAGCTGAGGGTGGTTTGGGCATTCTGGAGAGGACCCGAGTGTGCTTTGGGCATTCCGGTGAGGAGCCGAGGGTGGTTTGGGCATTCCGGAGAGGATCCAGGGGTGGTTTGGGCATCCAGAGAGGAGCCGAGGGTGCTTTGGGCATTGCGGGGTGCTTTGGGCATTCCGGAGAGAAGAGGAGCCGGGGGTGGAGTTGGCAGGAGGCGGCGGCACTTGTGGCAGCGCTGCGCGGCCGAGGTCAGGGCGGTTGTCAGCAGAAATGTCTCTTACTGAGGGAAAAAATATTCGGGGAATATTTCGGTTCTCAGCGATTGTCGCGAGGTTTTTTCCCGGCGCGTTCCGGCCCGAGGCACTTCGGGAGAGCGCTGAGGGGGGGGATTGGGTATTTCCAATGTGCTGGGGGGGTCCGCAGGGGGTTCTGCTGCCCAAAACTACTCCAGCACCCCCAGAAGGAGCTGGCAGAGCCCTGAGATGCCCCAGGGTCTCCTGTCCAGGGAGGGAGCAGCGGGAGCGCCGTGGTGTCCCAGTTCACCTTCCTGAGGGCAGGTCCCAGGGCAGGGTGGGATTTGGGGGTGCTCCGGGGGGGTTTGTGTGTCTGGGGCTGTGCCAGGGGCACTCGGGGCTGTGCAAAGCCGCGGATTCATTCCCCCATGGGCATGGGGGGCACCCCACAACCAGGGCACCCCTCCGTTTCCATCCCAGAGGGATGAAAGCTGGGGGGATCATCTTGGGGCTCCTTCTCGTGTCTTCAAACTCCCCCAGCTCCCTCCTCACTCCACCCACGCTGACCCCAAAACTCCCCCGGGCCGGCCCCGACCCCCACCAGCCCCCAGCGTTATCCCCGGGGCCGGACCGGGGCGGATTCCCGGGAGATCGCGCCTCTCCCGGGAAACACCGGTTGCTGTGAGGATGGGAGGCAGCAGCCTCTGCATCCCGGAGCTGCGAGAAATCCCGAGGCTTCCCCAGAGCCCGAGCTCGGCCCTGCTCCTCCCAGGCAGATCCAGCAGGAATTCTGAGGGGGAAAAGCTGGAGCGCGGGGTCGCGCAGGAGATTTAGGATCAACCTCTCCAGGCTGGGCGTTTGGGATTTAGCACAGAGACACAACCCCAAAAACCTCTTGCTTTGCTCGGCAGCGGATCCCAAACTTTCCAGAAATAACTGAGATTTCCAAGGGGTGGCTCGGAATTCCCAAAAACTCCAAAAAAACGGGAGATGGGGGGTCCTGTGAGCCCAGCTGCACTTGGGCTCAGGTAGAGTGAGACAAAGGGTTCCCAAAGCTCCTCTCCACCCTCTGGTTAATTCCTACAAAACTGAGCGACCACTTTTATCCCTTTGGAATATTCGCCGAGGATTTGATGGTCTGGCTTAGGATTTTCTCCGCGGATTTACCGCAAATAAACCATAAAAGGGCAGAAAACCCAAACCGCGCCTTTAGGATTTCCCACAGCGCGTGGAATTTCCACCCCACGGAAAAAATGGGAATCCACGCGGAGCTGAGCCCGCCTTAAAGCTGTTAAAGGTGCGCTGGAAATTCCCAAAATCCAGATTATCCATGGAATACTTGAGGAGAGGCTGAGCCCTGCCGGGGTTTCTCTGGCCGTGGCGCTGTGTCCCTGTCGCTGGCAGGGCCACCACCCCCCGAGGGTCACCTGGAGCCCCTGGCACCTCCGGGGCTCTCCCGGCAGCTCCGGGAGCCGCTCCCGGCTCAGCCGCATTCCCGGGATCGGGGCCGGCTCCCGGAGCCCGCACGGAGATCGGGGTGGGGATTTGGGGTGAGATTTCCAGGGAATTTGGGGTGGGGTCCCAGGAATTTGGCGTGGGGGGTCTCAGGGAGATCGGGATGGGATTTCCAGGGAGATTTGGAAGGGGTTTTCAGGGAGATCGGGATGGGGTTTCAGGGAGATTGGGATGGAATTTTCAGGGAGGTTGGGACGAGATTTTCAGGGAGATTGGGATGGGGTTCCCAGGGAATTTGGGATGGGGTCTCAGGGAGATCGGGATGGGATTTCCAGGGAGATTGGGATGGGGTCTCAGAGAGTTTGGGATGGGGTCTCAGGGAGATTTGGGTGAGGTTTTCAGGCAGTTTGGAATGGGGGTTTCATGGAGATTTGCATAGGGTCCAAGGGAGCTTGGGATGGGGTCTCGGAGGGTTTGGGATGGGTTTTCAAGGAACTCAGGATGGGGTTTTCATGGAGTTTGGGTGGGGTTTTCAAGGAACTCGGGATGGGGCTTTCATGAAATTTGGAATGGGAATTTCCCCATCTCCCACGGGTTTGCTCAGCGCAGCTCTCCAGCTGCACAAAATCCCTTTCCCTGAACCCAAAATCTTTCATTTTCCATGAAAAACACCCCCGGTCTCCTGTTGTAAAATCCAGGATCCCGCTGGGATGATCCCAGGGAGCACAAGGGACATTCCCAGCCGGAGCCGGCTGTGAATCCCAACCCCAGCCCTGCCCAGCAACCCTGACCCTAAATTGGAACATTCATTATCTACTGGGCAGCCGTAAAAACCGGGAGGGACCAGGAAAATCTGTTTAGTGCTGATCCCTGACGAGGCTGGGAATGTTTGGAGCCCGAACCCCAAACCCAGGGGCAGGAGAGAAGGTTGGACACGGGGCTGGAGCATCCCAAGGAGCAAAACCAACCCTGCAGCACCGCCGGGTGCAGCTGCAGCTTCCCCTGAGGGGCGATTTTAACCCCAGTTTGACCAGTACAAGCGGTGCACTGGGAGGGCCGAGGAGCTCCGGGAAGCTTGGGAAGATCCCTGGAGCCAGGCAGAGATCACCAAACCCCAAAACCTTGGGAAGGCTCTCGCTGTTGGATCAGGGCTCCCCTTTCCAACCCCTTCTCCAGGAGGTTTCCCGAGCTCCCAGCTCGTTGTTCCCGGCTCCCAGGAGCGCTTCCAGCGGCGGGGAGGGGCTGCAGCAGGTGGGAGCTATTTATACCTGAGCCACAGCAAAGCGCCGCCGCTCTGACGCCACCGGCAGCGCGGGCGGAGCCCGGGATAGTCCCGGCTTTAGGCTGAGCTTCCCCGAGCTGATCCAGGCCTGGAGAGGGCGGTGGGAAGCGGGAATGGGGGGTTTATTTTGGGGAGGGGGGCGCAGCTCCGTCCTCGCTGCCTGAAAATCCCGCCCGGCCCAGGGAAGGTCCCGCAGGAGCAGCCGGGATTTCGCGGGAAAAGGGAACAATTCCCGGGAAAAAGGAACATTTCCCGGGAAAAAGGAACATTTCTCCAGAGGGGTTGGCATTACCGGGAATGTGCCTGTGGGAATATCCCTGACTTTAACCAGGATTTGGGGCCGACGTCGCCTCCTGATTTCCCACTGGAATTGCCCCTGGGTGGATTTTCAGACTTCTCATCCCGGCTGCTCTGGGCTGAGCTTTGAGTTGGAATTCGGGTCTGGAGGGAGAGTTTAGAGCGGCAGCCTGGCTTAACACCAGCCTGGGGGAAATTCCCTTCCCAAGCCAAAATTCCCCCATTCCTGGGGGCTGGAGATCCATGGAAAAGTCTCCTGGCTCTTCCCGCTGGTCCCCTTGGCTTTGTCACCTGTCCAAGGCTTTGGCTCAGGGCTGAGCCACCCTGGGGTCCCGAGGTCCCACTGGAGGTGACCCAAACCCAGAACCCCCCGGAGCTCCAGCTCCAAACCCCTGGGAATTTTCCAAGGGATATTTGAATAGCTCAGGTTGGAATTCCATTTCCCCTGGAAGGCATCGAGGAGAGAGATGGGAATGGGTTGGTTTGGGGAGGAAAAAGACAATTAAAATATAAATAAATATGAATATAAATAATAATAACAATATAAATAACAATATAAATAACAATATAAATATAAATATAATTATAATTATAAATTATAAATATAAAATATATAAATATAATTTTTAAAGGGAAACGAGCTCACTGCAAAGCTCAGATGTTAAATTCACTCTGCCCAGAGCAGGAAAGTCCCACTCATAATAAAATATATTTTTTTTTGTTTCACAATTCGATTTTCCCCCCAAGCCCACCCCGCCCACTCCCCTTTCCATGTCCGGACCAAAGGCACCTCCCGGCTTTGTCTCCCGCACAAAGGCAGAGTTTGGATCAAAAGGAAACTCCCCCAAGCCCCAGAGACAGCCCAGAACTGCGAACAATTATTCAGGAAAAGCTTTCCCAGGATCAGGGTCTGTTTGGGGTGACAAACTCCACCCCAAACCCCTCTTTTGGTCCTCATTTGGAGCCTTCTTTACTCAGGACGGGTTTGGAGTGGCCCAGAATTCCTGCAGGACCTGGAGCCACAGACAGATCGGACCCAAAAAAGCTCTGGGAAGGGCTGAATGCAGAGTTTTCCTCTCGATCCACCCCTGATTTCCAGGAGGACAAACCCGTGACAATGGAGCCGTTTGTCCCCCCCAGCCACGCTGTGCCAGGACAGACGCGATGTCCCCAACCTTGGGAAGGTTCTGAGAGTCAGAATCCAGGGAACATCACACGCCTGCCCTTTCCGGCTTTAACCACGATCCCGAACAAAAGAGGCACAGGAGGAGCTGTGGCCGGAGCGATCCCTCCCTGGGGAACGCTGCGGCAGAAGGAGCTGCCCCACTTAATCCCAAATGCTCCTCTGGTGGCTGAGTGCAGGAGATGGAATTACACTGATTTATCCCGGTAATGGATAGCGCCGGACGCGGCATCTCCTGCCCAAATCCACCCCTGACCTTCCCAAAATCCCGCTGGAATCGTCCTCTAGAGGATGCAGCTCTGCAGTCGGAGCTGGGGGTGCTGTTCCAGGCTGCTCCTCCTCTCCCAGCCCCTCTCCAAATCTCCCTGAGCTCCCTGAATCTGACTCCCTGCTCCTGGATCACTCCCCAGTCCCGGCTCCGGAGGGATCATGTGGAGCCCTCCATCCTGGAGGGAAGGGATCCTGTGGAGCTCTCTGCTCCCAAAGGGAAGGGATCATGTGGAGCTCTCCATCCTGCCCCACTCCTGGAGGGAAGGGATCTTGTGGAGTTCTCCATCCCTCCCCATCCCA
>JAWWET010000113.1:3711518-3731035 GCA_035583115.1 Anisognathus igniventris | reverse complement strand
AGCTCTTAACGGGCTCTAAAATCATCACAGCAAACATCAGGGAAGCAGGGAAGGAAGCAGAGTGCTAAAAATCAAACTTGGCTCATGCTCAAGATCCTCTCCAAGCCTGAGGAGCTCCCACCAGGGGTAACGCTCTGAGCTGTTGAGCAGATCTAGTCAAGTTAAAAAACTTAAGCTGGTTACCTCATCCTGATCCCAGTTTTTTCTGAAGTTCAGGAATGGCCTGAAGCTGAGAGAGGGAAGGTTTAGAGGAGATATCAGGAAGAAATTCTTTACTGTCAGAGCAGCGAGGCCCTGGCACAGGGTGGATGGGGATGGTGGCACAGGGGCTATGGTTTCCCCATCCCTGGAAGCGTTCCAGGCCAGGCTGGACAGGATTTGGAGCAAGCTGGGATGGTGGAAGGTTTTCCTGCCCATGACACTGGGGGATCTTGAAGTTCCTTTCCAACCCAAACCATTCCATGATTTGATGGCTCAGGAATGGCTGAATCTACTCTTAAGAAGAAAAACCAATTCCTCAGCCCTGATCTTGCACAGCAGGACCCGGCTGTGCCTCTCTCTCACTGCACAAAAGGCCGGGGCGGTTCCCGTGGCAGATCCCGCTGTGCCAACGACTGTGCCGGCAGCGCTGGCACAGGGACATCCTTCTGCCAGCCTGGCACCGCCACCTCTCAGCTGAGCTCCTTGGCTCTGCCCTCTCTCTCTTGTCCCCTGCAGCCCAGCCCGACTGGCTGGACGTGATCTCGGACACCGAGGCCGACATCGGGTCCGACCTGCGCTGGAGCTGCGTGGCCTCGGGCAAGCCCCGGCCCACGGTGCGGTGGCTGCGGGATGGGCAGCCCCTGACGTCCCAGGTACCCCCCAGCCAGCTCTGAGCCCGCTCCTCCAGCCCCAGCCCCTCCTCCTGCCTCGCTCCTGCATCCCTGCCCCGGTTGTCACCCCGCATCCCTCCTCCATGTGCCCCCATCGGGCTGCGAAGCGACGGCACCATCCCCTAATCCCCTCTCCTGGCGCTGCCATCCCAGCCATTGCTTCGTGCAGCTGCAGGGACTCACAGCCGGCCAGCAGGGAGGACAAACAGCCCCTCGTGCCTGTCCTGGTGTCACCTGCACGCTGCTGCTCGGGTGTCTCGGCAAGCAGAGCACGGCGATGTGGGGGAGTGACCGCACAGACATAAAAACAATTCCTGTGTTTTCCCCCATGGAAAACCAGGCCACCCCGAGGAGTCTGTGACGAAACTCAACCCCGACCCAGCTGAGGACTGAGTTCCATTTTTAGTTTTTTGGTTTTTCTCATCTAATGGGTTCATCCTCTTGTTTGCACAGAACCGCATCGAAGTGAGCGGTGGAGAGCTGAGATTTTCCAAGCTAGTCCTGGAGGACTCTGGCATGTATCAGTGTGTGGCTGAGAACAAGCATGGCACAGTTTATGCAAGTGCTGAATTAACAGTGCAAGGTAATTCCTCCTTTCCCAGAGCTCTGGGTTCCAATGGGACACTGAAAAAAAATCTCTTCCTAATATCCTGATGTGATCCTGACATTGTGATGTCGCAGCGAGATAAGAGCGGGCAAAAACTGCTCCACTCACCACTGAAATGGTTGCTGGTTCAACAAGACACTGTGCAAGCCTTGAAATTCTAAATCCTGTGTAAATTCTGTGTGAAAGTGGACAAAAAAATCCGTTTAGCCACAGGAAGTGGACAGGACACCCAGCAGCAGCACTACAACCTCTCTTCCACTATAAATTCCTCTTTTTTGGAGGAAAGAGGTCCAAAAAAAAGAATTCAGCTTCCATTTCACCTGGTTTGATGGATGGTGACTGGAGCTGAACTGCTGCCAAACTTGTTCCACGTTAGTCCAAAAGTTTATCTCCTTGTGGAGATGCCAAAGATAAATTAAAGGCCCTGAGCACCAACTGCTCAACATTAACACACTGAGGCCAACAGGTAAATCCCGATTCCATCTGCAATTCCAGGAGGAGTTTCAGGCAAGCTGGATGTCTGCATTGGTCAGGATATTGAAGAGATTATCCTCGACATGTTCCAAAGCAGCTGTTGTTGTGTCTCTCAAAGACCTTGCACTTGTTAGGGTCATTCCCATCGCTCCGTCCCACTCGTGTGCCACATAATTCCTGCCTGGCAGGCATCAGGATCCACCCTCAGCAGCCAAGGAATTCCTCCCTTATCCCGCTCTCCAGACTCTGCCTCGCTTCTCTTACCGAGCCATCCAACAACGAATCAATTCCCACTCGCACGGCGCTGAAATTCCCCCCAGGGCAGCGTTTCTAATCGTGCCTTAATCCTCTTTTTTTATCCCTGTAGCCTTAGCTCCAGATTTTAGACTAAACCCAGTGAAGCGCCTGATCCCGGCAGCCCGGAGTGGGAAGGTCATCATCCCGTGCCAGCCACGAGCAGCACCAAAAGCCACCGTGCTCTGGACCAAAGGGACAGAACTCCTGGTCAACAGCAGCAGGTAGCAGCACCGAGTCAGCTTCCACCTAGAAAATGTAGCTAAAATAATTTTTTTTTTTAACAGAAGACTGGACTCGATGATCCAAATGTGCTGCTGCATCCCTGAATTTTGTTACTCCTCTAATTTCTTCTTTAGCAAACTCCTACATGATTTTTTTTCACCTGATTTTGTCCCTGGTTTCTCCAATATCAATGGAAATTCCCAAATGTCCAGTGGACATTTTAACATTCCTTTGTGTGGCTCCTCCTCCTTTGCAGGGTGATGATTACGGCGGACGGGACCCTGATCCTGCAGAACATCAGCAAGTCTGATGAGGGAAAATACACCTGCTTTGCTGAGAACTTCATGGGCAAAGCCAACAGCACTGGAATCCTCTCTGTCCGAGGTAGGGATGATCATTTGGGGTCAATCAAGCAAGAAACAGCCAAGAATGAATGATGTGATGTTTCTCCTCTCCTTACACTCCCAAAAACCAGAATAATCAGGCAATCAAAGTGATTTCAGGTGGAGCAGCAAAACTTCTGCCTGACCCACCAACAAACAGCCCTTGAGCAAAGCGTTTCCATTTCCTAGTCCCTCCTCTTCCTCCCGTGAAGCTCCAGCTGTTGGAGTGGGATGAGGAGCTGGAAGGGATGGTTTGGATGCTGGGATGGGGACATTCACTGCTAATCACCCTTCCTGCTCGTTCCCTGCAGATGCCACCAAGATCACGCTGGCACCATCGAGCGCCGACATCAACGTGGGCGAGAACCTCACCCTGCAGTGCCATGCGTCCCACGACCCCACCATGGACCTCACCTTCACCTGGTCCCTGGATGATTTCCCCATCGACTTTGACAAGTCTGAGGGCCACTACCGGCGAGCCAGTGCGGTGAGTCCAGAGGGAATTCCAGACCATCCAAAAGGGTGGAAAATAATTCCACGCTCGTTGTTTGAGTGTTTGTGCCCACCAAAGCTGCTCCATCACTGTGCCCAGAGTGGTTGTGAATTCCTCATCCCTGTAAGTGTCCAAGGCCAGGTTGGATGGGGCTTGGAGCAGCCTGGGATAGTGGAAGGTGTCACTGGCCATGGCTGGGGTGGAATGGGATGGGCTTTAAGATCCTTCCCAATTCAAACCATTCCATGATTCCATGGTCACTCCCCTCCTAAACTGGAGGAGAAAGGGAAAGGCCTGCGGATAAAGGCAGGCAGAGATCACCCAGTGATCCCTCAATGATGGATCAATGACCACTCATTCATCACTCAATGACCACTTAATGATCACTCAATGATCTCTCATTGATCATTCAATGATCATTCACTGGTCACTCAACAATCACTAAATGATTGCTCAATGATTGCCCAATGGCCACTCAATGGTTACTCAACGATCACTAAATAAACACTCAATGATTGGCCAATGACCACTCAATCGTCACTCAATGGTCACTCACTGACCACTCACTGATCACTCATTGAACACTCTTTAGTCACCATCCCAAGCCAAACAGACCCAGCACAGCCTTGGCCAGCACTGGATCCATCCTGGATCCATCCAGCTCCATACCCCTGGGGGAATCCTTTCCCATCTCCCTCCTCTCCACCTCCACCACCCAAACCGACCCACCCAAACCCACCCCACACTGGATTCTGGCCCGTGACCGGTCACCTTCTGTCCCCACCGTGTTGTCCCGTTGCCCTGCAGAAGGAGGCCATCGGGGACCTCAGCATCTCCAACGCGCAGCTGCGGCACTCGGGGCGTTACACCTGCACGGCCCAGACCGTGGTGGACAGCGCGTCCGAGTCAGCCACGCTCACTGTCAGAGGTAATTCCCTGTGGGAGCATTCCCTGCTCCTGGCAAACCCAGAGCAATGACACAGCCATCAGCTGCTCTGTAACCACCTCACACCCAACAATTCCATGATACGGCCCAGCGGGTTTTATTTTCACCCAAAACTTGGGTTTGATCATCTTGGAGGTCTTTTCCAACCTTTCCAACCAAGCTGAGGAGCTTTTCCAGAGGCTAAAGCTGGCGGTGAAACTTCCCATCTTCCAGAAAAGAAAGGCCCAATGTGAATTTAGGACTTGCACAATGCACAGAGTGATAAACCTCCAGATCTTCCATGTCAGTGACACATTTCCCATGCCTCCAGGACCTCCAGGCCCACCTGGAGGGGTGGTGGTGAGGGACATCAGTGACACCAGCGTCCAGCTGAGCTGGAGCCGTGGCTTCGACAACCACAGCCCCATCGCCAGGTACCTCATCGAGGCCCGGACCCTCCTGTCCAACCAATGGAAGCAGATGCGCACCAGTGAGTGTCCCCACGGTGGCACCGGTGACACACCGAGGCCACCGGCCACCGGCCAGTCCTGGCTCCATGCTGCTCCTCGCTCTATTCCTTCCCCTCTGGTGCTATTGGATTTTACAGATCCCATAAACATCGAGGGCAACGCGGAGACAGCGCAGGTGGTGAACCTCATCCCGTGGATGGATTATGAGTTCCGGGTCCTGGCCAGCAACATCCTGGGAATTGGGGAGCCCAGTCTGCCCTCCAGCAAAATCCGCACCAAGGAAGCAGGTGGGTTTGGAGACAAGCCCAGGTCCCTGCCCGGGATGGTTCCAAGGGATGAACCATCTCCTGGAGAACTCCCAGAGCTGAGGCCACCACAGGATTTTCCATCTTTTTGCCCATTTCTGTGTCAAAGATGAGCAGGGTTAGAGTTGCACTTGCCAGCACTACATCCAGCTGGGAATGTTTGTTCCATGTCCAGCTGCTTGGACAGAAAGGATGGGAAAACAAGAGAACCTCACCCAACCCACCAAATGCAAACCAGCTTCTTCCTAATAAAACTCCTCTCCACATCCCTGCTTTTGAGCTCCATACTTGTCCCCGAGGACACCAAATCCTTGTCCCTAAATCCCCTGGTCAGGCACAAGCTGGAATTCCACAGAGCCCAGTCCTTTCCTGGGAGCTGTCCCATCCGGTGTCACCGGTGTCACACCTTGTTTGTGCTCTTCCATCACTCCCACCTCCTTAACCCAAACTCTGCTTTTTTTGGGGGGATCTCACAGCACCGACAGTGGCACCGTCCGGGCTCGGCGGCGGCGGAGGGGCT
This sequence comes from Anisognathus igniventris, assembly GCA_035583115.1. Lineage (NCBI taxonomy): Eukaryota > Metazoa > Chordata > Aves > Passeriformes > Thraupidae > Anisognathus > Anisognathus igniventris. Next base: position 3,725,467 of record JAWWET010000113.1, on the reverse strand, counting down.
CCCAACGAGCTCATCATCACCTGGACGGTGAGTTGGGAGCAGGGAAGGCACCAAGGTGGGACCACGTGGTGTTTTTTGGGGGAAATCAGCACTGCCATCCCAGTTTGGACACAGGGTTGAGCCAAGGCCTGGTTTGGATGGACCAAGCACACATTTCCTTTGGGAAATCAGTGCCACCATCCCAGTTTGGACACGGGGTTGAGCCAAGGGCTGGTTTGGATGCACCAAGCACACATTTCCTTTGGGAAATCTGTTCCAGTGTCCCAGTTTGGACATGGGGTTGAGCCAAGCGCTGGTTTGGATGCACCAAGCAACACTTTGGGAAATCAGTGCCAGTGTCCCAGTTTGGATACAGGGTTGAGCCAAGGGATGGTTTGGACGGACAAAGTGCACATTTCCTTTGGAAAATCAGTGCCACCATCCCAGTTTGGACACGGGATTGAGCCAAGGGCTGGTTGGGATGCACCAAGCAACATTTCCTTCAGGAAATCAGTGCTACAGTCTCAGTCTGGACACAAGGTTGAGCCAAGGGCTGGTTTGGATGCACCAAGTGCACATTTCCTTCAGGAAATCAGTTCCAGTGTCCCAGTTTGGACAGGGGGTTGAGCCAAGGGCTGGTTAGGATGGACCAAGCACACATTTCCTTTGGGAAATCAGCGCCACCATCCCAGTTTGGACATGGGGATGATTTGGATGCACCAAGGGCTGGTTTGGATGGACCAAGCGCACATTTCCTTCGAGAAATCAGCGCCACCATCCCAGTTTGGATAAGCCAAATCCCAGTTCGGACGGACCAAGGCTTTCTCTCTCTTCCCAGCCGACGCTGCGGGACTACCAGAATGGGGACGGCTTTGGGTACATCGTGTCCTTCCGGAGGAAGGGCAGCCAGGCCTGGCTGAGGGCGCGGGTGCCGCACGCGGAGTCGCTGCACTTTGTGTACCGCAACGAGAGCATCGCGCCCTACACCCCCTTCGAGGTGAAGATCAAGGCCTACAACAGGAAAGGGGAGGGCCCCGAGAGCCTCACGGCCATCGTGTACTCGGCAGAGGAAGGTAAAGAGCAGCAGGAGAGCTGGGAATGTTCACCTGGAGAGGAGAAGGCTCCAGGGAGAGCTCAGAGCCTCTCCCAGTGTCTGAGGGGGCTCCAGGAGAGCTGGAGAGGGACTTGGGACAAGGGATGGAGGGACAGCACACAGGGAATGGATTTCCACTGCTAGAGGGCAGGGATGGATGGGATATTGGGATGGAATTGTTCCCTGTGAGAGCGGGGAGATGGAATGGAATTCTCAGAGAAGCTGTGGCTGCCCCTGGATCCCTCTGAGTGTTCAAGGTCAGGCTGGATGGGGCTTGGAGCAGCCTGGGACAGTGAAAGGTGTTCCTGCCATGGCAGGGGAGGCACTGGATGAGCCTTAAGGTCCCTTCCACCCAAACCATTCCACGACAGCACAGAGTCAAAATTCCCCGTTTTGTCCAACCCATGGAGATCCCTAGCCAGACCCCTGTCCATCCGGGAGCTCGGACGTTCCTTTGGTTCCTCTACTCCTCCAAACCCTCAGAGTGAGGATTCCCAAAGCCCAGCCCCGGCTGCCCCACAGCCTCGGGGCAGACACGGATCCCAGAGCTCACAGCTGTGGCCCTGCTTGTTCCCCTAAGTCCCTAAATCCCTTCCCCTCGCTCTGTAACACAACACCAGCTGTCTGCCAGGGCATGACGCTCCGGGAAAACCTTTTGTTCCCAACGGGGCCCAAAGTCAGGAAAAGGATTTTATTCCTGTCTTTCAGAACCCAAAGCGGCTCCTTACAGGGTCATTGCCAAGTCTGTCCTGTCCTCGGAGATGGATGTGTCCTGGGAGCCCGTGGAGCAGGGAGAAATGACTGGAGTCCTTTTGGGATATGAGGTAGGAGATTCCAATGGGAATGGGAGATCCTGAGAGCCCAGCAAGGAAAATTCCCCTGGGTTATGTGAGGTGAAAGGAAACGGCGTTTTGATTCCAGAGGTTGGGGGATAATTCTCACACCACGTGGTTCTAATGGGGCTGGCACTGCTCTCTCAGGAGAGATTAAAGGGAATCATCCCATTTTCCCTGCCTGCCTTTCCCGGGAGGCCATGGCCTCATTCCTGGGCACACACAAAGCAAAACACACAGAAACAAACACCCAAAGGCCCTTTCAGGGTGGGCTGACTCGGGATTTGCAGATCTCTCCTTCCTAAACCCATCCCGTCCTTTTCCACGCAGATCCGCTACTGGAAGGACGGGGACAAGGAGGAGGCGGCTGACAGAGTGAGGACAGCAGGGCTGGTGACATCGGCCCATGTCACCGGCCTGAACCCCAACACCGACTACCACGTGTCAGTGCGAGCCTACAACCGGGCAGGGACCGGCCCCCCCAGCCCCGCCACCAACGTCACCACCACGAGACCTCGTGAGTGAGCCCTGACCCCTCCGCCTTCCACAGGATCCCCCCAAAATCACCCAAACTTTGATCTTGGTGCTCTTGTTCGATGTCCCCTGAATGCCCCACAGTGGTGACTGCTCAGGGGATGGCTGGGACAGCCTTCTCCTCCTCCCTCCCTGATCTACCCAATCCTGTCTGGTTTTGCATCCCTCAGCACCAAAAAGGCCACCTGGGAACATCTCCTGGACTTTTTCTGGCTCCACGGTCAGCATCAAGTGGGACCCCGTGGTGGCCAAGGCAGACGAGTCGGCGGTGACGGGGTACAAGGTACGGCCAGCGAGGCTGGGATTCTCCTGGAGGTGATCCAAGGAAGTCACAGGAACAGGAGCTCAGCATTCCCTGTTCCCACAGATGCTCTACAGGCAGGATTCCCACTCGGCCCCCACCCTGTACCTGGCCAGCAAGAGCCAGATCGACATCCCCATCCCTGAGGATTTCACTCACGCCTTCGTCCAGATCCGGGTGACCGGGCCTGGCGGGGATGGGACCCCGGCAGAAGTTCACATCCTCAGGAACAGCGGTACCTGTGCTCCTCTGGCCACACCCACCCCGTGACCACACCCATTCCACTGACCACACCCATTCCACTGACCACACCCATCCATGCGCTCCTCCAGCCACAGCCACCCATTCCACTGACCACACCCATCCATGTGCTCCTCCAGCCAACATCTGCCCCTCTGACCACACCCACTCCTCTGGCCACATCCACTCCCTGTGCTCCCTGACCACACCCTCTCCATGCCCAAATTCCCCTTTCCGAGGTTTTCCAAGGCCCCAGAGCTCACAGGGCGCCTCCTGTCCTTCCCTTCCCAGCAGGAAGTACTCAGCCACACCCCTCCCATCCTGGCCACAGCACGACCCCAGTAAATTGTGTTTTAAAACCCCACTCCCCCTTCCAGGGCCACAGGAGAACGTCCTCCCGCAGGGTTTTAGGTTCAGACTCTGGAATTGGTCATTTCTGGAATTGGTCCTTTCTGGAATTGTTTTTTCCTGGAATCAGCCTTTGGTTCCCTTGTGCTGTTCACTCATAGGAATTCCTGACTCTTCTCCTTCTCCCCACTCCTCTTCCCAAACCCAGTCCAGCCTGACCCAGCTTTAGGATCTGCAGCCTCCAGACCCTACAACACCCAACTTCCCAAGAGTTACGACCTAAAAACCATTTACGTTTTCCACTAAGAGTGAAACCCCATTTCTGTGGGGCCGCAGCTCCATCAAATTCCCTAAATCCAGGGGCGAATTCCCAGCGCCCAGCCCCAAATTCCTGCTCCCAGCACTGTCAGGAGTTTCACCAGCACGAAACACACAAAAAACCCCATAAAACCTCCCTGAACACAGCGCCATCCCTATTCCCTGTTTTTTCCAGGGACGAGCATGATGGTGGAGGACTCAGGGATGAGGCCAGCGCCACACGTCGTGGTCGTCACCACCAACTCCCTGCTGATGGTGGCCCTGATCAGCTCCCTGGAGCTCTGACCTCGGCTCCTCCCCATCCCATGGGAACAACGCAAATCCCACGGGAACAACGCAAATCCCATGGGAACAACACCAAATCCCATGGGAACAACACTGAATCCCATGGGAACAAAACCAAATCCCATGGGAACAACACCAATCCCACTTCGGGGCAGCACCACGGGGAGAGAGAGGATTGGACCACGTGGTTGGAAGGGAGGAAGAAATTAAAAATAGCTTTTCTTTTTTTTTTTTGTTTGGAGGAACAAAAGCTTTCATACAAGACATGGGTCTTTAACTGATTAAATGTTTTTTAAGGAAAATGAAGAAAATGAAGAATTCTCCGGGAATTCTGCAGCCAGCTGCCCCCGCCCTCACTGTATCCATAGGTTCTCTGCCTTATTGAAGCCATGTATGAGATAACCAGACTGCTAAATTTGACTTTTTTTTTTAACTCTGTACAGTGAATTCCATGGGGGGACGGGAACTGAGGAGTTCAGGGACCAGCATGTTCCACACCCATCCCACCACAGCCAGCTCGGAGCATTTGTGGGACGGGATTGATCCTTTTTCCCACAAAAAAAGAGCCAAACCCTGCAGGAACCAGCCCAAGGAGACAAATCCACGGGAGGGTCGAGCTCTGCCCCAGCCTGAAAAGCTTTTTTTTACTACTCTGGTGTTCACTTGCAGCCCCAGCCTGGTGCTTGTCTCAGCTGTGAGGTGCAAATTCCGTTTTCCCATATCCCACGCGCTTTTGGGGTGGATTTGTCACCCTGTTTGCCTCTTTGGGAGAAGGGGATCCTTTCCCAAAATCCTTAATTTGGGCAGCTCTGCCTAAAAACGGAGGTGTCAATAAATCCAATTTCAGAGGGGCTTAAAGAAGGAATTTTTTAAAAAATGACAAAATTAAAACAGGAATGGGAGACTCCAGGAAGCCACCACTGGGACAAGGAGGAAAATCTGGACTCGGATTCATCTCCCTGCACTGAGAATTCACCCAGCCAAAATTCCAGGCTCGGATTGGGACTGCAAAGGCTGAGATCCAGCCAGGAAGAGGCTCTGGATTCCAGCTCTGACAGCTGCTGGACATCCCAAGGAAGCTCTGGGATGCTGAGGATCCCCCTCCACTCCAGAGGCTGGGAAAAGCAGGAATGCTGAGCTGAGCACCCACAGGACTGGCTGGGAATCGATGTTGCCTGTTGAAATCTCTGTCTCCCAGTAAAGCAGTTGACCAAAGTTAACGAGAATTGGTTGGTGTTGCTGCTGGTTCCATCCCAAGGGGGGGTTTCAGGGATTTTCCCTGGCTGTGATTCCTCAATCCCAGAGAAAACCGTGCCAGCCTGGGCAATCCCAACCCTGGAATTTCCTGGCTGGGCCCTGATGTTCAGTTTTCCCTTTAAATGCCAATTCCTCGCCCTTTTTTAGCCCAGGTGGTGGCAGGGAAATCCCTCTCCAGACAGAGAGGGCAGCTCAGGCTTTGTTAAGCCCTGTTTTGGGCAGTCCCTTCTGCCATTCTGTTAATCCAGGGTTGGGAGAGCCACGGGGAGGGATCTGCACCTGCAAATCCAGCATTTGCACCTTGGGAAATGACAAAAATCTACATTTAATGCCCAGCCAGAGCCACCAATGACAAAAATCTACATTTAAAGCCCAGCCAGAGACACCAATGGCAAGAAAAGGCTCAGAATCCTCCTTAAAAACCTCTCAGAGCTTCCTAAAATGCAGCCCAGGGGTTAAAGGTGTGCAGAGCCAGGGAAAGAAGTGGAATTCAGGGGATTTGGAGGGAGGAGGAAGAGAGGGAAGGATGGAGAGAGGGAAGGATGAAGGATGGAGAGAGGGAAGGATGAAGGATGGATGGAGAGAGGGAAGTTTGAAGGATGTAGAGAAGGAAGGAGCCCTGGTCAGCTCCAGCCTCTGGTGATGCCAAAGGTCCCAGAGTTCAGAGCAGAGAGAGACATTTTTTCCTAAATTTCTGCCCTTTATGGTGGGAATTCATGGGCAGTGATTAAGAAAAGAGAGGGGAAAAAGGAAGGATGGGGATGCTCTTCCCAGGGTTTTTACTTCCCTGCTTGCAATGAGCTCCATCCTCTGCTATTCCCTTTTCCTGCCTTCTCCCTTCCTTCCCCTGTTATGATAAACATCCCCCAATCCTTAATATCCCTTCAAAAATCAAAGAGCACCCCCTAAAAAAATCCCATTAAAGGCCCTTTGTGACAGCTGGACCCCAGTGGCCATCCCAGCCCCCGGTCTCCAAATAAAACCTCCAATTATGGATTCATTTTCCCTGCTCTGAGCATCTGGCTCCCCTCAGAAATTACAAAACCCCGCAATCCAAAGATGAAGGAGATTTTTGGCTCCTGCTCTGACTCCCCCAGCAGAGCTGGGGCTTTCATCCCGCTGGATTTGGGAATCCCAGCTGGGCCCAAGACACTGAAATTTCCATGACAAAGAGCAGAGAGGCTCCTGCAGATGGGGCAGCTCTGGACCATTAACTCCCAGCCCGCTGTGATGGGTCATTCCCGATTTTTCCATGTTCAGGAGGTGAAAAAAACCCTCTGGGAATCAGCTCTGGGAAGTGCCTGGTTTGGTTTTCATTCAAATAAATAAAATTATTTCCCTCCATACCCATGTTTTTCAATATCAAAGCATTTTTGTGTCATTCTGGTAAAAGGAAAAACCGTGGACGACCCCAAGAATCCCATCCTGAATTCCTAATCCACTTATTCCAAAGTGGCCAAAAATAGTAATTTATAAACTTTGTCTTTTCCAAATAAATTCTAAATATCCCATTAAATAGTTATGGGATCCATGGAACATCCTGAGTTGGAAGGATCACCAAAATCCAGCTGTGGACAACCCAAAGAATCCCATTCTGAATACCTGAATTCTTAATCCAGGCTCCAAAGCAGCCAAAAATATTCAATAATAAGCTGTGTCTGTTGCAAATAAATTCTAAATATCCCATTAAATAGTTATGGGATCCATGGAACATCCTGAGTTGGAAGGATCACCAAAATCCAGCTGTGGACGACCCAAAGAATCCCATTCTGAATACCTGAATTCTTAATCCAGGCTCCAAAGTAGCCAAAAATAGTAATTTATAAACTTTGTCTTTTCCAAATAAATTCTAAATATCCCATTAAATAGTCATGGGATCCATGGAACATCCTGAGTTGGAAGGGGAGGATCACCAAAATCCAACTGTGGATGACCCAAAGAATCCCACTCTGAATTCCTGAATTCTTAATCCAGGCTCCAAAGCAGCCAAAAATATTCAATAATATTGGTCAATCCATGGAACGCCCTGAGTTGGAAGGGGAGGATCCAACAATGGACGATCCCAAGACTCCCACCCTGAACTCCTGATCCTAACAAAGAGCCAAAGACAGGGAATTGCGTCAATCTCTGTTCATTTCTCGCGCTGCTCTTCTCCTGCAAATCCTGCCCAGGCAGCAGAGCCCGAGGCTGAACACGATCCCCACGATCACCCCGCTCCCAATTCCCAGCACGACCTCGTAAAGCCACTGCTTCTCCCACAAACTCTCCCGCTGCTCCGGGGGGGCCGTGGCGTTTTCCGGCACTTCCTCCCCATTGGCCGCCAGCTGCTGCTCCCAAGTCAGGGATTTCTGGAAGTCCAGATCCACCAGATCGCTGGGGATCACCCTGAGGCCAAAGTAGATCCTCTTGACGAGCTGGAAGGAGCTCAGCACCTGCACGTCGCAGCGGTAGGTCCCGGAATGCGACTCCAGCGCCGGCGAGAAGCTCAGGGAACGGCTGGGGTTGCGGAAGGGATGGAACAGGAGGTCGTTGGTGGTGATGAGCCCCCGGGCGAACCTCCAGGTGTAGCCGAAATTCGGTCCCTCCAGGCTGGCGGCGTCCGAGGAGAGGCAGGTGAGCTGGAGGGGTTTTCCCTCGGGAACGCTGAGGTGCTGGAGGCCGCAGATCCAATCGCTGAGGCAGCGCGAGTGCACCAGGGAGCAGTTGCGGTGCTCCCCGGCCACGCTGACCTCGCACAGCTGCTCCTGCTTCACGCCCAGCCCGCAGGTGACGCTGCAGGGCGTGGAGTTCACCAGCACCATGGCCTTCAGCCCCAGCGGGATGGACTCCGCGCCCGGTGGGAGATTCAGGTCCAGTCCTGGTTCTGAGGGAGGCTCCGAGGGCAGCTCCGATCCCGATCCCGATCTCGCTTCCGAGGGAAGCTCAGATCCCGACGGAGGCTCTGAGCCCAGTTCTGAGGGAAGCTCTGAGCCTGATCTCACTTCTGAGGGAAGCTCAGAGCCCGGTTCTGAGGGAAGCTCTGAGCCTGATCTCGCTTCTGAGAGAAGCTCAGAGCCCGGTTCCGAGGGAAGATCCGATCCCAATCCTGGTTCCGAGGAAAGTTCCGAGCCCGGTTCCAAGGGAAGCTCCGATCTCAATCCCGAGGAAAGTTCTGAGCCCAGTTCCAAGGGAAGCTCCGATTTCGATCCCAAGGGAAGCTCCAATCCTGCTCCTGAGGGAAGCTCTGATCTTGATCCCAAGGAAAGTTCTGAGCCTGGTTCCAAGGGAAGCTCCGATCCTGCTCCCGAGGGAAGCTCCAATCCCAATCTCAAGGGAAGCTCCGATCCCAATGCTGTGGGAAGCTCTGATCCCACTCCCGAGGGAAGCTCCAATCCTGCTCCCGAGGGAAGTTCCAGTCCCAATGCCGTGGGAAGCTTTGAGTCCGGTTCCAAGGGAAGCTCAGATGCTACTCCTGAGGAACGCTCCGATCTCGATCCCGAGGGAAGCTCCGAGTACAATCTCAAGGGAAGCTCCGATCCCAATCCCAAGGGAAGCTCCGAGTACAATCTCAAGGGAAGCTCTGATCCTGATCCCGAGGGAAGCTTTGATCCTGATCCCAAGGGAAACTCCAAGCCCATTTCCAAGGGAATCTCCATTCCCGGTTCCAAGGGAAGCTCCATTCCCGCTTCCAAGGGAAGTGCCGCTGGAATGCACAGGGCACACAGCAGGATCACCACGATGGGGCTCTGCTCCATCTTCCAGGTGTTTCTGTGTCTGGGTTCAGCACTCCGAACCCCCCGGAATCATTCCATGGTCCTTTGGGATGTCTCTGACATCCCACCAGATCTAATCCTTCCACCTGGGAAAATCCTCCCGGATGTGGAGCTGGAGGCACTACTAAAAAAAGACACAGCAAGGTGTTACTGGATCCAGCAGGGTGGGAATTCCAGGAATTCCATTGGGAATGTTCTTTGAACAGGACAGGAGGATGTTCTGATCCATTGGATCCAATCCAACTCTGCCCAAATTCCATCAGTTTTGGGCGTGTTCGGCAATTTCAGAGTGAAATTCTGTCCTCTCTGTAAGACTCCCATAATTAGTTTTGATGGGTTTTATTTTGGATGGATTCCCACTGGAAAAGGAGCAGCTCCAGTTTCATTTTCCCACCAAACTCCAAATTTCCAGCAGGAATTTCCCAAATAATGGAGGAAATCCCAACATCCCAGTTCCTCATGGAGGCCCTGTCCAATCCTCACTTATACAAACACATCCCAGTCTGGAGCACTCCCCAGATCCAACCCCAACATTCCAACCTCTACTGGGGCTGATCCATGGGAATCCAGGGTGGTCTGAGCTGGTTTGGCTCCAGTCACTCCGTGCCCACACCAGGCCCTGGAGCTGTTCCCATGGGAGCAGCTCTGATGTCACAGCCGGGGCACAACAGCCCCAAACATTCCAAGGAAGAACCCTCAGGGAAAGTCCAGAAAATCCTGAGGGCCCCAGAAGCTCTGGGTGAGGTTCTGGATGAAATTCCCAACCTTGGAAGGAGCCACAGGAGTTGGGAAAGCTCTCAGAGCTCTCATTCCTGAGGGATCCAACTCCAGACAGCCACTGATGGATCCACAGGAATCATTCCCACGCTGCCATCCCAGGAAAATGCTTGGAGAGGAGATTCAGGTGCTCAAGCGTCCCAAAAAAATCATCCACTGGTGAAGTATTCTTCCCTGGAAAATCCATTTTTTGATGGAGGAATTCACCACAGTTCTATGGAATTATGTCCTCTATAGTTTTTGACCACAATTTTATGGAAAAGGCATCCCATAATCAGAGTCTCCTGACGGGCATCCCTGGATTCCCGCAGGGATTTGGGTTTGCTGAGTTCCTCTGCCCGTAATGAACACCCGGATCTATTTCCCTTCCTCACACTCCTCAAATTGAGCTGAGGAGTTCCCAGAGCTCCAGGAGGATTTTCCACCCCCAATCCCCCCTGGAGCTGCCTTCCCCTCTGAGCTCCAAGTGCACTCAGGGATCTGGGAGTTCCAGACTGCTCTGGGTGGGAAGGGACCTCAAATCCCACCCATTCCACCATCCCAGGATGCTCCAAACCCCGTCCAGCCTGGCCTGGGACATTCCCTGGCCGGGAATTCCATTCCCTGAGCACTCAGGGTTTGGTTTTACTCCTTTCCCATCACTAAAACCAACAAAAAACACCCTAAAAACCCCAAACACGGTGTGTTTGAAAGATTCCCAAATTCCAGCACGACAGAAACCCCCAACTTTTCCATGGAAAAGCCAAGATTTACCCGTGGATTTTAGGAAATGGAAGGTACCTCTTTATTTACAAACACAGAACCACCACCGCTGCAGGAGCTGCTCCAATATTGTACAAAACCAGGGAATAAAATAAGGGTGGGAATAAATCAGGAAATAAAATAAAATAAGGATGGGAATAACCAGGAAATATAATAAAATAAGGATGGGAATAACCAGGAAATAAAATAAAATAAGGATGGGAGTAACCAAGAAAAAAAATGAGAACAAAGCAGGAAATAAAATAAGGATGGGAATAAAGCAGGAAATAAAATAAAGATGGGAATAACCAGGACAGAAAATAAGGATGGAAACACACTGGGATATAAAATAAGGATGGGAATAATCAGGAAATAAAATAAGGATGAGAATAATCAGGAAATAAAACAATAATGGGAAAAAAACAGGAAATAAAATAAGGATGGAAATAAAATAAAGATGGGAACAGACCAGGAAATAAAGATGGGAATAAAGCAGGAAATAAAAGAAGGGTGGGAATAAACAAAGGCATTTACACTGTACAGAGGGGAAGCTGAGTTTGGGGGGGATTCAATGCTTTAACCCAACCTGCAGAACCTTGGCCTGGGCATTTTTAATTTGGGGGGTCAGGCCCAGCACCCAGGGTGGGTTTGGCACAGCAGAGTCACCCCACAAGCAAAAAGAACCAAAAAAAAAAAAAGGAATTTTACACTCGTGGTCATAAATTTCCCCAAATGAACCCAAATGTCCCCAAAGCTGGGAATGAAAACATCAAGTTTTGAAAAATTTCAAAACCTCTGATTTCCAAATGTTTTCTCTCTCCTCATTTTTACACCCGCACGGTTCTGGCTGCAAATTCGTCATTTTCCAACTCCCTTCCTGCTTTTCATGTCTGCAGGACACCCAGGGAATTTAAATAGCTCCTGATAATCCCAATAATTCCACCTGGGGGAACACTGAGAGCAACGAAACTCCAAAGTCTGGGGAAGAAAAAACGGATTTAGGAATGAAATTTCCTTTGATCAGGATGTTGGTGTGGGATAAGAGCCAGGCTGTGAGTGCTGGACAGGGAAATGTCCTCCTGTTCCTACAGGAATTCCTGAAGGAATGAAAGTTGGGAATGAGCTCCCAGATTCTGTTTTTAACCCAGAAGTGGGAAAAACAGAAACCCTTTGGAAAAGTTCTGCTTCAGTTCTGACAAAAAAATTGGGTTTCGTTTATCAAGGAGGAGCCTGGATATTCCTGGAGGAGAATTTTCCAGGGAAGAGAAGGAACAAAACCACTGGAAAGGACAGGAGGGAACTCCAGCAGAGCTTTGGGAATCACAGGCTGGGAAAAAAAAATCATTGGAAAATGACTTTTTTTATCTAAAGCTGCTCCTTCTGCCACTGGCAGAGTGGGAAAAACCAAACACAAAACCAAGGCAGATTCCAGAGGGGCCTCAGGAATTGGAAATTCCTGAAAATCTGGGCTGGGATCAGCAGCTCTGCCCTGGGAAAAGCAGGGCTCAGAGAGTTGGGAATTCCCAGCTGGAAAAGGAGGCAGGAGACAGTCAGGAATCCAAACTCACACTTTGGGCTGTTCTTCCATCCAGGAATGCTGAGAGATTTTGGGAGATAAAAGGCGGAGAAGCTCTGGAGTGGCAGGGAAGGGGCTCAGGTCACTTTGGGACAGGGATTTGTCCCCAGAAATTCCTGGCTGGAGCTCAGTCCCAGCCTGATCCATGGATGGATGGAGCTGCTCCCTCTTGCAGAGTCATTCCTGCCCCAAATCACTCCCTGAAATCCTTGGAATTCAGTCTGTGCCAGTCCTGCCTGGGAATTCCAGCATTTTCCACCACTGGGGAGCCAAGAGAGGAAAAGGAGACAGGGAGGGAAGGGAGAGTCTTCATAGCAACTCTGAGATTGCACCACCTGCTGAAGAGAGCAGAGATGGAAAAATGAGTGTGCAGCCCCATGGAGAGGCTCCCAGGAACCCAGAGAGCCCCAGGTGGAGCAGGGAAAAATGGGAAATGCAGGGGAAAATGGGAAATGGAGGGAAAAAAATGGGGAATGTAGAAAAAAAAGGGAAATGTAGGGAAAAAAATGGGAAATGCAGGGGGAAAATGGGAAATGCAGGGAAAAAATGGGAAATGTAGGGGAAAAATGGGAAATGTAGGGGAAAAATGGGAAGTACAGGGAAAAATATGGGAAATGCAGGGGGAGAATGGGAAATGGAGTGAAAAAAGTGGGGAATGTATATAAAAAAGGGGAAATGGAGGGGAAAAATGGGAAATGTAGAAACAAATGGGAAATGGAGGGGAAAAAATGGGAAATGTAGGAAAAAATGGGAAATGGAGGGGGAAAATGGGAAATGTAGAAACAAATGGGAAATACATAAAAAAATGGGAAATGCAGGGAAAAAATGGGAAATGTAGAAAAAAATGGGAAATGATGGAGAAAATGGGAAATGTAGGAAAAAATGGGAAATGTAGGGGGAAAAGGGGAAGTACAGGGAAAAAAAATGGGAAATGCAGGGGGAAAATGGGAAATGTAGAAAAAAAAAGGGAAATGTAGGAAAAAAAAGGGGAACTGTAGGGGAAATGGGAAATGCAGGGAAAAGAATGGGAAATGCAGGGAAAAATGGGAAATGTAGGGAAAAAAATGGGAAATGAAGGGAAAAAAGGGAAATGTAGGGGAAAATGGGAAATGCAGGAAAAAAAATGGGAAATGCAGGGGAAAAAGAGGGAGAGGGTGGGATTTTGTAGCTAAAACCCCAAAATTTCAGCACCAAGAGGCTGCTTGGTGACAGCTCTGGGATTTATTTGAGATTCTGGGAGTGCAGCAAGGCTTGGAAATTCTTTGTTCCCAAACTTAGCTGGCATCAAATAATTCATAATTCCCAAAATTTCTGAGGAAAACCAAGGAAATAAAGCCCCACCTAAGTGTGGGTGAAGCCAGAGAAGAGGATTTTATTCTAAACTGTAAAATGATGAAATTGGTCTTGTTTTTAGGCTGAAAGCTGAGTTTAACACAAAAAAACCTGATTTTAACGTTTTCTGCCAGCAGAAAATGAGTTAAGAGAATTAATGAAGAGGATTAATTAATGAAGAGGATGAATCCCAGTCCCAGCCATGCAGCTCCCACGTGGAAATCCCAAAGATTTCCCAGGAAAACGCTCCCTGCTCCAGCACCAGGTTGGGTCCTGCAGGAAGCAGCAGAATTCATGGAATTCCCACTCCCTGCAGCCAGGATGGAAAAGGGAGCCTGGATCCAAATTCCATGGGAATTCCAGGGGAGTTTGGAATGTTCTGGAACCTCTGGTGGCCCAAAAATGTTGGGAATTTTGGGTCCAAGGCACAAAGAGAACAAAGGGAAGAGGGAAATCCATGGAATTCTGTGGCTTTGGGAAGAGCCAAGGGATGGATTCTTTCCTCTCCCAGAGTGGTTCCTGCACAGATTCCAGCTCAGGAATTCCAGGAAAATGTGGATTTCCATGGAAATGTCATGGTTTG